>QODF01000344.1:27663-156492 GCA_024372805.1 Oostethus manadensis
GGGGGGGGGGGTTCATGCTTTTAACAAACTGCCCTTTGATTCGCATCAATACGGTAACCCCTTGTTTGTCACGGTTAATTGGTTCCAGATTTCATTGAATTTCCGCAAAGTAGGATTCCTTGTTTACAAATTAGAAGCATAGAAAACCTGTTCAATTACAGGTTGTTGTTTTTTTTTTTTTACCAATATTAGAGATGTCTAGACATTAAATAACACCCCTATATTCACCTTTACACTATCATTACCCAATAAAGAGACATGATATGAGAAAATAAGACAGAAAAAAGCTTAGGTAACTCGCAAGCTCGCATTGGGTGAGTCACATCAAGTACTTGCAGTATTGTCTCATCAAAGTAACATTACTGTAGCAGTTAGCAAAGTAGAATTATCACACGCATACCCGTCATGCATGGTGTTACCCAGGATGCATTGCGGGTTGCAGTGTGCAAGTGTTGACTGTTGATGGCCTCTTGCCTGTCTGTGCGGTGATGTCTGAGAATTACTGGTTGGGTATTGACTTTCAAATTAAGAGTCCAACCTTTTCCTGTCTGACCTGAGCTCGCCGCAATATACACATCGGTAGCCATAAATCAGCGTCAAGCAGAAATGGGTCAAGGTTCTTGTGGTATGTGTTGGTACAAACATATCCCTCATGGTTATCCTTCACTGTCGCCGTGTCTTATTCAATCCTCTCTTCGTTTTCTCTTGACTGGTGCACAAGGTTTGCATTTGTCTGGCAAGAAATACGTTGGCATCACGGCGGTGTAAAGTCCAACTTGAGGACGCTTAGCGCTAGGGTCTCCCCCGCCAGATACTGTACTTTGTTGCTTTTTCCCCAACTCCAACCCAGACTTTCCTGCAGGCCCTCGCCAAGACCAACCAGTTGGCGGTCTTTATATGTACAGGTGAGCGAGTTTTTCAGTTAGCGTTGGGATTTTTTCCTCGGTGTGCATACAATATGACCTACGTCTTGTCGTGTTAATACTACTACTAATAATGTGTTAAAATCACAAAACGTCATGGCTGGCAGCTTGCTAATACACGCACACAGGAAGAGGAAGGCCGCGCTATGATGTCATCAGCAGTTGACGGTAGTTCTTTCCTAACTAGCACGGTTACTCCACAAGTCAAAAAAACAAACAAACATGGTTCTATATTGTTGTTTTACATGCGTAAAACTATTCTGAGTGCATATAAATGACAAATGAAAGGGATGAATAAATAATAAGGTTACTTTTACCTCCATCGAGGACGTGATTGGTAGAGAAACGGGCACCACCTTTGGGTTTTAACACAAGTTATTTCTTGAATTCAACAGTGATCTTCACCACCTTTATCAAAATCCTGTATATGGCAATTTTTCTTTCTCCGTTTTGTGTTATTTTGCAGCTGTGACCAAAAGAAACACTACTGAATTTAAGAAAAACCCATGGCAAAACAGGAAGGTGGGGTCCGTGTTGATCTTGCTGCCACAACGTGTCTTTGGCAACAATCACGTCTTCCACGAGGGTAAAACGCTCAGTCGTATGCGTTTTGAAGTTTTCTGCATGGAAAACAGTAATTGTAAAACTCTAAAGAATGTCATAGCTTTCTAGAACAGATGAATTGGATTTATGCTTTCTTATGGGATTCCTTCCACTCTGTATATGAAATATGAAGTACACGCACTCTTTCCTCCTCCAGGAAAAGTTCCGATACTTTGTTGTAAACGTCTGATCGGCTTCCGGTGAGCTTGGATATTTATACAATCCTCCATCACGACAGCCAAGTTCCTTCACTCAATGGACTTGCCGCTGACACCACTGGTTTTCTGCTCTGTAGAAGGACGGCAGCGACAAGCACCTTCCAGCTCAGGCAAGCCCCCGCCCCGTCACAATGAGGCGGGGACTCGATTGTCTGATCAGCAAGATGAATGATGTCACACGTATGGTCAGTGTGTGTTAGAAACGTTTTTGCCAACATTCTATTATCGCCGACACACAGAAACCGGCTTTGCTTGCTTCCAAACAATGTGAGAGGAGCCTCATCTCCGGTTTCTGCCCTGTATTTGATCAGGAGGTGTGAAAAGTACACAGAAAGTACGTTAATAACACGGTTGAATGAAGAAATATTTTCCCGCTTACCTGTCTCACCCGATCCTGGAGCACAGGCATTGCCAAGTCGAGCTAATCAATCAAAGGTTTCGATGGTGATATATGAATGCGGTGTGCACAGGATGCAACCACATGCATCTCCGATGCCCGCTGGAAGCTGTGGCGAGTGTGACTGCACATGCATTGTGTCTCTTCACTTGGGAGTATAACTCCAGTTCAGAGAGTATTCTTCCGGTGAGGTCCGCAACGGCACCTGCCCTTTCAACAAACATGATCTCCTCTTTCTCACGCTTGGCTTCCACCGGCAGTCTGCGTGTGTGTCCCAGAAATGCTGGAGTCAAGGGTGCCCCCTGCAAATAAATGGCCGTTACCATGGCAACCACGCCGCAAGATTCTGTCCACGGCAACGGTGGCAGGCAGCCAGTCCAACAGCCCGGCTCTACCCCAGGGGTGGCAGTATGGGTCCCCTCCAGGATTTCACGTAGTCTGTCAAGTCACACAGTAGAATATTTACTTCCGCTACACTAACGGTACATGCAGTACGTACACGAATCCCCCACCACTTGGCTCTTCACATTCCGCAGCCTTGCTCCAGCGTGGCTTTTCCAAAATGTGTTCTTGGGTAAATCACGCTGCTTTCAGGTTTCAATATGGCCTGTTGTTCATCTCCAAGAGGAATTCACAGTTCCAGCAGCTCTGCAAAAATGTAATAAAAAAATATGCATGTTTATAACACATTTGAAAGCATTTTCAGCCAACAAAGTCCCTAAATGAAGTCAAATACAAATATAAGGCATTCAAAAACGAGGCTGCAGTTTTATGCAGTATGCTACATTGGTCACTAGGTGTCACTAATGTTCGGCGAGACACACAAGCACTAGATTTGATCGCCGGCTTTGACTGCAGGACTGAATGAACTCACGACAACAAAATGCATCTCGGCTATGTGATAAAGGTGACGATGCATTATTAGTATCAACTTAGCTCTTTTTGAAGCATTTTGCCAGTTTTGAAAAAAAATCCAATTTCCAAATATTTCTTCTTTACAATCATCGCAAATTTGCATCTTGTAATTCTATGACATTATTTTCATATTATAATAGCTTACAACCAAATTTTGCAGAAATCACAACTTTATTTTGTATTTCTGATAATATTACAACTTAAAAAAATAATATTTCAACTCTATGCTACTAAAATTACATTATTTTTCCTGACTTTACAGGTTTATTCCCTAAAAATTTTTCCTCATCTTTTTTCTTTCCTTGAAAAATGACACCATTTTTTTCCCATTTGTGTATTTCTTTCATTTCTAACTATTTCAATGTTCTTCTTGTACATTTATTTCCATAATATTTTGACCGTATTCCCATAATATAACTTTTCCACAGCCAAGTTTTCCAAAAATGTTTGTTTTGTTATATTATGAGAAGCTAACAAAACAAAATTACTTTAAAAAATGTTTTTTTCTTTAGTATTTACTTCATGCTACTAAAATGATATTTTTCCTCATAATAGGGCATTACTGTTGAAAAATATGACATTTTTCTAATATTTTTTGTAAAATTGCCCCTTGATTTTTTGTCATTTATTATTAGTAGTAGTAGTTTTCAAGTTTTCTTAAATGATGTTTTTAGAATGTGCCACGGCCCAATAAAAAAAAAAAAGAACAGGAGAGAGTCGCAAATGGCCCCCAGGCCACACTTTGGACACCCCTGCCCTAAATGAAATGAGATGAAGTTTGTAAGGAAGAATGATCAAGACAGTAATATCGCTAGATGAAGCAGTTTCGGCAGAAATTGTGTGTGAACGCTGAACTGAAACGTATGCTCTCCTGGGAAGGTGTTGAAGGACTGAACCAGCAACCATCAGGTTGGGAGAGGGCCTGAGCCATGTCACTCTGAACAGAGTTACCTGTAATGAAAATGAAATTCCATGAATAGGAGGTGCTTTTGAAAGTGTCTTTTCATTTTAAAGGTTTTCATAGAAAATGGTGGACCATGTGGGAACTCCTGAGACATGTCCTGAACGAGCAGAACCTTTGATTGTTGGAATGGTTCGAAGCGGCTGGGAAAGGTGGGAATGGAATGTTGTGTAAAATGTAAACATGGAGAATGGTTAGAAAATATGACATCATATGCGAGGGCTGAGGATCGAACCAGTAATCATCGGGCCGGGCGAGGACCAATCTAACACCTGAGCCAGGTCACCCTGTAGAAGAACTGGGCGTTTACAGTAACTCGACAGCCGGGGGTGCTGCGATTGAGCGGGGACCAGAAGCCAGCTATTTGAGAGGCCCTGCTGCAGAGAGAGCAGAACGACTAAGGAGCGGAATAAAGGCATGAAATATGTTGGGCTAGAACTTCCTATGACGGAGACGTCACAAGTACGGAGGGCAGCAGAGGATGGTTTAGACGTACGCAGTGACTTCCGAGCAACGCGCGGAAATAAAAGATGTCTGCAGCGGTAGCATGCCACTAGTAGGAAGAAGTGGCTCCGGGCAGCCAATAAAAAGAGAACAGAATATGGTAATTGCCAGTAGGATCTCCACCCAGTTTTCTCTTTGAACTGGCGGATAACCAGTTTCGCTGGGAAATAAACAATTAAGATGTGGAATGCAAGATGCGATCGGAAAGTCTTCCCGGCATAACTTTGATTTCTCCGGCCAATCCTGTGGAAAACACGCGCATCCCCGACGTGCCCGCGTTACTCTGTGTCTTTGCAACACCGCGTTGTCATGGATACCGGGGTTGAAGTTTAGTCGGAGTTGCAGAGACTTGGCCTGAACATCATTTTGCAGCATCCCTTCGCTCGGCCATTCAGACCCGCTCCATACTGTGCTGCAATCCCTCCTTCATCGCAGTCAATCGGTTCCGGATGATCACATTTAGAGCATGGAACTAAATGCGGTCTGTTTACAACCTTCTTTTGAACGTTATTAGCGCTCTCTAGAAATGAAATAGCACCCCTACAGTCACCGTACCACACCTATCACCCAATACAGTACAGACAGTAGCTAACATGAGAAAATTCTGCTGCTGGACGGGGGTTCGGCTTTTTGTGGGTATCCCGTTTTAGGGATTATTGTGCCTGTTGCGCAATCCTGTTGTTCCAGCGATCAAGTCTGGTGCTTGTGTGTCTCACCCAAGATTACAAATAACATTACGGACACCTGACGACCTGTATAGAATACTGCATATTATCACAGTGTCTTTGAATGCATCTTCTGAATGCCTTCTATTGCTATATAAACTTCATTCTGCCATTTTTTTGTTTGAAAATGCTTCATTTGGACAAAAAATGTGCTTGAATATGCATTTTTTTAAACTAATAATAGGTTGTATTCAACCACAAAGCAGCATGATTAGTTATATATATGTGATATAGTATAGCTGTGATAGGCTCCAGCATACCCGCGCAACTCTAATGAGGATTAGCGTCATAGAAAATGAATGAATATTTTTGAAAAAACGTAATAACAGAGCGATGCAGCAAAATTTGAAGTGCAAAGTGGCGGGGGGAGGATCGATGTATAGTATAGTCCGCTCTTGCCCCCCCCCGAGGCGCCACACACACATGTTAGGCGGGCTCCTCTTTTAGGACAGCGACAGCAGGGGTGAGTAAGTGCTGGAGTGAGCAGAGACGAGTCAGATGTTTTG
This sequence comes from Oostethus manadensis, assembly GCA_024372805.1. NCBI lineage: Eukaryota > Metazoa > Chordata > Actinopteri > Syngnathiformes > Syngnathidae > Oostethus > Oostethus manadensis. The sequence continues at coordinate 33,416 of QODF01000344.1, forward strand.
AACAACTCGTTCATGACTTGCACATCTCCACTCCCAATGCTCCTTTGCCCTTTGTTATGAGCTCCTTCGTTTGACTAGTTTCAATTACACTTTCATTCATTCATTCATTCATTTTCTATCCTGCCTATCCTCATTAGGGTCACGGGGATGCTGGATAAATTACACTTTATTTAAAAAAAATACTCATTTGTGATTTTTTGGTTTTGTAAAGCAGAGAAAAAATGTATCAGGTTTGCAGACGAAACCCAAGCTACACCGTGGAAGCAGTTTAAAGAATGAAGTGTTCAAAAGCCAGTGAAGTGGCCAGCGTTACATTCCACATCTACCTCTGATGTTACCTTGGAGCCCTTCCAGGGGGGACTAGGCCTGAGCCTCGCCGGCTCCTGTTGTGGAGGACAATAAGGAGTGCCAAGCAGGGTTTGGAGCCAGGTCCAAATTGGAACAGAGGGGTGGGGGTTCCCGTGTAGCTTCTTCGGGCTAGGCCTGGCCAGGCCCCACGGGCTCAACCTCGCAGCCTGTCCGCCACCCTAATCAGCCCCCCTGGCACCGGAACACATTTACAGCAACACACACAAGTCCTATTTGTGTCCTATTTTCTCTCGTTATGTCTACTATGTAGTGTAATAGGAATGTAAAGGTGATATAGGGGTGTTATTTCATGTCCAGAGGGCTCTAATAATGTGAAAAAATGTATTTAGAAGGTCGGAAACAGGTTTTCTTTGCTCTAACTGCAAAAATATCCTATCATCCATAAATCGATCAGAACTCTTAACCCTCATCAATTAATTTACCATTCCATGGTGGAAAGAGAAATAAATCATTAAGGGCCCAAAATAAACAAGACATCCGGGCACACGATGGCTGCATGAAATACAAACATCGGACCAGACCTGCCGTTACTTTGTCTACCTGAACCTTATTTCCAGTCTGCCGTCCTCAGTTTTCAACATCTGATCTCCTTCGTGGACAAATTAACCGTTTTTTTTCTCTCCAAACAAAACGAGGAGAACTGCTGCTTTCCCTCTCTCTTCCGAAAACAATTTTCTCCCAGCTTCCCCGGCTGTTCCCCCCGCCATCGTGTTCGTCAGTGAGCCTGGTCTCACGCCACAGTATACTTGGTTGCCAGTCAGCAGTTATTTTTACCCCAACAGATCATTTCCCCGGAATGACCCATTTCACAGTCAAGCAGCAGCGCCTTGGTGGCTCCAGACTTATCGCTCCAAAAAATGCAACTTATTTTTGGTCCAGCAAGGAGTGTCCTCTGCCGGTTCCACCTCTGATTTCCAGACCGACAGCCGTAAAAAACCTCACTGCTCCATCCTGGCGTCCGCAGGTCTTTTCTAAAGGTGAAGGAGTTTTGCACGTTCATGTTTACATGCACGTGAATGAATAACTTAGAGTCTGACCACCTCCTGGTGAGCTCGGTTTATGTATGAAATCTTTTTTTTTTTTACAGTAAATTCCGTTTTTATTGGCCAACTCCGCGATCCCGTCTGGGATTTCGTTAACGCAGAAATCATCATCCTCATTCCTTCATTCCGCAGGGCATAAGATTTCTTTCTAGCACTTGACCGGCTGCCAAACAGCCGCTTGAGCTGGTGTTGCTGCGGCTTGTCCTCTCTATGGAGGGACGTCCCGCCCGCCACCCCCTCAGGATGCAGCGAGTACTGCACCCCCTCCCGTAGGATCTTTTTATTGGCCGATCAGCGAGACGAACGAAGCCATACTTATATTAGAAAGCTGTAGAACGTGTTTTTGCAACGCTACAATTGTTGGCCACATGCTGACAGGCAGAAACTGGCGGGCCAACTCCTTGTAGATTGTAAGATCCAAGTTACGCCAAAACGGAGCTGGTATGTACGGCGTGGAGCAGTATTAACGAGATGGCAGCCGCCATCGGGGTTCCTGCGTGCATGTTGGAAGCTGGCTGAGCCCAGCTGGCATAGCTAATGCACTTTCGCATCATGCATCCGTTTCTAGAACGAGCTGAGAAGGAACCCGGTGGCCGTTCAACGAGTACTAACGCACGCTTAAGTGGCTGAGTCGTCCATTGTGTAATGCACACTTGCCTTTTAATGACCTCAATGTCTTAAGCATTAGATTACACCTTCATTACTATCCTACGCGTCCGGCGTGCGCTCCCCAGCAGCGGTACAGAACACCAGCACCAGGCAAGCTGTTGTCTCGGAGCCTGGAGCGGCACTTCTGGAGCCGGGTAAGGACGTCCTCTCCAGCACTGGGAGACTGGGAGCGCTCATTTTTTCCAGCACCATCAACACTGGCACCCTCGCACATCCCACCGCCCCGACATCCATTACCAGAAAGTACACTCCCCGGTTCGCACAAAGCACAGAACGTAGCCGAGTTAGGGACGCACGGCTCCGCGGCGGGAAATTATGTACAGCCTTGCTACATCGCGCTTCAAGTCCCCAGCTGAGCAACAGAAATGGAAAGATCGGTTCTGACCGCACACACCCTGGATCATTTCTTTCTCACACCCTCCAATCTGGCAGGCTCAGGGTCAGGAGGTCACGGAGAGGAAGCCTGAGGAAGAGCTTCTCCTCCAGCTGTGAAGGCTGAATAAGTCATACTTGCGGCGTATTTGACGCTACATATCTTACACGCAGATATTCTGTACTATTCAAGTCACACTGGAATTATACAATGTCAGCTATTTGCTCAAAAATCTTTTCTCCAAAAGCTGTTTTTTCTGCAGAATCTGCATCTCATTCAGGCTAAAATGCTAATATTTTATGTACGTGTGATAAAAAGCCCACAATTTTTGTACTTGTTTATGTCTTTATGCTTCACTTGTTGTGTTTTTTTGTCAAGCATTGAGATTTCGCACTTTGTTCGGTGGTCATTGAACGCGCCATTGTTGAATCCAAAAAATACATTCCAGATCAAAATGAGAAGACCAGTGGAAAATTTGTAAAATGTATATTTTGCACTGTTGGATCTTAGAGGTTCTAACTTGCGCTCCAAAGATTGAAGAATTTATTGGAAACAACCGTAAACGAGAAACAGGCTCGAGACGATCCGCGGCCCAGTGATGGAAATTTCGGCTCTTGTTTGAGAGCCGGTTCTTTTGGCGTCTTTCACTAAAAAGAGCCGGCTCTTTCGGCTCCCAAGTGGCGCACTAACGTACACGCCACACGTACTTCTGCTAGTTGTACTTTTGCACTAACGTACACGCCGCACGTACTTCTGCTAGTTGTACTTTTGCACTAACGTACACGCCGCACGTACTTCTGCTAGTTGTACTTTTGCACTAACGTACACGCCGCACGTACTTGTGCTAGTTGTACTTTTGCACTAACGTACACGCCGCACGTACTTGTGCTAAGATACACGTTGGAGTCACACGGACTTGATATGATTGGCTGCTGCAGGCCTCTTGTCTCCAAAACAAGACCTCCACATGCTTTTCGTCTGATTCAAAAAGCCTTGAGTGTCTAGGCATGTGAGTCTGCCCATCATCATCTCCGCCCCTCCTGCTGTCTACTTCAGTACATGAACTAAGACTCGAAAAGCCATCTGCACCTTTTAGTGAATCCCATCTCTCCTTATTCTCCAACGACTTGTCTCGTCTGTCGTTTCTCTCGGAGCCAAAAGCAGGTTTCTCTCCTTCCACAAGACTCCTTCTTGTGTTACTGAACCAGAAGACGTGTCTGCACTTTACTGGTTTGGCACACTGGGAACGCCACACAAAAGAGCGTTTTAAGAACACCTTTGTAGGAATTGCAGCAAGACTTTTGTGCTGCACGTTTTATTTTTGTATTTTATCATATCATGCAACAGCGCTGTCCAAAGTGTTGGTTTTTTTCTTAATGGCACAGCACTAAAAAAAAGGGGATTAAAAGTCGTAATTTTAAGAGATTTAAAACCGTAATTTCACATTTCACCTTTGACCCGGGTTAAGGGTCACACAAGCCCCCCGTGTTTATAGCTGTCTCGGGCAATGCCTGTTAAATGAAAAACGTAACTTTACGGGAATAAAAGTCATACGTTGATTTTATAGGCACTGCCTGAGGCCGCCATGAAGCGGGGAGCCGTGTGTGCGGGAACTAGAGAGTAGCGGTGAGATGATGCTAACCCAAGATCATCTATTTGTGCCCAACTACTCCGCTTTGCTGTCCCGTTGTGAAGAAACGTTTGCCTGACGTTCCCTTCCTCCTGAAGAACTATGCTCTATTTTCCCCCCGACACGTGAAATTACCACTTTTAATCTCGTAAAATTACCACTTTTAATCTCTTAAAATTGCGACTTTTTTTCTCGTAAAACTACCACTTTTAATCTCGTAAAATTTTGATTTTAACTCTCATAAAATTACGATTTTTAATCTCCTAAAATTATTAATTTTAATCTCGTAAATGACACCTTTTTGTTGAAAAATTACGATTTTAAATCTCGTAGTATTACAGCTTCTTTTCTCGTAAAATTATGACTCTCAATCTCATTTAATTAGTTTTAAATCTCGTAAAATTACAACTTCCATACATAAAATTATGACTTTAAATTTCATAATATTACAATTTTTTATCTCGTAACGTTATGAACTTTAATCTCGTGAAATTTTAACTCTAAACCTTGTGATATTACAAATACGTCATCTAAATGTAACATATATGAATATCTAGATACATAATATATATCTTATATCATCACAATGAAAACTAAAAAAGACCAAAAGCAAAAACAGAAAATTTAGCACAAATTTTACAAAAAGTCCAAATTTGAAGAAAAAAGTTGTAATCTAATGAAATTATATATAAATAAATATTATGTGGAGGAAATAAAACTAACAGCATAAGAGTTGTAATGTTGAAGAAAAAAATTGACTTTTGAAAAGTCAAAAAAAACCAAACATAATAAAGCTGTCATAAAGTATTATTTAAAAAAATAAAGTTACTATAATGTCAAAATCTTATGGGAATAAAGTCATAAGATTTCAGAGTAAAGTTTAAATAGATGTTTCCAAAATGAGAAAAAAGGAGCCAAAAGCAAAGGTCATACTAATAATAGGCGTAAAAAGGATCAAGTGTTTTAATGCATATTAATATAATGCACTTCTCAGGAGTTGCTTTACAAGATATCAAAGTGGCCCTTACACCAAGCATGTACGTTTCCAAAACCGCTGTCAGTATACATCAGTATAGCTGCAAATGTTGTATTATGTATGGTTGGAGGAGGATGGGGGGGTTCCGCTGGTAGAAGGGAAGACCTTGTTGCCATGGCAACTAGGGAACCATGTTGGGAGAGGAGTATCCAGCAGTAGCCTGCTACCGTGGATGCCCGTGAAGTGCTGACACGGGCCATTCGGGCTCACGTCACTATAATAAGCAGCATCTCAAACTTAGTCAAATCGTTATTAGAGAATCCCGATTGAACGCTGGAGTCCGTCTACTTGAGAAGGTCAGGTCTGAGCAACACCCGACAAAAGGGTCCACACGCACATATGGGGGATGGCGAGTTGGCTGTTCATCTTCATACACACCAACATCAGACCCAGTTGCAAAGTGGGACACTATATAGGGCACCGTGGGCTAAAAAGAGAACCGGAGACGACCGAGAGCAACGACATGTCCAGTGTCACCATTTGCGATGGCTTTATATGACAAAGTCACCGTGACTGTCATGTTTAGTGCTTGGGACTGGCTGCAAGTTGCAAATGCAGCTTGAAGGACAATGCAAAGAATTCACCATTTATGGTCCGGTAAGTTTGCACATTTTCAGTCCAAGAATGCTTTACTTGTATTTTTTTCTCTCTCGCTTTTTCCCCACAAAGCACATCTCACTCACATCTAGTCAGAATTTTTACCTACACAGAGCACACCGCCCTAAATGCACAGCATTGAGATTTCGCACTTTGCTGGGCGGTGCTTGAACGCACCGTCGTTGCTGCGAGGCAATAAAGCGAGACATATATACAATGCAACCTTGGTTAGCATCATCAGTCTCTTCCAGAAGGTCCGACTCTAGCCAAAACATACTCTAACCAAAGCATATTCTCCCCATTAGAAACAATGTGAATCCAGAAAGTCAAAAATGTTTGGGTTTTTTGGTTGTTGGAAAACAAATCTAGCATTTACGTTTACCTTCATTGAAGGCAAAGTTATTGCCAGAGACATGATGTGGCTGTGAGAGGCCCATCGACACCACCCTAGTGTTTTGCCATGAGTTATTTTGTGACTCCGGTCGTGTTTCTCACCTCAAGAATCGGATTTTCTTTTGATCACACCTGCAAAGTGAGCCAAAATGGCGCCAAAGAACGTTGCAAGTGCCAGCATTTTGATAAAGGCGGCGGGAAACACTGTGGAATTGAAGAAATAACCCGTAGCAAAACACAAAGGTGGTGTTTGTTTCGATATCTTTGTCAACAATCACATCTTCAGTGAAGGTAAAAGTTAACAACACACAAGAGAAAATAAAGTTTTTTAAATAAAATCACCTGAAATTGAGATTCTCGGAGTACATGGAGCTATCCTAGATGAATTTATCCACCCCAGACTGAAACTATTGAAAGGTCTCAAACTCAAACCTCTCTGGGGGCCACTGGAGGGCAGGGGGTGGGGGGCGGAGCCGCACGAAGTATTTTGGAGTAGTGCTGAGACTTCCAGGGCAGCCCACGATACAGTACGATGCACGATGCGTGGCTCGCGATCATAATATCATCTTGATATTGTGAAGCAAAAAAAAAAAACATTTCCTAATTTGAATTTTGCTGCATTCGGCTGGGATAGGCTCCAGCTTACCAGTGACCCTAATGAGCCCATTCAGAGCGCCCATCGTCCGGTGCCGTCCGTGGGCCAACTCCAGGAAGTGGAAGCATATCAAAACTTTTACACGCTTCTTTCTTCTGCTGCCTCGTCGCCTTCCTTTTCGCCCTGTTCATGCCTAAATCCTGTTCATCGGGGTACTCGCATCCCTCGAGTAGACGTCGCAGCCCCAAAAGTAACCGATATTTGGAGGGCAAAATGTCGTCGAAAGCCGTCCCGATTTTACGAGATTAACTCTGCGCGTGTTTTGCTTTTTCCTTGGCTTTCTGAGAAGACTAAATGGGAAAACAGCCAAGTTTCACGCAAGCAGGGCATTTTTATCGCTCCACCTTTACTGCAAATACTCAGTCAACGTGCAGGTAGCAGCGGGTTTTGGGATGGCCGAGAATCAAACGGACTTTTTGAAGGCATTTTTGTCGGAATATCAGGCCAGCAGGGATCTCCCGTCCTGAATTAACCGTACATCCTTGCATTTTCTATACAGCCTGCGCTCATTAGGGCGACCGCCCGTAGACAAGCAGCCGTTCACACTCACATTCACACCCACGGCTCTCCACTGGGCCCAACATGCGTGCTTTTCGGCAGTGGGAGGAACCCCACCTAGATGTAAACAGTACGCATGATTTAGCAAGAACACGCTTCTATCACTCATACGGACAAAAAGACTCGTTTCTTTCAATCAAGAGGAAAACAAAACCAAAGCTAGGGAATTGGAAACTCGGTTAGCATGCATGTGTTTAGTAATCCAAAAATTGGCGTACATTTCCTGGTCAGCATACAAGACACATCTTTGTCGCGTTACTAATACACCGCTGTGGTCTTATCGCAGCACGTTAGCAGCTTGCTAATACGTGGAAATCAGTCAGCTGTCAGTCTATCAGAGATGTGTGAGTCGTGAACGAATCGGTTCTAAGAGCCGGGTCTTTGAGAGGAACGACAGGAGCTGGTTCGCGTTGTTAGGAGCCAGATTTGTTTTTTCCTCCTGGGATTAAACAAAGCGCATGGAGGAGTTTGTCAATCTTCAGTACGGACACAACTGTTACCTGGATGCTGCTTTTTTAGTTTTGCACTTTGTTTTGTTTGATTGCAAATAGAAATAATAGGCAAAGAGATAAGACCTTTTCTAGTTAGATGGGTCTTGAATTTCAGTATACATTATTATACGGTATTTTTGTAGCTGTTCATTGAGGATTATTTTAAAACCATTTCAATAATAAACATTTTATGTCATGTATTCTTCAACGTTAGTAATTATTTTTACACAATTTGGTAATAAATATGGACAACAAACAAATCTGAGGAGCCACTTGGGAGCCAAAAGAGCCGGCTCTTTTTAGTGACCGGAGCCAAAAGAACCGGCTCTCTAAAAAGAGCCGAAATTCCCATCACTACGGTCTATGATGTCATCAGCCAGTGACTGTAGTTCTTTGCTAACTAATACAGTTAACACAAGTCTCAAAAATGTTAACACTTCTTTAGTTTGACTATTATTGTAAACAATTCTAATGTGTATAAAAGATGATGGAAGACACAAATGAACATTTAAGATTACTTTTACTCTCACTGAAGATGAACAAAGACACAATGTGGTCAACATGGACACCACTCTTGTGTTCTGGCGTGAGTTATGTCCGGAATTCAATAGAGTTTCTCAGCTTCTTTAGCAAAATGCTGGCACTTTCGTCTTCCTTAAGACTTAATTTTGGTTTATTTTGCAGCCATGGTAAAAAAAATAAGCAGATATTTGAAGACTTGAATTCAAGAAATGTTCAAGAAAGTCTTTTGCGTTAACATTCTTGGTTTCTGGAGCGGATTAACTGGATTACATTATTTCTCATGGGAAAAATGGATTTGGTTAGAGTACGTTTGGGTTAGAGTGGGACCTTCTGGAACGGATTAATAAGGTGAACCAATGTTCCACTGTATCATCATCAATGACTGGACTGAGAGCTACTGAGTGTGGCAGTTCAGACTCACTGGTCAGGATTTATTGCTGGCCAACAAATGCGTGCTTAAATAAACCCGCATGTGGCTTTGGGGGCCTTGGGCTTCGTTTTAGATGGGCACAGTCTGCCTACTTCTGTAGGCTATTGTAGTGAAATGATGAGCTGTTTTTGGTCAAGTCACCGCTGAGCCAAAATACAGACAATACAAAAAATAATCAGCCTTGTTTTCAAACGCTGCAAATATACTGCACACTCAGCAATATTCATTTTCAGAAAAAACCTAAAGTATCCTTCACTTGTGACGAGGAGGCCGCTTCCTGCCGGCCTGCTGGGAGCACCACACTGGGGCAACTGATGATTGCATCCCCAGTTTTCTCTGCATCGTTCCCGAGAGATTTAAGAATCATTTTCTCCACCTCTACTGTAGTGTCACACACAATCTTGATTTATTTTCCCTCAGCCAGTGAACCTTTGTATGTTGTTCTATCATCATTAGCAACCACAAGTGATTCATTGCTGGCCCGCTGCCGCGACAGAATCTGTCTTCCATCACATGGATTTTCAATGCAAAACCTGCTATGCCGTACCACGCAAGGCTGGCTTTTACAAGTGGAAATCAAAAGTCAACTGAAACACTTTATTACTTTATACAGTGGCCTCCAAACTCCCTTTTTTTGCTGAACCTGAAAATATTTGGCTTTGACTGCACAGGCTTGTGCCGTGTAGCTTTTATTTCCAGGCATTTACATCTAGTTTGGATGCACAACTGAGAAGATTTGTGCACCATTTAGGGCATTCGTCGATCACAACTGGATCGTTCAGGTTTTCTCCTCTCATTCGAGCAGGCAGCTGTCCTATCTAGTCTGACTGGCGCGTGTCCCACCTAGTCTTTAACTGATGACGCCTGCTCGGATGAAAGGCGAAACGTCTTCTTAGACAACCTGAACTGTCCAGTTGTGATCGTTTGAATGTCCTGAGAATAGAACGACTTGGATGAATGAGAATGTTTGCGGGCATGTTTTGTGCGCTCATTTTTATGTGTGCAAAAGTCTTGGAACATGTGACTGTTGCCCAGGCGTGACCTACTAATGACTTATTATACGAAATCACAGTGAAAGTCTACACTCTGCAGTTTTCGGGTATTCGTGTCGAATGCATTTAGAGGTGAAAACAACATGGAAAATCTGTCAATGGGTGAAAACCCAGAGATTGTGAATCTCAGAGAAGATGGAAAGTCGATCCAAACCATTACAAATAAATTGGTCATAGTCCTGCACAACAAATGAACCGCTGGTGTACTAAGCAAGGGAACCACCAGCAATGGATGACAGAAACATTGTGCAAAGACCCTAAAACACAGCTGTCAAACTCAACCTACAATAAACAGAAACGCCATGTGTCATATGGGGGGGCGCGTTATCAAAGACAGTACTCGGGCTGTAGAAAGCCATAGTAGTGCTTCTGCTATGATAGCTGTTGTTGCATTAAGATCATGCATTTGTTGAAGGAAGTGTAACTGAATCCTGATTGTGCTCATTCCACCACCACACATCCCGGGTGCCCTTGTTCACTGTTCTCCAGCTCTCTCCTCCAGTCCCTCTCCTGAAAGCACATTAATCATAGTCTCCCACATGCTTTCACCTCCACCTCCCCTTTCCTCGCACTCCTCCGGTTCTCTTCCTCCGGTGTGTCAGGCAAGTGGGTCATCTGCAACGGCAGGACTGCTTGCTTTCACTGAGGCAATCTGAGATATATGAAAGCAGCTACGCAAAACAAAGCTTTTTAATTGAGTTACCTTTGTGTAGCTCCAGGTCTGAGCACTTTTGGATGAACTACATTTGTGAAGCTTACTCTTACGATCATTGAAGATACAGTAATGTGTTGACAAAGACATGATGTGACAGCAACATCAACAAAGACACCACCTTTGTGTTTTGCCATGAGTTATTTCTTGAATTCAATAGTGTTCCTTACCTTCATAATGGAAACGCTGGCATTATCAACTTTCTTTGGCTCCATTTTGCAGACGTGGTTTAAAAAAATGCAGTGCGGTGAGAAACTGTTGAATTTAAGACATAACTCATGGCAAAACAAGAAGGTGGTGTCCACGTTGATCGTGTCTTTGGCAGTGAAGATAAAAGTCACCTTAAATGTTCATTTATCCATGTCAGTCATCATTGTGTATTGTTTTCTGCATGTACAACCATAACTGTAAATTATAAACACATTTTTGGCTTAACAGATTAACGGCATTCGCATTACCTCTTATACGAAGCATGTAATCGTTAGCATATGGTTCGGTTATTGTTGGTCTTCTGAAACGGATTCATGATGCTAACCGTGTGCAGGGAGTCACTGTAAAGGGCGGGACAACCCCAGGCAGCTAATTTTTTTTAGCATGTATTCGTAAAGGTGTGGTGTCACACAAGTACACCTGGAGTGAGACTTGCATCGGCTTTTCATATGTTTGCATTTGTACAATGACACAAAACTGTGCTGTCCGTTCCATCATGGTTTCAATCGACAAGGGCGGGACACAAAAGAAATTGGAGAAAATGAAAATCCATCTATCGACATGCATGCGGTTTTGTGTTCAGGTGAGGAACAGAAGCTGCAGCTGATAGGGCCGAATAAAAAGCAGGCAATAAGTCATGTGAGTAACTTCTATTTTTATATTTATACTGTGTAGAGTTTTATTAGGCATTAGCTGAGCCAACTTTGCCATCTAGGGGTTTTCTGTGTACATTGCATGTAGAGATGGGATTTATGGCTCTATGAAGACAGAAAGACGTTCAAAAGAATGGCTCGTTATATTTCTTTCTTCTTCAGAAGTTAACTGAAGGTGACTTTTTTTGTCAAAGAAATATAGAACATTTGGATCAGAATTAGTCAAATTATCCATTTATTCAGAGTTGCCTTTTATTTTGCCGTGGATTTCAGCCGGGATTATTGAACCTGCGGTGGGATAATTCTAAATTGCAATAAAAGCCCGTTGTTCCGGCAATCAAGTCTGACGCTTGTGTATCGACCACATTACTGCAGACGCCGCACCGATCCGTCTGTTGACCTCACGCTGAACCTCGTCAACAAGACCCCAACATACTTGAACTCCTGGACCTGGGGCAAGACCTCACTCCCGACCCCGAGGGTACAGTCCACCCGTTTCCGACTGAGAACCATGGCCTCGGATTTGGAGGTGCTGAGTCTCATCCCAGAAGCTTCACACTCAGCTGCAAAACGCTCCAGTAAACGCTGAAGGTCAAAGCCTGATGAGGCCATAAGGACCACATCGTCTGCAAATAGCAGAGACGAGATCCTAAGGTCACCAAGCTGGACTCCCTCAACACCTTGACTGCGCCTAGAAATTCTGTCCATGAAGATTATGAACAGAATCGGTGACAAAGGGCAGCCTTGGCGGAGGCCAACGTTCACCGGAAACAAGCTGGACTTACTGCTGGCAATGCCAACCAGACCCTTGCTTCGGATCCTCCTCCACGCTCTTCAACGCAACAGAGCTGAAGTGAACAGTTACGTATGATTTTATTTATTCTTATTTTTCTCTTCCTACCGCTCCTGTCTTGCCTGGATTGTTTTATTCTGTAATTACGTTTGCTATTACATTTTTGGAGAGCATTCCTCTCGGAGATGAAAAAACTATCGATCTAAGCAAAGTTCCACTGTACAATTGCCAAGTTGCCAGTCATAAACACAAACCAAAAATAACTCACCTCTCTCTACTAGTGATGAAAGTTCAGACCTGGAGTATCTCAGTATAAGTGAGGCTCCTCGCTCCGCCCAGCGTCCGGAAGAGAGAAACACAATATGAGTTAAATCTTGAAAATGCAATACTTAATGCACAAAATGATCACCAAACTTACTTTTTTGACGCACACAGAGCAACGAACGACGTCGTGTGCCGTCTCCGTAACAGGTTAAAATGATTGGTATTATATTAAAAGTGTTTTGTACACACATCTGGAAAAGCAGATTACACAGGTTAAAAAGGGTTAAAAGCAGATTAAAGAAAATGTACAGGTTTTTTTAAAGTAAAAAGATTAATATTTTATTAGTTTGATAAATGATTGTTGCATATAATACCATGATTGAAGTACTAAGAAAAGTATAAATACAATGTGTACAATTTACATTTTGATAAAAAGTTCGATCACTCACGGGTCGATTGCTTTTCCCTGTGAGAGTTGTTTTGTGCGCTTGCGCAGAAGGTTATCGGTGTTCTTTTGAATAAAGCGAGGTGAAGTGAAGACGAGGCTGCGACTCTCTCCTTTATTTTCACTCTCAAAAGTAACCTCTCCAACCCTGTGGAGCAGAGGGCGCAACGTCTCCATTCTACTTTCTGCTCCTTGTCCTTGCGCTGCGAGGCGTTCAGGCACATTCGCAATTGAGAGTGCTAGGAGCTAATTGTTTTTAACTGTATTCACGTAGCCTACTTTGGGAACCCAGGCTGTAGATGGTTCTCGGCATTCCGAGGTTCCTGAATGCACCCTGGCGTGAAGGTGATTGGCGGATAATGCGGAAGTGCGGTTGTTATTCATTGGTTTTGGGCGGGACCTGCAGGTAAAGTTGAATTAGAAATTGGAAACTGCTGTCGACGCGCTCGGGCTGCCAATATAAAGCTTGAAAATGGCGTCAGCGTGTAAATAGAAATGACGTCGGCGAAGCGAGCGCGTTGATACCTGAGAAGGTTTGGCTTTTGACTGCGTCGTGTTATGACGGCCCGACACGACGAAGCACACCTCACAACGAGCTACAAACGGGCGCGTCGGTCTTTGTCTCGTTAGCTCATGAACAACTACTGTCGGTGACAACACATCGTGTTGCTCTCTTTCATGGCATCTTCTTGCGGGGGGTGCTGACCCCTCCGCCGTGCGCGTGGAACCTCCGTCCGTGTGCAGCTTGGCGCGAAGAAGAAAAAGTATCCTTCCCCGCAACAAAGTAAGTCCCGACGTCACCTTTCTAAAGTCGTTTTTCTTTTACTCCAAGCTCCATTGTTGCCAACAAGATCCCCAAACGTTTGGTTTTTAATCCAGCTAAATGTTTTTTCAATGCAAACCGACACCTGCAACATTGATTAGTAATTTGTTTGGACATACAGAAATACCTGCCTTTGAATTTCACTGGACAGTGGACTTAAAAAAAAAAAGGCATGCTGTAAAACACTGGCAAGAATAAAGTCAACAGAATAGCATGCCAAATGGATTTATTGCTTAGACACAGACCAAAAAGAGACTTTTTCTTTGATGGGACGTCACATTGTATATTTTATATCTTTTGGGAATATGAATGTGTTAACTTGTACATGTTTCAACACTTGGGATGCAACATTTCAAAGTAATCAAGTAACAAAGCAGAAAAGTTACTATACTCGCCTCTGTTGCTCCGGCTGGTCAAGTCTTGCATGCTTCTTGAAATTATTCCAAAGACGTTCCAACCTGTCGGCTCGCTGGGGTCACGCCGAAGCAGAAAGGTTAGCATACTCGCCTCTGTTGCTCCGGCTCGTCAAGTCTTGCATGCTTCTTGAAATTATTCCAAAGACGTTCCAACCTTCAGCAGTCAGAAGCCTTAGCTAGCCAAACAAATTATTTGGCTAAAATAATCGAATCTAAAGATTTATGGCTGACTCATCAATGCGGGAGTCTTCTTCCGATGCGTCTCATTTGTTGGCTCCTCAAACCGGATAGCCGGTGGAAACGGTTTAACCTAAGTTAAAAATAAAAAGCAAATTTAAGACATTTGTTGTGTCTTCTACCTAAATGAAGCATTTCCAAGCACAAAAATGGCTAAATAAAGTCAAATACAAACAAGGCATCGAGAAGACGTATTCAAAGATGTGGTGATAATGTAGTACTCTACACCGGTCCATAGGTGTCAGTAATGTTACTGTAATTAGGGCCCTATGATTTCCACGTTAACGGAATGGTGGAATTAAATAAAAACGGAATTTACTGTTTAATGCGGAATCTTTCTGAAATTGACCTAATGTGAACAAAACGCTGTCATCGTGAGGACAAGGGACGTTTGCGTGGGTAAGTCGTTCGCCGGCGGATGGCCCAACTGTGGCAGCATCTCGTTGCGAACTAAACATGTCGAAATGACAATACCAGCGAAAGCTGGCGGGACTTCCTCTTAGCTTCGCTTCCGCTAGCTTCCATTCACACTCTGTGAATGGAAGCGTAGTTGAGCATGCCATTGCAGTTGTTTGTGAATGTTTTCCCAATGTTGTGTTTTAGACACAGAACATCCTGCCAGTCTTCAAAACAGGAGCATCGTTTACCACGTTGTCTTAACTGTAAACAAAATAAACGTGTCATAAAATATCTTAACATATGCAGTCGGAATTTAAGATTTTGTAGCAATATGTGCATCCCAGAAAAGTTAGATAAGTTTCATTTCTTAATTACTGGGCAAAACTGTCTTTTGTTGTATTGCATCAGTAAATGTTAGGGTTTTTGCATGTAATTAACAGTCCCTTTGATACACTAACCCAAAAATCGCACACACCATGCTGGTAATAAAAAAAAAAAAAACAACCTCTAATTTATGTATTCTAAATATATGAAATAATTTCAAACGGCGAGAAGGACAAACTCAGAAGGCAAAAACGTACCACTTCCACACAAGGAGAGGATAACTTTTTCCCCCACTTGATTACTGACTTCATGTCTCATCAAGGTTTTATTAGCAACGCCTGGTGACCAGACGGCATCGTATAATTTGCATGTCATTTTTATGGATCGCTCTGTGGTGGTCAAAATGAATTACCATGCTACATGAACAAGTCATTCTTACCTTGTCTTTACTTTTAGGGTCTTGTCTCCAACAGGAAATATGGTGAGTATGCATCAAAAGCTTAGAAATTGACATTCTTTTTTGTCTATTTCAAAACATCCATTTCTGAAGTTGCCAAGGTAGAATACAAAGTGTCTACTACTACTTGCAAAAGGACCCCGTCCCATAGCTAAAAAAAAAAAAAGAAAAACAAAAAAAACACAAAAAAAAAAAAAAATAAAGTACATCAGGGGTGCACACACTTATTCAGCATGCAAGTTACAAGTTGAAATGATCTACCGCAGATTTTAAAACAGGCAAATGTGCACGCCTGATGAAAAACTGCAAGCATTTACATTTTGTACTGTTGGATCTTTAGGAGGTTCTAAGCCAGGGGTGGGCAAACGTTTTGACTTGCAGGCCACATTGACTTTACAAAATTATCTGTGGGTGGGCAGACTATATATTTGATAGACGCACAAAATGTATGCTTAATTCTAACAGTCCACCTGGAATTATGTCATGTTTATAAACGCATCATACAATCTGGTGTATGTTCTTGTGCCCCTTTTTTCAGGAGCACTGGAAACATTAAATAACATTGATTTGTTTCTTTTATTTACCCTGAATAAGACACCCGGAATATACATGGATAAAGGATGTGTGATAAACAACATGAGTCCTGTTGCCAGCTTGTATACTGAAACCACTTTGAAAGCCCCTGGCGGGCCAGATGTGGCCCCCCGGCCGTAGTTTGCCCACCACTGTTCTAAGCAGAGCTTACATATGCAAAAAAAAAAGAAATGGGAGTAAGACACAAGCATTAAACTGAAATAGGCTGATCAAAACTTTGAAGACAGTAGCTAAAAAAAACTGAATGTAGTCTGCAAGGAAAGCCCAGCTTCCCCTAAAATGTCCACAGTGCCCCTTAGTCTCCCCCACCCCCTTTGGACATCTCAGCCATCGAGACCGTCAGTGAATAAAACTTTCTTCCGCCTTTCAATGTCCCATGGCTGTTGCCCTCATGCAAATTCAGGCATTGTTCTGGCGTTAAAGGACATAAGCCCTTTTGAGGTCCTTTTTAATCTTAAAAGCTTTCTTATCGGACTGCACCAGTAACAACCTTCATCTAGGTTGAGGGTCGTCCTGTGTCTTGATGGACAGTCAGTCGGATCCTCGGCTCTGGGCTGGTGACGTTATGTGGGATTTTGGAGCAAGCGTCCAACCTGACAAGCAGTGGCGCACTGCGAGAGGCCTCTCTTATGCATTTTGAAACTCTTGGAACATCCTTAAGATCCAACTGTGCAAAAGAAATTCTTCTAGTTTTTCAAATGGTTTCAAAGTTTGGATCAGAAGTTTGTATTAACGGCATGAACATTTTTTCCCCCCTCCCACAGCGTGAGTGTATCTCGGTGCATGTCGGCCAGGCAGGCGTTCAGATTGGCAACGCCTGCTGGGAGCTTTACTGCCTAGAACATGGAATCCAGCCTGATGGCCAGATGCCCAGTGAAAAGACCATTGGAGGTGGAGACGATTCCTTCAACACCTTCTTCAGTGAAACTGGAGCGGGAAAGCATGTTCCTAGGGCTGTTTTCGTGGACCTGGAGCCCACGGTCATTGGTAAACTTCTTACCCTCCTAACTATTTTTTTATAGTGTAGGGTCACATGAAAGCTGGAGTTTATGGTGCGGTTAGATGCACCCAGGTCCGATCACCCCAATTTACACTCATACACATTACACTCAGGCAGGTTACATTGGTGCCGTGACCCCGATTGGGAGTGAGGTTTGAAGGGGTGAGCGTAACGGAGGCCAGCCAGTGTACTGCCTCAAGTTCTGCCTCAAGAACTGCGCTGAACGCTCGGCCGGCAGTCCGGGCTGTTGGCCGAACGTCCTGCGTTCCTGCCTCAGTGTGAAGCAGGCGGGTTTCAGATGCAATATTTTCATGCCTACAGACGAGGTGCGCAGCGGAACTTACCGACAGCTGTTCCACCCTGAGCAGCTGATCACCGGCAAGGAGGACGCCGCCAACAACTACGCCCGCGGTCACTACACCATCGGCAAAGAGATCATCGACCTGGTGCTGGACAGAATCCGTAAACTGGTGAGCAGTCAAGCAAAGTCATGCCATCATCTTTCATCTAATCCCGAGCATTCTCACCGTGATGACAGGCGGACCAGTGCACCGGCCTTCAGGGCTTCCTGGTCTTCCACAGCTTCGGCGGCGGCACTGGCTCGGGTTTCACCTCCCTATTAATGGAGCGTCTGTCTGTGGACTACGGCAAGAAATCCAAGCTGGAGTTCTCCATCTACCCCGCCCCTCAAGTGTCCACGGCTGTGGTGGAGCCCTACAATTCCATCTTGACCACACACACCACCCTGGAGCACTCCGACTGCGCCTTCATGGTTGACAACGAGGCCATTTACGATATCTGCCGCAGGAACCTCGACATGGAGCGTCCTACTTACACCAACCTGAACAGGCTCATCAGCCAAATCACGTCCTCCATCACTGCGTCCCTTCGTTTCGACGGCGCCCTCAATGTCGATCTGGCGGAGTTCCAGACCAACCTGGTCCCGTATCCCCGTATCCACTTCCCCCTCGCCACCTACGCCCCCATCATCTCTGCAGAAAAGGCCTACCACGAGCAGTTAACTGTTGCGGATATCACCAACGCTTGTTTTGAGCCCGCCAACCAGATGGTGAAGTGCGACCCTCGCCACGGCAAGTACATGGCGTGTTGCCTGCTGTACCGAGGGGACGTGGTGCCGAAAGACGTCAATGCCGCTATCGCCACCATAAAAACAAAGCGCACCATCCAGTTTGTGGACTGGTGCCCCACTGGCTTCAAGGTGGGCATCAACTACCAGCCGCCCACTGTGGTTCCTGGTGGAGACCTGGCCAAAGTGCAAAGAGCGGTGTGCATGCTGAGCAACACCACCGCTGTGGCGGAGGCCTGGGCTCGACTCGACCACAAGTTTGACCTGATGTACGCCAAGCGTGCGTTCGTTCACTGGTACGTGGGCGAGGGCATGGAGGAGGGAGAGTTCTCTGAGGCCAGAGAGGACATGGCAGCACTGGAGAAGGACTACGAGGAGGTGGGGACAGACTCTGTGGATGATCAGGGAGAAGAGGGAGAGGAATAAGGAGGTGAAAAGCACGGGATACTCGGGAAACGATTGCTATGTGATCCTGGACGTGTTCACTTGGCAGTTTGGCTGCTCGCAACACAAAATGAGTTTGATTACTTGGAATACAAGGAAAACCTCACTTTTTTCTGGCAAATATTCCCATTTATTCACTTCTATCATGGAAACTTGTTCTTGTTTTGTCACTCTGAAAAATGTTCATTGTATTAGTTACTTCAAAAAGGGTCGAAGAGCTTCTGTGGCACTGGTTTGTCAATATAGGAGCTGTGAGTATTTTTTTAAATGAGAGAAATTCACAAATATATGGCAGACATGAGGATAGAATAAAGTTACTGACACCACACAACTTTTCTTTGCTGTCCTAATTTAAAAACATCAACTCTATGCAGCACAAGCACAGAAACTCGCTAGTGAAACCAGCCCGGGAGTCACTGAATCGTGGGTCTTAGTAAACCTATGAACCAGTGAAACTCGGGCAGTCTGAAGCTTAAGCCTTGGTCCAATGCCTGTTGGGCGGTGGAGTTCGGGTCTGCATCGATCACATGTGAGCCAATGAAACTCAAGCCTTAGTCAAGCACCTCTGAATCGGTGAAACTTAAGCTTTTGTCGAGTCAGTGATCTCAAGCCTTCGTTGGGCGCCCGTGAGTCAGTGAAACTCGGGGGTTGATAGTGATTTGTTCATTTCTTTGTCTGAGGAAGTTTTCTCCTATTTGTGTTCAACATGTGGCTTGTTTGTTGTGTTCACATTGTTGAAAAATGTTCTCTCGTGCAAGAGGTCGGTGGTCGTAAAAGTTTGACAACCCCAAGTTGTTGTTTCTGACTAAAAAGATCCACAGGGTAGAAGGCAGCGAGCGTTCCAGGTAGGACAGGCAAGGAAAAGAGGTAACAAGTCCTGATAAATGTTTGTCAAATCTTTCAATAAATCAACACTGCAGTTATTTTTCTGACCCCCTTTCTATCATGCTGTTCATGTACAGTGGAACCTCCAAGATGCGAAGCCCGGTTGTTCCGGAGGGGCGTTCTTGTACCGGAGGGGTGTTTGTATCTTAGAATTAGTGTTATCAGACAAGATTTACCACATAAATGGCGGAATTTGTTACAGCCCCCCCCCCCCAAAAAAAAAAAAGTCGTATAAAGTAAATATTGTACCCACCTAAAGAAATATGTTCATTAATGACAATCATTTACCTCTGCATGAATGTTTAGAATATTCAAAATTCTGGCTGGCACTTTTGATTTTCATTTTTTAAACATTTTGGTGTTAAATGGGACGCAAATTTCATTGAAGCCCATTCTGTTACTTTGCTTGCTCTTCTACATCTCCAACGCAGCCAAGCAACGTTGGAGATGCGTCGGACTTCAACAGTTTGGTGCGAAGTCTAGCTACGTATTGCTAAACAAAATTAGCTTTCCCTCACACCCGAACAAACATTTCCTGGGAATGATTGCATTTAGCAGGCATATGTTTAGCAAAGTATATGTTCATACATGCATGTTGTTACGGTTGCCTGTTTTATTCCTTTGCATGTGATATCTTAGATAACTTCTTGATATCACACACAATAGGAATATGTTTGTGTCACGTTTGTGTCATTTTTAACCCGGGCGTTGGAGTAGTTTTTACTCGAACCTTCACTCAAAATATCAACTCTTTGAGAGATTAACACTTTTTTGTCAACGTTCAAAAGTTGATTAAATAACTCAGCGTACAAACGGGACAGTTGAACTACACACAAGAAACGCCAACGTTCGAAAGACACTGGAGCTGACAGAGAGGTCCATCATCTTTCCACTGTGTCTGCAGGTTCTGATGGAGCGGGTCCGCCTGTTGCTGTTCTCCTTGGTGGAGGTTTCGGGCATCTGGAGCTCCCTGGCAAGGAGAAGAGCAGAACTCATCACACAAGCACTGGAGAGTCTGGTGCAGAAGGTCCTTCAAAGTACTCATGAAACCATCATGTCCATCATTCTACTTTGGACTTGGAAAATGTGCTGACAATCATGAAATCAATACCTGCATGTATTCAAAAGGCAATGCCGCCCCCTGGTGGCACCAACTGTCCACAAAAAGTATGCCGGCATGAGCACAAACATGGGCTTACTCCTGCAGGAGAGCGTTCTTCAACTCCACGGCGTTGAGCTCCCCTCGGAGCTGCTCGGCGCACATTGTGGCGGCCGTCAGGAGCAGCGGGTGACGGACGAGGTCAGAGCTGGAAGGTCGGGTGGATCATCAGCTGCAACGTGAAAAAAGCACTTTGTCTCACTGACCAGATGACGTCACGTCACACTGCGTCTAGTCCCGAAATCGCAATTTTCCCCTTTCCCTGCTCCTTTTCCACGCAGCTTTTGGTCAGCGATAGTACCGAGGAGGAGCCAGAGCTTGAAAACCCTCCTCCGTGGGTCAAGTCTCGTGCCGTTCCCGGTGCAATACGGGAAAAAGTAGAAAACCAACCTATTTTGTAGACCAGGTTGTTGTCGTGGCTGACAGAGCGGCGACAGATGAAGATAACAACCTTGTGAGTTTGACTGGCACACACTTCCTGTCAAAGCACTTTCACAATACGAGCCTCACTTGGCTTGATGTCCATGTGCACCAGCGACATGAAGTGGATGTACTTGAGGCGGCTGGCGACCTGCAGCAGAAGGTCCTTGAGTTCCGGCTCCGTCGGGCGAGCCTGGCACTCAGCGGCGATGACGTCAGACAGTGTGCCGCCGTCGCAGTACTCGTTCTGGATCAGCATGCGGTCGTCCTCGGCCCACGCGGAGTGGTAGCGCAGCACGTGGGGGTGCTGGACCAGCACGGCGTGGGCGTACACCTCGCGCAGGGCCTTCTGCCTGTGGAGGAAGTACTGGAGATAAATCGCACCGCGAAGGACGCGTGGCGTGTATCATCAAAATCACTTCATACTCAGGAGGTCCCAATCCACAATTTTTTTTTTTTTTGCTGATTTGATCTGATTGATCTCTTGTGGACTTGGAGAAGGCCTTTGACCGTGCTCCTCTGGTAATATGGTGTATCGGACCATCTGATTCAGGTGGTTCGTTCCGTTTATGACCAGTGTCAGAGTTCGTTTCGCATTACCAGCAATGAGTCGGACCCGTTTCCAGTGAGGGTTGGACTCCGCCAGGGCTGCCTTTTATGGACGGAATGTCTCGGCGCAGCCAGGGCATCGAGGGGTTCCGGTTTAGTGGCCGCAGGATTGGGTCTCTGCTTTTTGCCGATGATGTGGTCCTGTTGGCTCCACCGGACCGTGACCTTCAACTCTCACTGGATCGGTTCACAGCTGAGGGTGAAGCGGCCGGGATGAGAATCAGCAGGTCATGTCCTCGTCCAGAAAAGGGTGGAGTGCCACCTCCTGGTCGGGGATGAGTTCCTGCCCCAAGGGGAGGCAGAGCTCTCAATTTACGGGTCCATCTAGGTTCCTACCCTCATCCATGGTCATGAGCTTTGCCTGGTGGGCCGTCAATGTTTTTGTTTAGAAAAAGTATATTTTTTGTATCTATACTTCATTTATCTTTGGCCCTCATTTCTCTTCGTCTTTCTAAAACGTGCAGCGGATGGCTTTGACGTTCTCTTTTGCATGTTTTGTTGACAAAAACTTAATTGTCATCTCCCATCTTCCAGGATGAACCAACTCATTTTGACCCACAATACCCTCTTTTTTTCCCCCACATTTTGGTAGTGACCTGGCATGCTGGAAATCTGCGATATAACGAATATAATATAATACTCAGAATGAAACATGTTCATCTTATAGCATCTACTGTTATATAATGACCCGACCCCACCTTTGGTTTGGTGATGTGGTGGATCGGGGCGGGAGTACACCACCTGCAGAGGGCGCCACTCATCCTGACTTGAAGAGCGCTGAACATTTAGAACATATGATTTTTTTTCAGCGCAATAGTCATTTATTGACGGTCTCTGGTATGAACAGCCAGAGAGAAGCGGAGCGGCAGTTCCCATGCGAGATCCCGGCACCATGACAGAGGAGTCCGGGCACAGTGAGGGGGAACTACCGCTGTCGCTACAGAGCCATGAAACTAACCATCACGGTACCCTAAGGACATGTCTGCATGGTGGTGTTACGTTTTCTTCCGCTATTGCATGGCAACACTTACCACGCCTACCATGTTGGAATGCGGAGCGGAATTACGCACATTATACCGCAGCCGATCCCGAAGATAAGATCAGGACATCCCTACTTTACGCACTGCCTGGACAAAAGTACACTATACTGTAACTTTTACCGCTGAACTTCATTTCATGAGAAAACGTGATTTTTCTCATGTTTGTGCAGCTGTGTTAGGACAGATGTGTACGTTACTGTCCCTTTAAGACCACCAAGTCCTCAAGATGAGACCAAATTAAGGATGGAATCTCAAAGTGTTTATAAAGTGTAATATTTGGTGCTTAGAAAAACTTTAAACCCATGTTATTATTGTGTATTTCCTACGAATTTTGGCATTTCTGTCATGCCGTAACTGCTAACTACCGGTAAGGGTAAATATTGTGACTTGTTTGCCACGTGCGCTTTCCACTCGCCTTGGGACGTTCATGAACGAACCGGCTCTATAGGAACGACGACCAAATGCACCTCAGGACATTGTGAATGTTCTGTAGTTCTGTATTATAAACAAAGTTCTTGTGTGGAAATCTTTGCACTAGAAGCGGTTTTACATGGAGACTCAGTGTAGCCTGCTTTGTTTTTTAAAGGTTTAGACGCGTTAAGTCACGGCTTTCACGCACATACACGGATTTTGTACGAAGAGTCGTTCCAAATAGTGACGTCACAGTCGAAGCACCCGCGACACTAATGAGGATAAGTGGTATAGAAAATGAAGGATATAAAAAGGAGCCAAATGTTTCTCCCCGTACGTTCCACTTCATAGCACAGCGCCACCTGACATAAGCTCCCCATTAGACACACAAAGTCATGCCCATTACTATGGCAGTACCAACCTGTGCTGGGTGCGGCGCGGAAAAAACTCCACGTTCCCGGCATGCTTTGCGAGGTGTCCGGGCTGGCGGAGATCGCGGGGCCGGGTCCGCCCCCGCAGTCCCGGTCCCAGGGCCGCTGCGGCGTCGCCGGGTGTAGCTGGGAAGATTTCCTCGGCTCGTCCTCTCCATCGCTAGCTGTGAAGGGTAACCTCTGGCGGACCGGACGAGCTCGGGGCGACCCGGAGTCTCGCCTGGGGCGGCTGTAGCCCGACATGCTAGCTCACACGTTGTGGAGCTCGCGGTGGTCGGAAAAACCAAAGCTTTTCCTCAAAACCACCAAAAGTCCACTTTTACCACCTCGACATTTTTGCTACATTTAAGTCCCAAACGACAGAAGGTCCTCGTGAAGTCTTCAGCACATCCCCGCGATAGCGAAGCGGTTTCTTTACTCCCGCCACGCGCCGAAAACACAACTCACGACCGATTGGTCGGATTCAAAGCCACCGTTTGTAAAGTGTATTGCCACTGGCCGGAAAATTACCTTTTTTAAAACCATACACTGATTGGTCACATTCGAAGCAAGTGTTACTGTCGATGTATGTCATTGGCTGATAATTACACGTTTTAACACTTCATAGAAAACTCATTAATACACTCAATTCCGGCTCTTTTTGAAGAGACGACTCTTTTGACTCGGCTCTCAAAAAAGAGCCGTCTCTTTCGGCTTGCTGTGAGCTGCTCATCAGATTTTTTGTCTTAATTTATTGACAAATTATGCGTAAAATAAATGAATGTAAAAAATACATGATAAATGTTTACTAT
Organism: Oostethus manadensis; assembly: GCA_024372805.1. Classification (NCBI taxonomy): domain Eukaryota; kingdom Metazoa; phylum Chordata; class Actinopteri; order Syngnathiformes; family Syngnathidae; genus Oostethus; species Oostethus manadensis. The sequence continues at coordinate 57,838 of QODF01000344.1, forward strand.
TTAAATCTGTTCATTTAAATCCAATTGCGTATTCTTTACTTAGCCTTCTATATTCTTGTTCTCTTATCGTTCCCGAATTTCACTTGGAGATGACTAAAGTACCTATCTATATATCAAACAGCTACAAAAATATATTATTCAAAAAACAAAGACCCATGTCAATAGAAAAGGTCAAATCTCTGCCTGTGAAATTGTTTGCAAACAAAACACCACACAACAAACAACAAAAAGTGCTAAACTTGAACTAGAAAAGCACAGAGCACAGACCTCCGCCATATTGTGATTTACACCAGAAATATTAGCGCTACGTTGCTTTTATTTACATATTTAGTTTCCTTGACCATGAAAACATACCTTGGTGGGGTTTAAACTACTTAAATACTGCTTAATAATGCACTAAACAATGCTAACATCGGCATGCTAACACCTAGCATAATAGCGCTAAAATGTGTTTGTCTGAAAAACACAAAATGTTAGAATGTTATTTAAGCATGTTAACACGTAAAATTATAACGCCACGCATCTGCTTAAAGTTTATATTCATGAAAATCCCAAAAAAATGCTACTGCGCTCATGTTAGCATGCTAACACCTAGCCTAATGTCTACTTAAGTGATTAACAGTGCTAGTATGCTAAGACTACTATGCTAGCATTGTTAACATGCTAATGTTAGCATTCTAGGACCTAGCCTAATAATGTCTACTCCAGTGATTAACAGTGTTAGTATGCTAGCATTGTTAACATGCTAATGCTAGCATGCTAACACCTAGCCTAATAATGTCTACTTAAGTGATTAACAGTGCTAGTATGCTAATGCTAGTATGCTAGCATTGTTAACATGCTCATGCTAGCATGCTAACACCTAGCCTAATGTCTACTTCAGTGATTAACAGTGCTAGTATGCTAATGCTAATATGATAGCATTGTTAACATGCTCATGCTAGCATGCTAACACCTAGCCTAATGTCTACTTCAGTGATTAACAGTGCTAGTATGCTAATGCTAATATGCTAGCATTGTTAACATGCTCATGCTAGCATGCTAACACCTAGCCTAATAATGTCTACTTAAGAGATTAACAGTGCTAGTATGCTAATGCTAGTATGCTAGCATTGTTAACATGCTCATGCTAGCATGCTAACATCTAGCCTAATAATGTCTACTTCAGTGATTAACAGTGCTAGTATATTATTGCTAGTATGCTAGCATTGTTAACATGCTCATGCTAGCATGCTAACACCTAGCGTAATAATGTCTATTTAAGAGATTAACAGTGCTAGTATGCTAATGCGAGTCCCAAGATGACGTCCTCACATTTGCATATATATCATTTGCATTTGATGTTGTAAAAATGCTGCAGGGAAAAAGCAAAGCCGTGTAAAAAAAAAATAAAAAAAGTGAGTGGTCTCTTTTTATTCGTGCGTGAATAATCCCGGTGCCAGCAGTGGATACACTGGTTTGTACAAATACCTCTCAATAGTATTTCCAGCTCCTCCTGTCCCCTTGGGAGACGAAAAAGACACAATCCAATCATTTGAAAGAATAAATGGGATGTCCCAACAGAATGCGAGGTTTTCAGCGGGTTTTATTAGGTGGAGCCTCTCCAAAACAGAGCACACAATGTTTCCATCGTCTAGTGGTTTGGCATAAATAACGCCGGTCGTCCTCATACACACAGTGTCATTGAACGGGTGCTCTTGCCCCAGCAGGTTGGCGCATTTCCACTAAATCATCATTTACAACGAAAAGGGCCGTTCGTTTATGTTCAAAGAAATATATCCTTTTTCTTCCCTCAATCACAAAAATATTGCCATGGCTGAGATGATAAATAGATATACATAAAAACCAGCCCATAGGGTACATCTAATCCATAAATTAACAACCAGTATGCACATTTTCCACACCTCTCCAGTTCTGAGATGATTATAAAAACACAGTGCATACTTTGACTCAGCATAAGGATTGTGTGCGAGCTTTTACATAAAGCCAGACAAAACATTCATTGTTCGTGTGTCAATCAAACAAGAGTGGGGGCGTGTTGCCGCCGTTTAGCCCAAACGGGATATTCGCGCACATCAGCTTCAACTTTGGAATACAGCGATGGACATTTTTGCTTCATCTTATCACATTAATTAAATCCGTCTAGGGATTAACCGATGAGTCGATTAATCGAAACAACAAGCTACAGATTAATTGACTGAGGAAACAATCGTTAGTTCCGCCCTTAATCTTATCCACATCATCGTTTGCTCCGTGCAAACATGGAGCTTGAACGGTCCGCTTTGGACTTCTGGGTTTCCGCCATGGGCATGACGGGGCCCGTACCCGAGCTCAAAAATTAACTCGTCATTTTGCCAGACTCTACAAATTGCCATCTGCATGCGTGTCTGTTTTCCTCGTTTTCGCCTCCACACGGGCAGGAAGAGAGTTCACTCTGTGCATTGGTTTAAGCATCTGGAAGCAATTGTTCCAGTGAACAACGGCAGAATGGAGGGAGCCCTTTTGCCAGCCATACAGTCTCTTTCTCTGGGTGGGTGGAGGAGGCGGGGCCACTGGCATACACACAGCGTGCAACGTGGTAGAAATTACACTAGTAGAATGCAATATACTGTTTTATATATTTTTGAAAACGTGTTGAAGTTAAAATCCCAACTCTTTCGCGTTCACCAAATCTTGTGACCCCCGACTCGCTACACAAGTAAAGCCAGGAGGCCAACAATCTGTCAGTCGGATACAAGGATGTATACGCCAGGGGTGTCCAAACAGCGACTCGGGGGCCTTTTTTGGTGGCCTGCAGCACAACAGCAAAAATAATCACATCAGCAGGAATAAAGTCAAAATATTAGGAGAAGTAAGTTGCTGAAAAGTCATAATTTCAGGAGATAAATTGTTATGAAAAAACACTCATTTTAGTAACAAAGTTGAAATATTTAAAAAAAAAAAGTTATTTTTATTAAAGTTGCATTATTAATAATACTTAAATCTAATAAATATTTCAATATAAAAACACAATATAATTATAGTAATTAAATAATGAAGTTGTAACTTTTGTATTAAATTAAGAATAATAATGTATAACAATATCATTTATATATTTATTTATATACAGTATTTATTCATTCATTCCTTTTCTATACCACTTATCCTCACATATATAAAATAATAATACATTTATAAATATTAAACAGGTGGTGACAAAACAATAGAATGATGTTTGTAAATTCTCTTACATGTTGAAAATAGTGTGTGTGTGTGTGTGTGTGTATATATATATATATATATATATATTATAATAAATTTTACCAAAACAATATTTACAAGAAGAAAGTTGAAACAGTAAAAAAAATAAAGGACAAAAACTGCTGTAATTTTTGAAAATAAAGTCAAAATATTAAAAGAGAAAAAGTCAGACTATTAAAGGGGGAAAATATCATTTTACTGGCATAAAAAATATGAAATGAAAAATATCTAACTTTGTGTTGCTTTACAAACTATCACAGTGACTCTTGCATCCTTTCATTTTTCGCTACGTGGCCCTCGCTGGGAACCGCTTGGACACCCCTGAAGTACACAACCGTGCGTCTTGGAAGCGAGCTCGGCTCGTTGGCCTCGCATCTTCCACTGGTGTGTAACGTCTGGAGGTATTTCTTGAACAAATAGCATCGTTTTCTTTGTGGAGCCGTTCCAAAACAAATCGACAGGAAACGCTTTAGGGGCTTTCATCATCCCAGTCAGAAGCACTAACCTCCGTTGCATATTATGAACCTTTAGTCCACTGCTCCTACGTGACGACCTCCTCACAGGGCGCCGGTGAAGCACATTAGAAGAAGCACATGGGTTGTGAGCAGGTAGGCCAAAAAGAAGTAGCGAGAGCGAGCGCGGCCAGTCAGCAGCCGGGAACAGTAGAGGCTCCTTCCCCTGAGCCAACGTCGACATGCCATCATCCCGCCTTTCACCTGGAAGCGCCACGACACACACGCAGCCACAGAAACATGACTAGTCCCCTCACTATTGACTTCTTGGACGTGTGTCTCCCTTTCAGACAACATGAAAACATCAAACCAAAGTGGGCTTGGGGTTATTTGCCGCTGATTGTATTGGTCCCTGGCACAAATTGGGAATAAATCAGTAATTATAATATAATAATCAGTAATTTCACAAAAATAAGGTCTAAATAATAATAATAGACAAAGTCATAACCTAACAAAAAAAGTGGTATTTTACAAGAATAACGCTAATATAATGATGATAAATAACTTTTAGTAGCATAAAGTTGAAATATTTAGGAAAGACGTTACTTTGGAGACGTCCTAATATTATGAAAAACAAACAACAGCAAATAAAGTAATTTAGGTCGTGGAAAAAAATTATGTTACCAGAATGAAGTCAAAACATTAAGGAAATAAATGAAAATTAAACCAAAAATTAACAATATGTACAATAGGAAAGTTGAAATAGTTGGGATGGAAAAAAAACAGTGGAATAAAGTCAAAATACTAAGACAAAAGTTGCAATTTGATGAGAATATACTCATAATATTATGAGAAAAAATAACATTTTGGTAGCATAAAGTTGAAAAAATAAAGAAAGACGTTATCTTTTAAAGTCATAATATTATATTTCTATTATTAAAAACAAACAAAATTGTAATTTGGGAAAAAATAGCTTGCAAAAAATAGTTTTACAAGAATAAAGTCAGAATATTAACAAAAAAAGTCTCATTCTAACAAAGAATAATAAAATAAATCACGGGAATAAACTCAAAAAGTTATTTTAGTAGCATAGACTTCATATAAGTTGTAATTTTTGAAAAATTAAGTTGTGTTATAGGAAGCAATAAAGGCATAATATTACAGGACCAACATGAAATAGTGTAAATAGTGTTTAAATGTAAAAAAATACAGCTGTAATTTTAAAAGAATAAAGTGAAAATATTAGGAAAAAAGTAATATTCTACAATAAAAAAAATATACTTTTACAAGACTAAATAATAATGTTTTAGTAAATTTGAAATTCAGCAAAAGCCGTACTATTAAGACAAACGAAATAAATAATTATATTTTGTAAATTATCTTATGTAAAAATATTATGGGTCATAATATCACCCCAAAAAATTTTGAAAATGAAAAAAAAAACAAAAACAAACTATGGTCATGAGCTTTGGGTAGCGACCGAAAGGACAGGATGGCGGGTACAAGTTTCCTCCGCAGAGCAGCTGGGCTCTCCCTTAGAGGTAGGCTGAGAAGCACGGTCATCCGGGAGAGACTCGGAGTAGAACCGCTGCTCCTCCGCATTGAGAGGAGCCAGATGAGGTGGCTCTGCTTAGGATGCCCCCCAGACACCTCCCTGGGGAGGTGTTCGGGGCACGTCTGACCGGTAGGAGGCCTCAGAGAAGACCCAGGACTTGTTGGAGAGACTATGTGTCTCAACTGGCCTGGGAACCCCACAGCATCCGCCGGGAGAAACTGGACGGGGAGAGGGAAGTCTGGGCTGCCCTGCTTTGGCTGTTGCCACCGCGCCCCGATATCGGATGAGCGGAAGAAAATGGATGGATGGAGATCAAACTAGAAAAGCACCCTGCCAGGGAGGGCTTCCCGAAGTGCCATACTTCCCCTGATATTGTATCCCCTGATATACCCTACAACCTCAAACCAAAAACTGGCCCTACCTTTCGAGCGATGAGAGGCTGGTTTGGGTTGAGACTGAGAGCTTCCCACTCGTCCTCTGCTTCCATCTCGATGCTGAAGTCCATCTGATGATCTCTGGAGAGACTTGAACCGACATTTCTGTTTGAACATCTTCTTCATTGGGGGCATCACTTTTTCTGCATCACCTTTTAGCGCTGACTTCGGCAAGATGCAAAGCCTCTTCTGCAGCCTCCCTTCTGGACCGTTCATCTGCCAGACTTTGCTCCACCTCCAGCAGTCTGAAAATATGGGTATAGTATGAAATGTAGTTTACAACGGACGGCGTACTGACAAACAAGTGCAACGCCCGTTCCGAACTAACCGTTGTCCGTTTGTTTGATGAAAAGTGCGTTCAATAAATAGTGTTTCTCACCGCCGGTCTCTGCTTTTCTTTCCATCACGGCTGCAAAATGAGCCAACATGCAGCGAACCAAAGTTGCAAGTGGTGGCGTTTTGAATCAAAAAGGTGAGAAAAACTATTAAATTCGCAAATTAACTCCGGGCCAAAACAAAGGGGGTGTTTCTGGCCCCCGTCAATCAGGGTGGGTGAGCTCACCTTTCTCTGAGCAGGCCGTCCTCAGTTCCTTGAGGATGAAGTGTCTTGTTGCTCCTCTCCTGAGGGGCTCCGGGAGCAACCTCTGCATTTCCTGACCCCTAGAAGAAAGCATATTTAAGGATGGGAGAAAAAAACTCCATAAGTCTAGAAACGAAAGATGGAAGTACGCCTACGGACACAGCTGAGGGAGCCATACGAGGTGCCTTGTCCGTGACATGCTTGGGTCCAGTGACCCCAAGGACCAAGAAATAACTTGGCAAAACACAAAGTGTTCTGTTTTTTGCAGTTGGAGCATAAAAAACCTGTTTGAGACCTCCTAAATACGTTAACATTATTAGTTTTATCGTATGGTGGATTACGGCCACAACAGCAGCCTGTGTTATTATTTTTATGTTGTTATTATTGTGCCTTCTGTGAGATCATTTAAACCTGCAATAGAAGCTGTCGAGTCTGGTGCTTGTGTGTCTCACTAAAAACTACAGTAACATTAGTGACACCTAGTGACCAGTGTAGAATACTACATATCGACACAATAAACTTTGAACGCGTCTTCTCAATGCCTTACTTTTGTATTTTACTTCATTTAACCACTTCATGCTTCGAAATCATTCATTCATTCATTTTCTATACCGGTTATCCTCATTAGGGTCGCGGGGATGCTGGAGCCTATCCCAGCAGACTTCTTTAGGCAAAAAATACATAACATTGATTTGAAATTGAATTTTGTGATTATTTTCAACCACATTATTCAACCACAAAACGTGGTTGTGTTTTTATGAATTAAAAAAACACAGTTTAAAAAAACTGTGATAGAGTGACGATCAAAAGTCTGCATATTTTGATCTTATCTATTAACAAACACGATAAAAGCAGTATCCCAAGTAGCAAAACACATACAAGCCCAGTCTCGCATCCTGACTCGCACATACTGTACATTGACAGGTTTTCACATTGCGGGAATTGGAACAGCATCAGCTACGCATCACAGGTAACTGACAACACTTCCTTCTCTTTCATCTCCACGGCACGTGGAGATGAAAACGACTAAAACTGGACGGTCTATGGGGCAGTGGGCTGGCCCGGATGCTAAGCTTCTGCATGATGACTGGATGATCTGAGGCTGAATCCCTTTTTGATTGACATGGAAATGAGCGAATCAGCAACCTTGATGTATTAAACCGCCACCAGAGCCTTTTCATTCCGTTGTTCTGAACTGATCCCAGCCAGGTTTTTGTCTTTGTTAAAAACGACTAGCAATGTAGGGGAAACTTTACATATGAATAAATAAAACACATTTATGATGTAGGACGGAAAAGGCACCAATGTCTGCTTAGCTTTTCAGTCTGGTTACATCGGTGCCATTATATATTGTACAATAGTTCCGGACTGCATCCCTATTCCCAAACGGGGCTGCACCTAAACGGCTCGCTTGGAGACACATATTCTGTACCAGGAAACTCAGCACAAATTACTTGGTGAAAGAAAATGACTCACTGGCTCCACTATGGGGACAATTCCACCTCCAAGAAATGCAGCATGAACATGAACATGAAATTAGACCTTCTGAACTTTTACCTGCCCTAGGCCTTGGACTTGGCTTTCCAGCAGCTGGCAACGGTTTTGGGTGTCCCTCAGGTTTTGGGAGACAACTCTCAGCTGGGCTGCCACAGCGCCTTTCTCCTCCATAGACTGCTGAAGCTGTGGAAGCAGACCAGAACATTTAATTGCTTTTTTTCACATTATATCCAGTGGACTCTGGAGCCTCCCGTTTGCACCATGCAACCGGGAACCCTGTCCCGGAACTGTTGTGTTTGGACCATAGGCCAAAATGAATACTACCCAGGAACCTTTGGGGCTGAACGTATGTAACTGGACACCAAACGTATGCTTGCGTTTTGGTAACAACATGATGAGTGACTGACCAGGAAAACCCATGAAGTACTGTTACTTAAAAGAGTAGAACCATTTGGTTTGTTAGCTGCTCGATTCTCGCTAGTAGTGTTATACTGACGCAAAGATTCCCCGCTTGGTTTAATGCGGGGGTGTCCCAAAGTGAGGCGACGCTGAAAGCGAGTGCAGAACATTTCAAACTCGGTGGAAATATTGTTATATCATTTTTTTTCTCCTTTTACAGAAACCAAGTGTATTGTACCGTAAGTGTAACCAAGAACATATGAGGGTATTTCTAGAGACCCAAACTCTCTTGAGCATCCGTCACGGAGTGCAGCCCGGAAGGACAAATTGATAGTACATTACGGTAATCGATCACGTGAGATGCGGCCATCCTCTACTCATTACATACCTTAGAGTTGAGTTGCTGCGAGTACTGGTCTCGTTTTTGAATTTCACAGAAGCAGAGTTGCAGCTCTTTGTGAAGGTGGGCTCTTTCTGCCTCGAGCAGCCTCACTGCCTCGTCCGTTCCACTCTGACTTGCAGTGTTCACCCTTTCCTATTGCCACACACACACACACACACACGCACACACACACACGCACACACACACACACACACGCGCACACACACACTGATAAATGGCTGCCCATACTCGCCAAATTGTAGATATTTATGGAGACACCATCGTGATCAGTGAATCTTCATAAGGTATTTCTAAAGCAAATATCTTTGTGTTAAGTGCGTAGAAAACCTGTTTACAACGTTCTAAATACAGTTTTTAACATTATTAGTACCATCTAGACATAAAACAACACCCCTATAGTCACATTTACACTCCTATCACCCAAAATAGTAAACATAAAAGAACATTTTAGACAGAAATTAGACTCTTCCTTGTGTGTGTTGCTGTAAACGGGTTCCTTTGCTCGAGGATATGAGTGGGGGCGGACAGGAAGTGACGCCCGTGGTTCAGAGTTGAATTTTAGGTCATGTCCATACGAATACGGGTTTTTGAAAACTGTTTATGTTTCTATGCGTTTCAGCCTGTCATCCACATGACTGACCTTTTGGCTTGTGGTTGACAGATGCCTCAACAACTGCGTGCCATTGTTTCCACATGGGTACCGTCTAACAGGTGCTGTGTGCATTGCTGCTTTCAAAAACATAACCCAAACGACTTGTTGTGTTTAGAACAGTAAGTATTTGCATGTGAGAACAATGTTAAACCCTCGCTGTTCACGTGTTATTTTTGACAGCCCTCGGTATCGTTCAGGCCAGCTGAGATGACAAGAGTGGGCCACATGGTGCCACAGCTATTTATGTGATATGTTTATAGATTGGGGTTGGGAGTGAGGTCTTGCCTCAGGTGGAGGAGTTCAAGTATCTCGGGTTCTTGTTCACGAGTGAGGGAAGGTTGGAGCGTGAGATCGACAAACGGATCGGTGCAGCATCTGCAGTAATGCGGTCGCTGTACCGGACCGTCGTGGTGAAGAGAGAGCTGAGCCGGAAGGCAAAGCTCTCTGTTTACCGATAGATCTACGTTCCCACCCTCACCTATGGACATGAGTTATGGGTCATGACCGAAAGAAAGAGATAGCGGATACGAGCGGCGGGAATGAGTTTCCTTCGTAGGGGGGCTGGACTCGCCCTAAGAGATAGGGTGAGGAGCTCGGCCATCCGGGAGGAGCTCAGAGTAGAGCCGCTGCTCCTTCACATGGAGAGGAGCCAGTTGAGGTGGCTCGGGCATCTAGTCCGGATGCCTCCCGGGCGCCTTCCCTGGTGAGGTGTTTCGGGCACGCCCGGTCGGGAGAAGGCCCCCGGGAAGACCTAGGACACGCTGGAGGGACTATGTCTCACAGCTGGCCTGGGAACGCCTTGGGGTCCTCCCGATGGAGCTGGAAGAGGTCGCCGGGGACCGGGAAGTCTGGACTTCCCTTCTGAAACTGCTGCGACCCGGACCCGGATAAGCAGAGGAAAATGGATGGATGGATGGATGTTTATAGATGATTATAGTTTATAGCTTATAAAAGCCCCAAATTTAGGATCCCAAAGGTAAAAATGTGTCAAAACTTTGAGTGAAAATGCCTTATTGACAGATTTACTGAAGGTATGTCTACTTTTTGTGGTGAATTTTGTGTTTGAGATTACATATGGTGGTCATATACCACATATTGTAGCCAAACGGTGTGCTGTGAAATGTACTTGACTAAAAGGAAACTAAAATCAGTTTGGGTGGCTAAAAGTAAAAGACATTTTCTTAAAAATTTTTTTAAAAAACAGCTGTCAAACTTAATACCGAGGAGAAAGAACCAAAACCAAAGTAAGCCAGGCCACCATGGAGGCCAGACCTGGGTTTTGAGCCATTTCCGTGTTTGGGTGACATCATGCAGGAGCGCAAACTTACCTTGACTGGTTGCGTGTCTCTTTCAAACCTGCAAGTAATAAAGAGCAACTTCATTACACAATTCAATTCACCTGCTGCTAATGTTGTGATGGTGCAACATACGAGCTACCATACAGGCCAAGAACCTTTAGTATGGGCACCACAACGTATAGTGTGTTCTCCCAGTAACGGCAAAAATTCCCACCAAGTTTGCCTCGGTTGGTGTACATTTTCGTGTTAACGTACATACGGCGGCAGTCTTGTCGAGTTGTTGACACACTGCATGTGTGCATCTGTGTTTATAATGTATTTCCATCCCAAACAGTCCTTGGTAGCTCGCTAATGCATGGAAACGCGAAGCACCGTTAAGATGTCAGAGGTTTACTCTGCTGAAGTGTCAAAAGTGTTAACACAAAACACCTTTTTTACAGTTTTACATGCAGAAAGCAATTCTACATGCACTTACGTGATGAATGGATGGGATAAATGACCATTTATGGCTACTTTCTTCACCGAAGACGGGAGACAAAGACACATTGTGGTAGCAAGATCAACACGAACTCCATCTTTGTGTATTGCTGTGAGTTATTTCTTGAATTCTATTTCTGTTGCTGTGGTATATTATNGTGTTTATAATGTATTTCCATCCCAAACAGTCCTTGGTAGCTCGCTAATGCATGGAAACGCGACGCACCGTTAAGATGTCAGAGGTTTACTCTGCTGAAGTGTCAAAAGTGTTAACACAAAACACCTTTTTTACAGTTTTACATGCAGAAAGCAATTCTACATGCACTTACGTGATGAATGGATGGGATAAATGACCATTTATGGCTACTTTCTTCACCGAAGACGGGAGACAAAGACACATTGTGGTAGCAAGATCAACACGAACTCCATCTTTGTGTATTGCTGTGAGTTATTTCTTGAATTCTATTTCTGTTGCTGTGGTATATTATTAACCAGTTTCTCTCCCCCTGTCGCTGGCACTCTACACGGTGCAGCAAACAAATGCAGAAGGATTTTTTCAGCAGCGGCAACAGCAGTAAAAAACGGACTTTAATAAGTGAATGCTCTGAGTGTGAATGTTTGTTTGTCTATATGTGCCTTGCGATCGACTGGCGACCAGTCCAGGGTGTACCCCGCCTCTCGCCCAAAGTCTGCTGGGATAGGCTCCAGCATCCCGGCGACCCTAATGAGGATAAGCGGTATAGAAAATAAATGAATGAATGCTTGAAAATGCATAATTTTGGCAAAAAAATGGCAAACATTTGCTTAAACGAGCATATTGGTGACAAACACAGAACAAGCGTGACTTATGGATTATTAGGTCGAAGTTACTCAGCTATTTCTAACACGCATCTACATTGAGTACATTGACTTTCTTCATACACACTTTTACCTTAGATTTGTCTTTTCTTCCTGGGAACTACCGTCTTCTTTGCCAGGTGACAGTACAGGCTGCCGCTCATTCATCTGCAGGACAAGAAAGAGCAGACGAGTAAAAGGATAAATAGATAGCGACTACAATTCTCCTGTGACGGAAATCGAATTTCTCTTTAAATACTGTCTGCCGCATACACATGAGCCACCCTCACAAACCATGCATGAGTAAGCAACTGCGTATTAAAAACATGGGAGCGAACCCCGCATGCTGTATGCAAACGGAAACAGCAGAAAAATGCGAGCAGCAGCCAACCATCGCTGAAGGCTTGACTTACCGCCCCATCTTTTTCAATCTGGAAGGCACTTCCTTTTGACTTCGAGACAACGTCCAGGCCGGACTTTTGCCGGGACTCAACCTCTCTTGTAGCCCCCTCCAACTCATGAACCAGTCTGTCTCGGTCGTTTTGGAGGCTGGCCATGGATCTGGAGAATGCCGACAGCTGCCTGGTGTATGAGCCGTTTTCCAGGACAACCTTTGTCAGTTGTTTTTCCTTTTCTGACAAAGCTTTGGATAGGTCACCCAACAACCTGTTCAGCTCTTTGTGTGTGTCTTTTTTCTCCAGCGCTCCCAATTTCTGAACCGTAATGTCCCGTTCTTTGGTGATCATAGCCAAGTCTGATGTAGCATCCTGGAGATGGCGCTCGACTTTGTTCAGAGCAACACGACTCTCTCGGAGTTCGTCGTCATATCTGTTTCGTAAGACCTTAAAGTCCTCAATGAGCTGGTCCCGATTACTCTGCAGGGCAGCCATGGCCTTACACAGGGACTCATTTTGAGCCTTTACGTCTTCATTTTGCCCCTGGGCCGCCGACAGCTGTTGCTCCATCTCCACTAGGGCTTGTGCAAGCTCGGTAATCCTTTTATCGGCTGTCTCTCGCTCGTTCCCGAGTAGCTCCAGCTCGCGTTCCAAGGCCTCCAGTCCACTACTGTATTTATCGTCCGCATTGCTCAGTTTTTTGTCCGTTTCCTTTTCAAGCACCTGCATTTTCGCATTCAAGTCATCAATTTGGGTTTTCTGAGAGACCACCTTTTGCTGAAGGTCATTACATTCGACCGCTTTAGCTGCCACAGCTTGCTGCAGATCAGCAATCACCTTGCCTTCATTTGTAGCTCTGACTTGTAGCATGTCACTTTGCAGACGTGTCACCTGCAAATGAAGTTTAGAAAGCTCAGCCTTTAGAGCACCGCTAACATTTTCTGCCTTTTGGAGCTCGGCCTGCGACGTCTTGCACTCCTTTTCCGTTGCAGCCTTTCGGTCTTCAAGATCATTGATCACGTCTTGTTGCTTTTTGAGCAAGACTTTCAACTGACTGTCTTTCAGGGATAAAACTTGATTCAAATCCTCTCTGTAACGAACGAGCTGGGCCCTGAGCATGGCGTTCTCAGAATTTAGATCATCCATCTGATGCAATAATTTCTTAACTTCACGTTTAAGGTCTCCAGTTGCACCACCTTCACTATCAGGAGAGTCTGCTTTATTTTTAAGCCCCGTCTGACTTTTTAGCTCAAGTATTTTGTATTCTGACATCAGTCGCTCTTTTTCACGCTGCAAAGATACCACTGATGTCTCGACACCGAGCATCTTGGCTGCTAACTGCTGGTTTTCCTGAACGGATCGATTTAAATTAACCGTCATACTTCTGACCTTGGCCTCAAGCTCTCTTAACTCTTTGTCAGCCTTTTCTCTTTGATTGCGTAAAGACGTTAACGTGTCCTCATAAACAGCTTCTTGGGAGCGATAACTGGCCTGGAGTTGCTCAAGATATCCTGACACATGGCCGTCCCTACATGACAAAAGAGCGGCGATCTCGGCATTCTTGCTCTGAAGAAGGGTCCTCAGTTGGAGGGAAATTCCGTTCTGCTTCTCCAGTTCGGCGAGGACGTCATCCTTTTGGGACTGCAAAAGACGCAGCTGGGATTCCAAGTCAGCGTTCGTCTTTTCTGTCTGCTTGCAACGAAAATGCAACTGGGAAATCTTGTCCTCTTGCTCAGCAATATGTGTTTTAAGGTAGCTTCTGTCTTGTTCTACTCCTTCGATTTGAGCACTGAGTTCCTTTACTTGAAGAGTTAGAAGTTCTACAGTCTCAGAAAATTCAGCGTTGCTTGCACCCAGAACCAAGACCTGCCTCTGATGCGCGGCAGAAGCAACAGAATATTCGTTTAGTGCCTTTTCTAGTCTTGACTTGGCAACTACGAGTTCATTCACCTCTTTTTTGCTCATTTGCAGATCCTCCCTTAATCTTTTAATTGCAGAACCTTGTTCATTGAGCTGGTTATCTTTCTCGTTCAACGCCTCCTGGTACAAATCATTCCAAAGTTTTGTAGTATTTGCCCCCTGAGGACTGGTTGATAAAGCAGACTGCTTTACTTGGTTGGTCTCCAGTGCTCTCTTTAGAGTGTTCATCTTCAGATGTTGAGAATCTACCTGTTGCTTTAATTCAGAAACTTTTTGGCTCTCTTTATCCTTGAAGTCCTGAAGGTCGTCTACCTGTTTCTGCAACGTCACCTCATTGCCATGGAATGAGTTGACTTGTTTCTCCGGTGAATCTTCCTTTACTTTTGTTTTCTCAGATTTGACATTTTCCAGAGCTAATTTCAGATGGTTTCTTTCAGACTCCAGTTTCTCCATCTTCTCTTTGGCCTCCTGAAGGTGAGTCTCAGATATGGTTAAATCTGCTTCAAGATGTTTGTTTTTCTCTCCAACGACAGAGATCTTCTCAGAGCGTTTTTTCAAATCTTTTTCCAAGTTTTCACAAGCAGACTCTGATGCCTTCAAAGAGCTTTCTAAATGTAAAACACGTTCTTGGTATTGAATGCAGTTTTGCTGGAGATAAGTGATTTCTTGATGCTTTTGTTTTAGAAGCTCTTGCAGTTCTTTGCTGACATTCTTTGACCCCTCCCTGCCGCGTTGCATCGTCTTGAGCTTTTCCTCGAGCTCTCCGACTAATTTAAGATGCTCGGCCTCTTTTTCTTGCCGAAGCAGGCTGTACATCTCCTTGCTCGCTGTCAGCTGAGAACACAACTGCAAGTTTTGGGCTTGCAAAAGACTGACAGACTCAGAAAGCTCATCGATCCTTTCAGCGTTTTTCAGGATCACAGTTTCCAAGTAATCATTTTCATTTTTCACTTTGTCAGAAATCTCTTGAATG
Organism: Oostethus manadensis; assembly: GCA_024372805.1. NCBI lineage: Eukaryota > Metazoa > Chordata > Actinopteri > Syngnathiformes > Syngnathidae > Oostethus > Oostethus manadensis. The sequence continues at coordinate 72,950 of QODF01000344.1, forward strand.
TTTTCAAGCTCCTCCTGAAGAAGACACTTGTCATCTTCTAAAATGTTCACCTTCTCACTGAGGTTAACTGTTTCTTGGCTGTGCCGACTCATTATTTCTTTAAGATTATTAATGGCATCATTTTTGGCTCTCAACTGTATTTCATGATCGCCGCATGACATTTCAATTATTTCTTCGTTCTGCACTAGACTGTCGCTTTCCATTTGAGCGCCGTGTTGAGATTTCTGGCTCTCACACAGCGAATTATTCAAACTGAGTGACTTGTCATGTTTAGGCCGCATCTCCTCTCTAGAAGATCTTGATTCTAAGCAGTGTTTTTCTGTAGCTTCTCGAAGCTTTTTAGTTAGCTCCCTATTTTCAGCCTGCATCTCTGCAAGTTCATTTTTGTAGTCCACCGACAAAGACTTCAGTTGGAGAAGTTCATTCACTAAGTGTTGATTTTTATCAGTCAGGTCAGTCAGCGCCATCCTGTGGTTTTCACTCATCTCAGACAGTTCGGTTCTCAGTTTTTCCTGTGCTTGCTCCATACCTTCAATCTCGTGCTGTTGTTCTTCTGAAGAAGTGTGCATTTTGCCTTTCATTCTTTCATGTTCTTCCTCCAACTGTCTCACTTGTCCCTGCAGGATTTCCATCTCAGTCTCACATTTGTGCAGTTCACCAAGGGCTTCCTGACGTTCTCGTTTGGCCCCTTCCAGAAGTTGTCTCATCTTGTCCATTTCTGTGCCCACATTTTCATATGCTTGTAAGAGAGACTCGTAATCTTGTTTAAGTTCCGAGTGCCTTGACTTCCATTTGGTCAGCTCCTCCGTCTGAGAGTCCTTCAGAGATTCCAGCTGGCACGAAAAGGCTTGCTTCTGCTGGGTGATGTTTTCGATGGTTTGCTTCAAGCTCTCACATGCATCAGAGAGACTACAATTATCAGTCAGGATGCGCTCAACTTCAGACCTGAGCTTCTCCTTATCCAAGTTAACGTTCTTTATACGGCTTTCCAGGTCGGTGTTTTGTCGCTTTAGCCTTGTACAAGACGATTCCAGAGTCAAACGCTCCATTTCTTTGCCGTCGACTTTGTTGGACAGATTTTGAACTTGCTCCTTCAGTGATGCATTTTCCTTCAAGAGCTCCCTCCGTGAGACTAAAGCTGCTTGAAGTTTTCTGGTTAGTTGGGTCGTGTTATTGTAGTTCTGTTGAGCGTTTACTTTGTCACAACCTTCTTGAGCTTTATGAAGATCGACATCTTCTCTTTTCATATTAGTATCGGCCATTTCATGACTTTTACTTTGCCGTTGAAGTGGCACAGTCAGATCACGCCCTGCTGATATCTCAGCCTCATCCATCTGATTCTGAGTTGCTTCAGAGCCTTGAGCACATCTGTAAACGGGACTGACCTCAATTTTTGGAACATGTTCTTGCTTGATGGCACTCTCAGGTGTGTCTTCATTGAACGGCTCTCTGAGATCTTTGCGTTGGTGCAGCTGCAAATGAAGCCTGGCTAACTCATCCCTGAGTTCAGCAATTAACCTGACAGAATTTTCGTTTTCCTGCTTCAGTGACTCCACATTTGTTCCTGTACAATCTAACGGTGGTTTCTCAAGACTGCTCTTCAAACTACTTCCCTTCTCGCTCATATGTTGCCGTGTCTCTGCCACTTGCTCCAAAAGAGTCTTGTTCTCTGCCATGGAGTTGATTTCAGATGCTCCAGGAGAATCTTTAGGTTGTTCTTGGTATTCCGCCATCATTTCTGTCTGTTCTTCTAATGCTTTGTGAGCTTCCTCTAAGCCGCTCGGAGCCACATGGAGATTTGAGTTTGACATTTCTGCCCCTTTTCCCGTTGAAATAAGAGCCTTGTCTCCACGTTCCTTCTTAAACGACTCAAACTGCGCTTTGATAGTATCCAATTCGCTTTGCAGGTTTGACAGACTACGACACTGATGCTCTTTCTCTGCCAAAGAAATATTTAAATCTTGCACAGTTTGATCCTTCTCCTGAACAAGCCGTCTTGAAGCTTCCAGGTCATCTGAATAAGAAGACAGTGTTTTCTGGAGTTCTCCCAATTCCCCGAGCTTCTCGTTCAATTCCAGCTGGACGGCATTGAGCTGATTTGTCTGCAGACAGTGTTGCTCCAAGACGACCTTGTATTCATCTTTCAGCTCACGTAATTCTGTGGTTAACTGCTTCTCAATTTCTTGAGCTTTCTTCAGAGTCTCTCTTCGTGCCAACAAGGCAGCCTGTGTCTTTTTCTGCAGCATTGCCTTTTCTTGCTTTATTTGTGCCAGCTCATTTTCCAATTGGGTAGCAGTATTATTAGCGACAGATTTGGCCTTCAATTGATCTTTACCGTCCTTGATGTCACTCTGGAGCGTTTCCATTTTTTGCATCATGCTCTTCTTATCTTGCTCAAAGTTCTCTTCCCGCTCAGCAGCAACTGCCTGAAGTTGGCTGATGAGGGCGCTCTTTTCATTGAGCGATTGCAACATTTCTGACAAGATCGTTTCTTTCTCACTTAATGCGGCTTGCAAAGTGTTTTTTTCCGATTGCAGCTGCCTCGTGTGATCCCGCACCGCGTCGACTTTGTCACGGCATTCCTTTCCAAGGAAAGAAACCTTGTCTTCATACATGTTCGCTGCGGACTGAGCTTGTTTGGTGGTTTCTAATAGTTTGTTTTGTAAATCGGAAATATCCCTTTCCTTGTTTATACCCTCTTCATTTTGCTTTTCCAAAGCCTCGATTTTTTTCAACAGATCCTTTCGGAGAAAGAGAGAAGCCTTGAGTTTTTTCCTGACTGTGTCTTTCTCTTCCGATACCCTCGATAGCTCGTATTTTAGATCAGCTATTTGCTTTCCCAGCTCAAGCTTTTCTGAGGTTTGAATTTCGGTCTCCCTGAGTGAACGTGAGATATGTTCTTCCAGCTTCCGAGAAACGTCCTCATACTGCTGCGTGGAAGTGTGGTAATTTTGCTCAACGCTTGCGAGTTGTTTGGACAGATGGGCCTTCTCCTCACCAAGTTTCACCCTTTCGTTTAAGGCTGCCTCCATGACTTGGGCAATGGACGCATCCTTATCTTTTAACTGCTGACTGAGCCCGCCGAGTAATTCTTTTTGCTGACTAATCTGAGCGCTCATGCAGTTGATTTGATCGTCTTTTACTTTAAGCTTCTCGTGCAAAGGTGAGTTCTCAAGGAAAGCCTCTGTCACTTTCTCTACCTTGGTCTTCAACTGACTCTGTAAATTCTCAATTTTTTGACATTTTTCCACCTCACAGCGATCAAGTGTACGTTTGACTTCCTGTGAACCTACTCCAGTGCTATTCAACATCTTTGTCAAAGCATCGACCTCAGACTGATGACTTGCTTCAACGTGTCTAATCATGTGCTGTAAATGGGATCTGTCTGCGCTTGAAGTGGGTGAGAGGACGGTGCTACCAGTTTTTGCGACCAGTAGCTCCAACTCATGCGCCACAGCTTTAAGAGTTTCTCGCAAGTGAGCGTTTTCTTGAGCGCTCTCCTGCCTTTCCATTTCAACATTACTCAATTGTTCTGCAAGCAGATTCTTATCCTGTTTTTCCCTGTCTAGGACTAGCAACCACTCTTTCTCAGAGTCTTGCAGAATCTGCTCGGTCTTGTGAAGATTTTCTCTTAACTGAGAAATGTCTTCGTCGCGGACACTGACCTTTGCTCGAAGGCTCCCCTTCTCAGACGGCATTTTCTCGACGCTTTCGCTCATGCTGCGGGACCGCTGCTCCGTATGAGCCATGAGCTCCCCCTGGGAAGCCCCCGTTTCATGGTGTCGTCTCTCCAGCTCCTCCTTCTCTGCAAGAAGTTTTCTAATGTCGTTGACTAAGTGTGTGTTTTCACTACTGACTGTTGTGAGAGACCTGTGGTGCTCCTCCTTTGACAACTGAATCTCCTCGGTAAGCTTCCGATTTTGTAATTCTAGTTGCTGCATTTGTGAAATCATGTGAGACGTATGTTTGGCTTGGGCGGTGTATTGACTGTTAATGGCATGGAGCGCCATTTCTCTCTGCTCCAGGTCTTCTGTCAGCGCATTCATTTTTGCCACAACTTGAAGATGTTGTGGTTTTAGCCTTTCTATTTCAACGGTCAGAAGGGAAACACGGGCTTGATGAGAGCTGAGGGCTTCTTCCTTTTCTTTTGACAGCTGAGAATTCCGGTCCCGGGTCTTCTCAAGTTGGTGTTGGAGTGCGGATAGCTCATCGTTCAGAGTTTCTATGGCGGTCTGTGCTCGCTCATATCTGTCTTTGGCGTCATCTGCCAGATTCCTAAGGGTTAACACCTCCTCAGTCCTTTGGGACAGCTGCTGTCTGACATCTTGCAAATCCTCCAAAGTAGCTGCATGCTTTTCTTGCAGGTTAATGAAGGCACTTTGTGTTTCTTCCGCTGCCTTTTTGTGGTTTTCAGAGTCAGAGGACAGCATCTGAATTTGACTCTGGAGCTGTGACAACATCTCTGTGCTTTCCTCAAATTGACTTTTGAAGAGCAACGACTCGTCGGCTCTCTTCTGCAAATCTTCAAGTGTTTGTGATTGCGCCGTAAGACTCAGCTCTTTTACTTCCAAGGCTTTCATTACATTTTCTGTTTCTTCTCTTTGTGCTTGGAGGGTACAGCTCATCTTCAAAACAGATTCTTCAAGGTGTGAAATTTGCTCTTTCAGGCTCTCGCACTCCTTTTCTTTGTCTTGAAGTTTGCCGTTCAAGTTTTCAGTGACAAGCGAGAAATTTCTTTCATCTTGGAGACTGGCCTGTTCCTTTCTTTCCATGGTATTTTGGAATGCAGTGGACTCAGATGTAAGGGTTTCTACTCGACCTCTGAGTTCTGTGACTTCCATCCTCAAACTGAACGTTTCATCAGCTTTCTGTTTCAGCAGCCCCTCCTGTTCAGAAATCCGACTATGAAGTTGTTGGATTGCGTGCTCCTGCTGTTTCACGTGGTCAGCTTTTTCTTGGGTGACTAAATGAAGCTGTTCCATCTCCGACTGTAGCGTTTTCAGTTGGAGTTCCCTACCACTAAGTGTTGTTTTCAAATCTGCAAGTTCTTTGTGTGCTTTGGACAGCTCGGGAAAAGACTTCTCAATTTCAGATTGGAATCGCATGTTCCGATCAGTCAGTGCTTGAACGGCATCCTTCAAATCAACTATCTCAGCGTTCCCTCGGTCGTTCTCTTGTGTGAGCTGATGCTTTTCTGAAGTGAGCTTCTCTAAGGCATCCTTCAAGCTGCTCATTTCAATCTCCATCTCTACAAAGTTCTCGTTCATGGCTCCAATCTGACTGCCAAGGGAAACCACTGCCTCGCTACTTTTAATTAGCTCGTTCCTTTGGTTCTCAAAATCACGTGCTAGATCTTTTAACATCTGCTCCTTTTGCACCAACTCTTGCTTGGCATGGAAGCACTCTTGGGTGAGCGATTCAATCTCACGCTGTAGCTGCGACACGAGGCCCTTTTGCAGGACCACTTCGTTCTGATGAACCATACACTCCTCTGATTTTTGTTGCAACGTTGCGTCCCTCTCCACTAGCCCCGCCTTCAGCACAGATCCCTGTTCTTGAAGCATGGATATTGTGTCCTGTAATTGCAGCTCTTGGTTCTGCTGGGTATCCAACAGAGAATTCCTGTGCTGCAGACTTTGTTCTTTCTCAACCAGTAGAAGGTTCAGCTGACTAACTTGCGCTTGTAAATTCTGAAGTTGCTGTTCTCTGTCCTTCAGTGTTCTTGAAAGAGAGCTAAATTCCCCTGTTATGTGTTTGTTAGAGATTTCTTTTTCCTTGAGAACCTGCTTCATATTACTGACTGCAACAACGAGCTCATCTTTTTCATGCAGAACATCCTTCATTTCCCTCTGATGTTTTAAGATTTGGAGCTCAAGCTCAGATCTCTGTTTTTGCAGTAGGCTATTCTCGGTGGTTAGCTCAGAAGCTGACGTGCGGTTTTGGGACAACTTTTCTTGCAGTTGTTGATTGTCTTCTGCTAGACTAGTTATTTTCATGCTAAAACTGGAGTTTTGTTCAAGAGTGATTTTGAGCCGACTCTCAAGGTTTGACACAATTTGCATTTGCTCCTGAAGATGAGTTTCTCTGGATTTGCAAGCTGCATCAAGGTCTTTGTTTTGTTCTGCAGTTCTATCAATTTCACTCTGAAGGGTCCTCAGCTCAATTTCTCTTGAGGCAGCTTCAGATTCATATTTTCTGGAATGTTCTTGAATTTCATTGATTTTGTCGTTTAAAGATTTGACAGTTTGAGATGCCTCACCCAAGTCATCTTGTTGCTTTTGGCATTGCTGCTCTCGCTCTTCCAGTTTCTGGCAAAGCAGTGACAGCTCTGCACGGAGCGACTTAACTTCGGCTTGAAGCTCAGAAACCCAGTTCTTATGTAGAATCATTTCATTCTGCAAACTGCGGCACTCTTCCTGTTTTTCCTTCAAATTGACGTCCTTCTCCATTAACCCAGACTTCAGACTACAGTCCTGCTCTTGAAGCAGAGACAATGTTTGTCGAAGCTGTGTTTGCTCCTTTCGTTGGGTCTCTAATTCCACTTGAAGACTGCAGGCGAGCTGCTGTTTTTGCTCCACGGTATGCTGCAACTCCTCCACCTTAGCAATGTGGCTTTGCAGTTCTCCTTGTAGCTGCGCGATGGCGTTCTCCTTCTCCCCCACTAGCTGCCTGAGATGACCACATTCGTTGCTTTTAGCCAGGAGAGCCTCGCTGTGGGACAGTGTGCTTTGCTCAACGTCTCTCCTCAAGTCGCTAGTTTGTTTTTCTAACGCTTGAATAACAATATTGCTTTGTGAACGTTGCGATTCTACTGTGGATAATTTGTCACGCAAGGAATCTCTTTCAAAGGTCATTTCTGATGCAGTCTTCTCCCTTTCAGCGACTTCCAGCTGAAGTTGCTCGTTCTGCTCCGTAAGGCTTTGTACTCGCTTCTCCAGACCGCTGTTCAGTTCCAGAGCAGATGTCATCTTTTCGGTTAGTTGCTGTCCATTCCGATTCTGTAGCTCCAGCTCTTCAGTGAGCCATTTAAGCTTCTCTTGCAGCTGCTCTTTCTCGGCCTCAACGTCTTTTAATGTGTCCTTCAGTTCGGATAGGTTTTCGGCTTTTCCATCAATTTCTTTGCGCAACTTCTGATTTTCAGAATCCCTGATTTGCAACTCAGAGGTAAATAGTTGTCTCTCATTCTCCGCCTGGATACCGTTTGCCTCCATTTGGTTTTCCAGTGATCTGATGATTTCCATTTTCTCCTCCATCTCTTGTTTGACAGAGTCCAACGTCTGCACTCGCTCCTTCAATTCTTGAGACAACAACTCCGTGTCGTGATTGTACCTTTCCAGTTGGGACAGGAGCTTGTTCTTTTCATCCTTCAAAGTTTTTAGTTCTTTTTCGTAGATCTCTTCTGTCATCGCTTTTTTCTCATTGTTGCTGTTGATGTTCTTGAGCTGCACGATGATTTCCTCACACTCTAGTTGCCTTTGGGTGGATAAGGTCAGCTGTTCCTTCAATGAAGACAGGACTTTTTCACATTCAGAAAGTTGAGATCGATGACTCAGTATCTGTTTCTGTGCATCAGCTTGGAGGTCTTGCAGGTCCTGAATAGTTTTCTTATCATCCTTCGCCTGTTTTATTAGCCGGTTCATCTCATCAACTTTCGACTTGCTTTCTTCTTTGCTCTTGTCTAGCTCCACCTCAACAGACTTAAGATTCCCAACGAGCTCTGCAATCTTACTGTTTAAGACTTGCTGATCGGAAGTCTGAGAGTCGCGAAGAATCCTGGCCTCTCGCTCGGCCTTAGTCCGTTCACTTTCCACGTGAAGCAGGGTTTCTTCTTTGAGTCGGAGGTCTTGTTTGAGAACTGCAACCTGTTCCGTATACTCCAGCAGGCTGCCACTCAGGGCGGAAATCTCCTTGTCTTTTGCAGATAGAATGTCTTTCAGGCTATCAATCTCCCGCTCACAGCTTTGAAGATCGTGAATGAGTTGGGCTCTTTCTTCTAGGTGGGATGCGTTCAGTTTGTCCAGTTCTTCATTGGCTTGCTCCAACTCAGTCTGTAAAGCGTCTATGGTGCTGTCCTGTTTTTGAGTCTGCAAATGATCGGGCGACAATGAATGATAAGGTTAGGTAAGGTTAAACAATAAGTGCTGAAACTAGAGATGGGTGCTTACACGAAAGCGTACCTTCTCCCTGAGCCCACTCAGCTTCTGCGTGAGGTCACAAACTTCTGCCTTCAGCTCCGAGCACTGTTTCTCTGAGATTGTGCTTTTTCTGGAAACTTTCTCGAGCTGAGGAAAGAAAATCAGGCAAATGAAGCACCGTCGAGCCTTCGGCATTAACAAAGCCACCCTTAAAGGTGCTGTCAGCCTTGGTTAGGCACATTTCCAACATACTGCGATTATTATATCCCGTTCTCTTCCTCGCACATTTTGTTTGTTGTCTGCTAATGATCGCGATTGAGCAAAGTTTAGCTACTAGCTTTAGCTATAATTGAATGCACACTCCTGATCAAAATGTTAAAAATGAATCGAGAAATTGTAAGAATTTACCTTTTGCACTGTTGGTTCTTAAGGAGGTCTTAAGTAAAGAGTTTCAAAACACAAAAAGAAGAAATGGGCAAACAGCAATGCTGACTCAGCAAATTCTTGCACACAAGCATTCAAGTGAAATTGGTTGTTCATCGGTTGATAAAGAGTTCCATACCACACATTAAACAAAACCCGAAACCCGCTAAAATAGAAATAAAATGTTCAAAAAACGAATGCATAGCTGTGCCACTCGACTCAAAACGATTGTGTGCCTGCTTGATGCAGTGTTTCCAGGAGCCTCGTGGGAATGATGCTGCAGATGATGGAGATGGCTTCACGGAGGGCATCCACTGTCTGGAACTGACCATTCATCCCCAAACGTTGTCAATTGAATTCTTCTGGAAAATGTCCTTTGTCGGGCGTGCATTAGAACCTGAAGCCAGTTTCAGTCATGAGGGATGCCCCCTGCAACATCTCCACACAGTCATCTACCATTTGACGCCCCTGCACAACCTGAAGCTCCATTGTTCCATCTAAGCAAAAAGCTGCCCGGATCACGGTGGCGACACTTCCAATGTGCACTGTGGAAAACATCTCAGGTGGGCTCTCCTTGCCATACCAGTAACGGAAGCCAACAGGACCTTCACGGTTACATTTTTTTTCTCATCAAAGAATAAAACTTTCCTCCGCCTTTCAGTGTCCCATGTTTAGTGCTCTTGTGTCAATTCCAAATGGACAATTTTGCAGCCTTTGAGGATAAGAGATCTTTGCAGAGGTTTTTTTCTTCATAAAGCCGTCGTATGGGCTCCCACGGCCAGTCTACGGGCAAAAATTGCACAGAGGGCGTGCTTGCGACGTGCGGATTTTCTTTTCAGATGGTCATGTTGGAACATTTCCATCAGACATACATAATCATGTACTGTATTTGTTTCAGCTGTCCTTTAAGCAGACCTTTTGATTTTTTGCTATAAAAGCAAATTGTAATTAGGAGACATACAGCACCTTGAGGCAGGAAAAAAGTTCTTACTGTTTGCTCAGTCTGAAGGAGCTTTTCAGACACCTCCTTGTGCTGAGTCTCCTTTTCACTCAAGGATTCTCGGAGGCTGTTGATGAGCTCAAGTTTTTCGGACGCCTTTGCTAAGGTATTCTCCTTCTCGATGAGTGAGCTTTCCAGGCATTCTTGTGTGTCACTCATCCTAAATAGATCAGAAACATCAGCACTCACAAAAGGCTAGTTAGAAACCAGTTTGCATGCCACACACAAAACATCAACGTAGGACTATCACAAGTAAGTTGAAACAATGATGTAGAACTCTACAGTTTACCTTGTCATAGATGTAAACAAGGGATTGCCGTCAACGTCTGTCATTTTTTTCTACCATTACCAAAAGTGGTAAACAGATCATGGTAAACACTGGAAGTGAACGAAATTACACTAATCCCTTGTTATCAAGACTCCTTACTTATAAATTAAATGTGTTCAGTTCAAGCATAGAAAATTCGCTTACCACCTTTTAAAATATGGTTCCTAAAAATATTAGAGATCCACTAGACATAAAATAACACCCCTATACTCAACATTACACTAATATCACTCAATATAGTAGACATAATAAGCATTTAAGACATAAATAAGACTTGTGTGTGGCTTTACATGCATTCCGGAGCAAGGAGAGCTGAGCGGGGAGAGGACAGGAAGTGATGATGGTGCTTCAGAATTGAATTTTAGGCCGGGTGGGTTATGGCCTCAACAGTAGCCTGTGCTAGGGATTATAGTGCCTGGTGTTTGTGTGTCTTACCCAATATTACTGACACCTGGTGATAAGTGTAGAATACCAAATATCATCGCAATGTCTTTGAATGCTTTACATTTGTATGTCACTTCCACTTAGGCTTGAAAATCCTTATAATTATCTAAGAAGATGCATATTTTGGACTAATAATAGGTTGTATTCAACCAAAAGGCAGCGTGATTCATAAAATGATATACAGTATATTTTAGAGAAAAACAGGTAATTATAGTGAAGCTGCAAAATGATAAGGGACGACTAAAGTCCAGTGTAACTTTGCACGCATATTTGAAAGAAAGCAAAGCCATGGGAATAACTTACCCCTTAAGTTGTTCATTGAGACGGCTAACCAGCAGCTGGTGCTTTTCTGCTTCTCTGCTATGCTGACTACGCATGGACGCGAGCTGGCTCTGGAATTTCTCAGAGTCATTCTGTAAGTGCAGAAAGACAAGCGCTGCAAAAAAACAATGTATATAAAATAAAGCTCCACGGGAATATTCGCCGCACACAGACGCGTGGTCGACAGCCGGCCTGCTGAAGATCACGGCCAAAACGAAGGCTTATAAGAACCTGTTCATGTCAGCGTCGTTTTTAGTAGAGCATCCTTAGCTACACGTTGTGTACAAAGTAGTTCCCCGGTGAAGTGCAACTCGCCACACCCAGTGATACTGCGACTATTAAGAATGTTATGGTAGGGGTGTCCAAACGTCCTGTAAAATGAAAGGATGAAAAACTTTGATATTTTCTAAAGCATATGCTAAGAGATCATATATTTCAAGGGAAAAAATGCATCTAAGCTTTAGGTCTGTAGGTGAATCAGCGTATTTCTTGTTGCTTTTTTAAATTTTCCAAATAATTCTATAAACATGCAGGCATAAATATTAATTATATAAATATTATATATTTAATATACTGCATTTCAAGTTCAGTTGTGTTATCATTGACTAATATTTTCATTTGTTTGATCATATAAATAATATATATTTATATAGTATTTATGTAATAATACAATGTTTATGTAAATATTTATGTATACATTTATGTACTATTTATGTAATATTTCATCAACATTTTAAATTTTCTTCCTAAATAATCTTCAAAATTGTTTTTCTTGTAATATTATGACTTTATTTCCAGTATATTCTGGTAAAATTACATCACGTCTGATGTTTGTTTTTATTTTGCAGCTATTTCAACTTTCTTCTTCTAAAAATTATGACTTTGTTCTTGGAATATTTTGAATAATAAGTCGTCATTTTTTTTAAATATTTCCACTCTGTGCTACTAACATGACATTTTCCCTAATGTTTTTATAAGTTAATTCATGTAAAATTGTGCCGGTTTTTTCTTGGTAGAATATGACTGTTTCCTTTAATGTATGAATTCATTGTGCTTGTTTGGTTTTTAATTTTACAACCTTTTCAACTTTCTTCTTGCAAATCTTGTTCTCATAATGACTTATTTCCCCTCATATCTTTACCTTATTGTCATAACATTAATTTTCAAAAACATTTTTCAATTTATACGGTTTTTTTTTTGGTATTTTTTTAAAGTTTTTTTTGCTAAATCATAGTTTATCGACTGTGCCGCGGGCCATTACAAACAAAAACGGCAGGCCACACTTTGGACACCCCTGTGCTATGGCCAGGATTAAACACGCACATCACACCATTAGCAGTCACCGCCAGAGGTGCTCTCCAGCGCACACAAACAAGAGAGACCTAACACACCTGAGGGAGCCAGAGAGGCAACGCGTCTTCATCTACATCAAAAGTCACCTGTGTTAGAAGGTTCTGTTACAAAATCTCAGTCTTCAGGAACAGGAACATGCAAATCACTCAGCATTAGTGGCTAAATGACCATTTAAAGGGTTAGCATAGGATGCATTTGAAAAGAGAGCTATTCGGCTTCCCTTGAGTCTTTGAGAACTGGTTTGAGTTCAGGTGCGGTAAGAGACAGGTGAAGGATAACGTTACCTGTAAGGCCTCAACGCGTGCTTGCAGCTGTAGCCGATCTTCCAGATCCTGACAGCGCTCTTCGAGACTGAGGATCTGCTCCTGGAGTTGATTCCTCTCCAGCTCCAGTTCCTCCACCACTGATCGCAGACCATCTTGAATTATCACAACAACACAAAGTTGGCCGAATATTGTCTGGCATCCTCATACAATCGTGCCAGTCGACTAGGAACTACATTATTTCATCAAAATAGGGCCGTCACCCGATTGACATCTGCAATGGAATTCATTTGAAAAATGTTTGAATTGAATAACAATATTTTCCACAGTAAGCAATGTGGCTGATGACAGAATTAACAGATGTTGACGAAAAAATTACACCAAAAAGTACAAAAAAAGGAAAAGGAAATCAACTGTGCTACATACACGGACGACTTGCAATATTCAACAAACAGCAATTTGGGGAATATGATTTCAAGCTGACACGGAATACAGGAGAACCCTGGTTATGTCATGAATCCGCTCCAGAAGGTCCGACTCTAACCAAAACGTACTCTAACCAAACAATTTGCTTTCCCTTAAACGAGTTTTGTGTTCATTCTTTTCTGAATGGATGAATTGGATTTACATTATTCCCTATGGGAGAAAATTGAAAATCCGTTTGTTAGGGTCGGACCTTCTGGAATGGATTGATGACGCTAACCGAGGTTCCACTGTATCAATGTATTATCTGGGTGATTTATGTACTTCATAAATCTCTTTACATCACTCAGCAGTACTTTTGTTGTTTTCAGCCAAGAAGCAAAACTTGATTTGAACAAAAGTGGGCGGACACAGGCTGGATTTACACGACACTGCAGGTCTTAAAGGCCAATTACAGCAGCAATTTAGTACCTACATAATAACCGGTTTCTACTTTCAAGTGATCCATATTCAAAACTTCGCACCGCTGTGCTTATATTTACCAACCTGCCAACCTTTTATGGGCATTTTATGAGTACCCTTCCCCTTGTTTTAATTCTAAAATAACTATATTTGAAAAAAGAACCTATATTACAGTTTCAAACGTTAGAGCTAGAACTGATTTGTGACGCTTACCAAGGCTGTAAATGTAGTGTTATAGGCCCTACCCTGCTTAGAACCCCTAATATCATTTAGGCCTGATTTGAATCTGCTTGAGCTGTATGTCTGTAGTGTAAAACCAGCCATCGAGGAGAAACTTGCAAGCAATAAAAAATTTACCTTACCACAGATGGACAGCAGCTTGCAACTGACATGATTTCACAAGAGCTCAGTGCATTCACAAGACTGACCCAGCAAACTAGTCAGTTCCACCAGCATGCACGTTACATCAAAAAGCAAAGAAAAAAGCAAACAAAAATGTAAATGCCAAACTGGTAAAGATTGGTGGCCAATTTTTGGAAATGGGAGATTGTGTAAAATGTATGACCCAGAGACTGAGTTCACCGGTTAACCACAAAATCGGAGTGCTAAATGCAGATTTTCCCAAACTTTTTCAGGACCCAAATGTGTTTACGAATGCTTATTAACTGCGTATGAACCATTTTGTATCCAAATACAAAGAATAATATTCTTTATTGTACTACTTCATTCTTCAATATCATGAAGTCAAGATAGTCCAGGTAACAGGAAAATCAATATACTGACGATAATGAAATATGTACACAATTTGCACACAAGATATAACAAATTGATAAAGTTTACTGTCTGATGGCAATGTTGACTTTTCTTTTTCATCAGGACCATTTCCTTCATCTAAATCCGTGAATTACAATTCTATTAACTCATCAACAATGAAAAAGGGTCAACTTGGTTACAAATAACATGTACAGTAATCCCGTCGCCACTCCACGCTTCAAATTTGACGTTTTCACTCACAGTTTTTCTAAAGTATCCAACCATCTGTTTTCTTCCGCTTATCCGAGGGAGGCTTTCCCAGGCTTCCCTCTCCCTGGCTACTTTGAGCAACTCCTCCCGGCGGATCCCGAAATGTTCCCAGGCCATTTGAGAGACACGGTCACTCCAACGTGTCCTGGGTCTTATCCTGGACGCCTCCCCAGGCCGTCCTAACCAGATGCTCAAACCACCACATCTGGCTCCTCTCAATGCGGAGGAGCAGCGGTTCTACTACGAGTCTCTCCCGGATGACAGTACTTCTCACCCTATCTCTAAGGGAGAGCCCAGCCACCCTGCTGGGAAAACTCGTTTTGGCCACTTGTACATGACCACATGACCACAGATGAGGGTAGGAACGTAGATGGACCAGTAAATTCACCACAATGGACCAATACAGCGTCCGCATCACTGCAGAGCACCAATCCACCTGTCCATCTCACGTTCCATCCCTCCCTCACTTGTGAACAAGACCCCGAGGTACTTAAACTCTTCCGCCTGGAGGTGTTGCTTCTCATCGAGGATGGTTCACACTCAGCTGCGAACTGATCCAATGAGAGTTTAAGGTCACATCATCTGCAAAAAGAGACCCAATCCTGGGTCCACCAAACCGGAACCCCTCGACGCCCTGGCTGCGCCTAGAAATTCTGTCCATAAAAGTGATGAACAGAATCGATGACAAGGGGCAGCCCTGGCGGAGTCCAACCACCACTGGAAACGGGTCCGACTTATTGCCGGCAATGCGAACCAAACTCCGACACCAGTCTTGCAGAGCACGAACCGCCTGAATTAAGTGGTCCGATACCCCATATTCCCGGAGCACTCCCCACAGTATTCCCCGAGGAACACGGTCAATTGCCTTCTCCAAGTCCAGTCATACATAACTCAACCTTGTTTTGCTCCTCTTTCAAAATAAACAACTTTGTCGGGAAGATTAGTAAATTGACACAAAATAATTACACAATTACATTCTGATTTTTAGAATTTTACCGTCCAACAAAAATGGACCAGCAGTCAAAATGGGTCACTCAAGTTTGGGAAAATTACGGCAGTATTTCCATTGCATATAAAATGCAAAATTTGGGTTGCAAAGGGGGGGGTGAAAAAAAAGATAAAAACAATTCAACACAGAATATGTTGATAATGTTGTGGTGAAAACCCAAATGTGAGGATGACCGTGCATGGTAGTGCAAACTGTCTAGAGGCTCTCCCACCTGTGTCAGGAGTACTGTATTCAGGCCACCAACCTCCCATGTTTTCTCCTTCCATCGGGGTTGTGCTCTCGGAACTGTGTCGGGGTTCCTGGAATAAGGCTTGTCCCTCAAACTCAAAATCCTCCTATGTGAAAGACAATCCCATTAGAACAGAGTACAATCAAATCACTCACTTTGACATTTATGTAAGGCAGAAATTACAGGTATGCCTTTCCAGAAAGTCTGCAGAGCAGCAGATCATTTCATTTCTACGACTGCGGATCTCTCCTGTAGTTTGACTTTTCCTACACCAGTGGTTCCCAATCGTCTTATACTCGTGTATCCCTTCAGATATTTGACGTGAAGCCATGTACCCCATACTTCTGCACACCTTTTTATATTAATTAACTTGAAATATTGGACATAATTCATTTTATAGTAACTTCAGATCAAATGTCTTTTTGCATGGTTACATTATAGAGACGTATCAATGGAGAAGTATCTTTTGGAAATATTGAACATATTTAGTTTGAATTAATTGCACAGACAAGTTTGACATGAGCACAGACAAATAGATACGTAATGATTATACACATCATTCATTCCAGTCTGATGTTGGCATCATTCTGTTTGAATGGGCTGAAGCATCACTTCTTGGTCCACTCAGGATGGCCGGGGTTTCAACGGCTTAGGTAAGCTTATAATGTCAAAAGACAAAACTGGTTGCAATGTAATCCCTTGTTCATCGCAATTAAGTGGTTCCAGACCCGACCGATATAAACCATTTCTATTTAAGTGAATTAATCCAAAGGTTCATACTTTGCACTTTACTATGTCTTTATACGGATGTTTGTGCCACGTAGAAATGTGCAGCTTTCAAAAACTGGTTCTTTAGTATTTGTTAGTACAGTATGTTTTTTTTAGTTGACTTCGGTTGACATTTTTAGTGATTATTTTGTTGAGACAAAATGTTCCAAATAAATATCGCACTCTTTCGATAACATACCGCAATATTTGTCTTTTATCTGTGTTTTATTTACCACAAGCATTTTACAGTGTGTAAGAATTCGGGCCCCTTGAACTTTGCGACCTTTTGCCACATTTCAGGCTTCAAACATAAAGATATAAAACTGTATTTTTTTGTGAAGAATCAACAAGTGGTACACAATCATAAAGTGGAATGAAATTTATTGGATATTTCAAACTTTTTGAACAAATGAAAAAGGGAAAAATTTGGCGTGCAAAATTATTCAGCCCCCTTTACTTTCAGTGCAGCAAACTCTCTCCAGAAGTTTAGTGAGGGTCTCTGAATGATCAAAAGTTGACCTTAATGACTAAAGATGATAAATAGAATCCACCTGTGTGCAATCAAGTCTCTGTAGAAATGCACATGCACTGTGATAGTCTCAGGGGTCCGTTGAAAGCGCAGAGAGCACCATGAAGAACAAGGAACACACCAGGCAGGTCCGAGATCTTTTATTCTTTTATTTGTTAAAAAAGTCTGAAATATCCAATAAATTTCGTTCCACTTCATGATTGTGTCCCTCTTGTTGATTCTTCACAGAAAAACTACAGTTTTCTATCTTTAGAAGCCTGAAATGTGGCAAAAGGTCGCAAAGTTCAAGGGGGCCGAATACTTTCACAAGACGTCGCCTGATATTTGTTTGAGGTCAAAGCTGCTGCTTATATCATATCAAAATATAAAGTGCTAGACAATATGGGCATGTCCGATATCGGTAGGAAACATTTCTTAGACCCCAGTGGGAAATTCGTCTTCGTCGACTGTACGTTCCAGAACCTCACAACAGTGACATCATGTAATCAATATGACAGAATCGACAACAGTACTAGTGCGAGGCATGCTGTTCAGGGCAGCTATGGCTGCAGGGATCGGGCTTTGCCCAAGACGAGCCCTCCTGAAGTTAATCGATGTGTATCTTTGCCCTGAAGGCAGTTGGATGAGGTATTGAGGAAGTAGGTGGGTGATATCCTGTGCTATATTGCTTGCTATGCAAAACATGGACCTGTTGTTTAGTTCTGTGTGGTTGGGTGTGGGGAGACCGACAGAACAACAGAGAAGGACCGGGAGAATAAAGCTAGAGTAGAAACAGAAGGTGGGGTGCAACATGTAGTCCTTCATATGGTCTTTGTTGGCTTCTTCTCGGAGTGTCCGTGGTGTGCTGATCAAAGGTGAGTTATTCCCAGTTATTTGAATGTGTTTACCATCTCCACTGTGTGTATGATGGTGGGGGCCCGGGTTGAGGGTGGGTTGACCAGTACTGCTTTTTTTTTAAATTGACATTCATTTGGAGATGGTTCTCCAAGCCCCACTTGGTGAATTGTATGACTGTGTTGTGATAGTCCTCGGTGGACTGGTTGGTTGAGAGAAGTGTGACAATTGGTGTAAAGAGCGTACAGAAAGAAAGTCAACGTCAAGCATCTCTAACCTAGAAGAATGTGTTTGCCTACCTGTAGGCTCCGTTGAGCTGGTTCTGCTGCCTTCTTGCCCCTGTGTTGGCTGGGCCCCCTTGCTTGAGCCAGCTCTTCCTCCAACTCCTGCTGCCGAGTGGCCAAAGCTGGATCGGAGTAGCCAGGAAAGAACCAGTCATCCTCAATCAGTTTTGTGCCACAGGGAAAAAGGGGAGTTGGGGTTGGATTGGGGGATGTAGGTATGGATGGAAGGTGGGCATGAAATAGAGGGATTTGGATACACTTCTAGCCAAGGCGGGACAACAGAGATAGACTTCAGATACGTCTTGTGATACCAGAGGGCGGTTTTGATGAAGAGGGAGTTGAGGGAAAAAAAAAAAAAGATTGAAAGCAGTGTGTGTGTGTGTGTGTGTGTGCGTGTGTGTGTGGACAATGACTGGGTGGAGAAGGAAGAGAGGCACGTGAACAGTGTGAACTTCTACTGCTTGATTGATTGCTATGATTAGAGCTTGGACATGCTTGCCTGTTTGCAATGCAAAGGACAACTGACTACCTTCAAACTCATGGCAGACAAGGGACTGTGAGAAGGCGGAGCAGACAAATGGAAGAAATCACTCGAGAAGGCAATATTTCATCATGATCACCGAGTCGTTCCTGCACTGCCTTTTGGTTGACATTTTTTGGAACAGATGAAACCTTTTTTTTTTTTTTTAGATGATTCTCCGTGTGGGTGTCTCACTGATGTACAAAACATGTTCCCATCTGTTTTGTGGTCACAGGCTGATGTGCAGGGCAGGCAGAAGGGGAAGCTCCAAGCAAGAAAGGAAAAGAGTAGATGGGGGTCAGGAGTGGTGGTCAGTGTGTTGATCGGGTGCATAACCAGGAGGACACACGTAAGCTGGAGTCACAAAGAAATGATTTAAATTATGATGGAAGAAATGCAAAGAGGAAAGTAGAAGATACTGTGCATCTGGACCTCCATTCCGTTTTTCCACATTTGCTATTATTTCAAAATTGAATTCATTCTTCATTTTCTCACCCCCCAACTAGCTTCACTGATAAAAAAATATACAGTGGTATGGAAAAGTTTGGGCACCCCTGATAATTGTCAAGATTTTCCTTTATAAATCATTAGTTGTCTGGATCAGCCATTTCAGTTACACGTATCATGTAGAAGAAGAGCAATGTGGTATTTGAGAAGTGAAATGAAGTTTTTAGGATTTACAGAAAGTGTGCAATAATTATTTAAACAACATTAGGCAGGCTTGTATGTCTTTGTTTGTCTGTGTGTGCCCTGCGATTGACTGGCAACCAGTCCAGGGTGTACCCCGCCTCCCGCCCAAAGTCAGCTGGGATAGGCTCCAGCATACCCGCGACCTTAATGAGGATAAGCGGTATAGAAAATGAATGAATGAATGAACATTAGGCAGATGCATTAATTTGGGCTCCCCTGTTTTATTGATTTGAATACTTTTAGCACTAAAACAAAAATAGTTTGGTAAGATCATTGACCCTTGACCTACATACACAGGTCATGACAAAGGGTATTTAAGGTTGCAATTGCAAGTTGTTCTCCTCTTTGCATTGCATCTTCTCTGAAGTGTGGCAACATTGGAGCCTCAAAACAACTGTCAAATGACCTGAAAACAAAGACTGTTAGACGTCATGGTTTGGCGGAAGGATACAAAAAGCTAGCTCAGAAATTCCAGCTGTCAGTTTGCACTGTGAGGAATGTAGTGAGGGAATGAAAGACCACACTCACGGTTCTGGTTAAAGTCTAGAGTGGCAGCCCAAGAACAGTCTCAGACAAGCAATCTGAGACTGATTGTCTTGAGGCCAAAATCTGGGGAAGGGTACAGAAACATCTCTGGTGCTATCAAGGCCCCAAAGAACACGGTGGCCTCAATCATTTGTAACAATACGGGCCACAAAATGCTGTATGTTCGCGTGTTTGGGACCCCTATTCTGGAAGGACAACTATGATACTCAGGTATATCCTTTCAGCAGGACAACCGATACTTTCCATTCGACCTGGTGGAGCATGAGAGGGGCTGCAAAGAGGAATGAGCGAAACAGCCCGAAGATAGGCGTGCTGAGCCTGTACCATTATATCCAAAAAGACTCGAGGGTGTCATTTCTGCCAAAGGTGCATCAGCAAAGTACTGAACAAAGGGTATGGCTTATTTACACCCAAGTCAAGTACTGTTTTAGTCTACAGTAGTACCCCACGCACTGTTCCCGCTTGAGTATGCACTGTCACCACCGCATGCCGGGTATTTTTTCCCGCCACGTTATTGCAACCTCATTAATTCCTCTCTTTGCAGAGGTGTCTTTACAATGCCGCAACTCCAGTACTAGTACTACTTGCCGAAGACCAGGAGAGAATGCAGAAAGAGCAGAGAAAAGGCAAACCAGGAAAAGTACGGCACTGTCGGTTCACGACTTGAAACATGATGATCCGTTTTAGTTTGAGATGGAACTACCGTCGGGGGTTGTGGACGACAACGCTGTAGCTGTGAAGAAGCCACGCAAGGGTGGATCATTCTACTACAATTATAGGATATGTGGTGCTCTTATATAGGATATGCTATATGTATAAGTATGTATATAGGATATGTTATATGTATAAGTATGTATATAGGATATGTGGTATTCTTATATAGGATATGCTATATGTATAAGTATGTATATAGGATATGTGGTGCTCTTATATAGGATATGTTATATGTATAAGTATATATATATATGTATATAGGATATGTGGTGATACGCACCGCCCCCATTGTTTGCGCAATGTTCATGACTAGGTAACGCAAGTGGCATGAAAAATTATGTGTGAACATTTCAAAATGTTCTTTGTGCACTGGCAATCGATCCATACCAGACAATGCAAAATCATTTTAAAGTTTTACATGCAGAAAACAATTCTACATGAAAAAAATAATGAATGACATTTAAGGTTACACAGGCAACACAGACACCACCTTCTTGTTTTGCCATGAGTTATTTCTTGCATTCAATAGTGTTTCTCTCCTTAAATCTCTGCTTCTCTTTTGATCTCAGCAGCAAAATAAGCCAAAATTCAAGAAATACCTGAGGGCAAAACACCAGGGTGGTGCCGGCAGTGATCTTGCTGCCACCTTTCCTTCGTCATTTATACGCATTTACAATTATTTGATGCATGTTAAACTATGAAAATGTGTTAACGCTTTTGACACTTATGTTAGCAGATTTTTATCACAGGTTTTGTGATAAAAATACATTAAGAACACAGTTGGACTAACACTACCTGAAAAATGTACGCAAACCTGAGATATATCCTTTCCACCACGAGAAAAGATTGTTTGACCCCATTTGCTGAAATATTAGTGAATTTAGGCTGGCCAACCGAGAAATATGGGAGCTACAACAAAAAAAGAAGCATGAAAAAGGAAAAGGAAAACAACATCATAGAGGGGTGAAGAAACTAAGACTTATCTGTGCAGTGTGCTGCTGTACTGGCTGTAGCTCACCCCAGTAAGGACAACACTCTAGGAAGCGACCGGCAGTACAGTCAGCAAACGCTACACTGACGCTCAGGAGGAGCCTGCATGCACAAAACTGATGGGAAAACTGGGAAAATGTTCTATGTGGCTACTCCCATCCATGGAGCAGGAGCTGGAGAGGGTGTGTAGAGGCTGGGGTCCACATGATGGGACAGCACTTGGTCAATCAAGTGCTCCCAGTTAACAAAGAGGAAAATAGGGGAAATGAAAAGAAAAGAAAAATCATGTTCAGTGAAACAGAACACCTGGTAAATAATAAAAACACATTCCAATTCTGTGTCAGTGGAGAAAGTGGTGGTGGAGTGACCTTTCACACTTGCCAGTTTATTAACCCGTAATGTTGGTTTTCTATTGATATACTAACATTTGCACTACGGTCACCTTATAATACCTGCACTAAAAAACACCCGCATGCCTTTACTTATCAGTGATCTCAACTCTTACGAGTTGTTCACCTACAATGGCGAGAACGTTTTTCTGATTCTGAACAAAAACACACCAACGCCAAATCTAGTTTAGATAGAAAAGACGACCGCATGTGCACGTACGTAGTCATTAATAAATTAAGACTGCAACCACTTTATCCAAGGCAGGGTTGGAAGATATGGTGAATGGCGAATATTTTGGGGGTAAAACATTATATATATATATTTTTTTTCTGTTAAACTGTTACTAATCGGTAGTAATATGCAAAAGTGGTTGGACACTCGACTACAGTAACTTAATGAATACCCACACATCTACACGCGCACGCAGATATGCTAAGAAATGATATATATTGTATTTCAAGAAAAAACCCCGCGTCTCAGCTTTGTTAAATATAGGAGAAAATTATAGGATACAAGAGAAAAATATTACTATTAGTATTATTATTGTATGAACTTTGCTCTTTTTTCTTCTTGAGTTATATTTGTACATTTTCTTTCCCTCATAATATTGTGACCGTTATGTTTTGACTTCACTCGCGTAATATTAGAACTTTTCCCCAAACCTAATTTTCCAAAAATGTATGGTTCCTCATAATATTCGGACTTTTAAAAACCTAATGCATTTTTACATTAACGTTTGAACTCCATCCTCTTATTATAAAATGACAATTTTTGGGTAAACTTTCTTGTAAAATGTATATTTTTAGAACGTGGCTTTAGGGATACTGTAGGTCTCTAAAAAGATGACTTTTGCATGGTAAAATATGATGCATCCTCTGCATTAGACAGTTCAGCACTCTGACTATTTCTGGTAAGCAATGATAAAATGGAGGTGGTATTTTCAGTTCAGTCACCCAGTACCTGCATGAAAGTAATGATGACAGTGTCACCATCCAGCAAAGGCCTTACCCTCTCTTTCTTCCTCCATGTGGCTAATGCGAAGAACCATAGCAGCCTTCTCCTCCCGGGCCTGGTCCCTGGCACTGACTGCCTCAGCGACCATTTCCTGCCACTCCAGGACCTGACTTTGGGTGTCATCGGCACTGCCGGACTCACTTGCCTGCGGTCGGAAGGAGCGGGGGGGAGTCAGGAAACTGAGCACAGCACCTGAACCGAGTGAGCGCGTTAAGAATTTAAATCCTGAATCCCAGACCTGAGAGGCAGCTCTCTTTGTGAACTGTTCCAGGTCGGCTTGCAGTGTCCGTTGCTGCTCCTCGTATACCACCAGTTTAGCCTCCAACATGTCTGACGGGAAAAGCGACATCAACTTTGAAGAATTAAGAGTTTCTGCAAAAAAAAAATCGGAATTGTACCGTACCATTCTTCGCTTTGAGTTCCTCATACTGCTCCACCTTCCAAAGGTACTCCTCCCGCTCTTCCTCAAGTGCAGTGACGCGACTTCGCAGGGCAGTCAGATCGGGGGGGGCGATGCCAGCCTTAAGAGGAAACAGCAGAGAAAACGCCTTGGCACATTTTTTAGTGGATCACTTTGAACACCCTTTTAAAAAAGAGGGAAACGATAAAAAGAGTACAGCTGTTAAAATAAACGCGGATGCACATCTGACCTGGCTTTTCTTGAGCTCCTCCTCCAGCTGTCTGATTCGGGATTTAGACCACGCTTTCATTTTCAGGAACTTGGCCTCGGATTTGCTTGCCTCGTCAATTTTGCGTTTTGTCTGGGCTGTAAAAAACAACAACAACAAGAAAGTTTAAGAATAAATAGAGTCTGAACTGGATGTAGTGCTTTGTCTGCGGAAACATTGAAGATATTATTATTATAGAAATTTCTGCAACTTTTTTCATCTAGTCTGAGGTTTTCACCCAAATTGTCCGGTTACAGTATTTCCTGGAAACGGCCCCCTGGGCCACACTTTGGACACCCCTGATCTACAGACCATCCCTAACCCCTGTGATCCATTTTATAATAAAACATAAATAAATAAAAAACCTACCTTCCAACTCAGCTATTCTCCGGACAGCGTTCGGATCAACAGGCCAGTCTTCAGTTCTTGGAGCCTCTTGGCTGGTCCATGGTGCTACTGCAGCATTTCTCAGCTGTTCTAGCTGGCCCAGCAGATCCTGTTGGGTTTCGCTTAACTGTGCCTGATGTCGCTCGGTCATTCGCCGAACCTCTCCCTGGTGCTTTTCCATCAGGTCCCGGAGTTGTGCTCGCATCACATGCTTTTCTGCCTCCATCTTGGATTCAAGGGACTCTCGTTCGACGTGGAGTCTACGCATCCGCCCTGCGAGCTCCTGGCATGGGAAAGTACAAAGAAAGATAGAATCGCAGTTAAGTTCTGGGGTTTCCATCAAATACTGAATAGCACGTAGCATCTCGCATACAGTCGTTCCTCACCATTTTGCGCTTTGACATTTTGTGGCTTTTTCACATTTTTTCAAAATACATTCTTTGAGAAATTATGCTAGTTACAAAATACACACGACTGAGCGGTTTTGATGTATTTTTGGCCTAAATCAAGCATTTTCACAAATAAAAAGACTAAATGAACTAAAATACAAGCGCTGCGATGAGGTGCAGTATTCTATACTGGTCACTAGGTGTCAGTAATGTTCCTGTGATGACCTCTCCGTGTTCTGATGTTGACATTGGCGGATCAAGAGGAGGTGTTGGGATTGAGCACTTGGCAATAAACGTTCACAAGAATGTCTCTGTGTGACTCTACAACAACGCAACATGACATTAGCCAAAAAAACATTTCGTTAGTACATTTAGCCATTTTTACTCAACTTTATTTATAAAGCGCTTTCATACGATCGGTGATTGAGAAGTGCTGGACAGTGCATACGCTGCAATAGGAATAAAACTAGCTAAAAACACACTGAAACAAAAAAAACAATAGAATCAATAATGAAACAATAAAAACCGGGCAGCACAATAAAACAGGTGCTGAATCTTAGACTGGCTTAAAAGCCAAGGAATAAAACGGAGTTTTAGGAAGAGTTCTAAAAGTGGTAGTGACTGGGCTTGCCAGATGTGCAGGAGCAGTGTGCTCCACAGTTTGGGTGCTGCTGCGCCCCCTCTGTATTTTAGCTTAGACCTCGGTGCCTCGAGGAGAAACTGGTCAGCTAGAAAAAGCATATTAATGATTAATGCTAGAAAAATGCTTATTTTAGGTTGAGAAAGAGTACAGTTTGCTTAGATACGCATTTTTTCTGGGTTTTTTTCTCCATATTCAACCATGAAACAGCAACCAGATATGAATTACTTTTCATAAAACCATGACAGGGTGAGGCGGCAATGTTCAAACCGCATTGCAGCGAGGAACGACTGCGCTTCTATGACTCCTCAATCAACAAATGAATAGGTTGTGCAGGTTGTTTGTATTTTACTCTCGGTTACTTTTAGCATTAAGTACAATTCCTGACCTCAATCTGCTGGTCTCTGCCGTCCACCTCTTTCTGTAGAACATCGATGACCTGAGTTTTACCGAGAAGCACTTCCTCCTTCTCGTGAAGCTTCTGTTTTAACGCCTTCAAAAGCTGGTAGGAAAACATAAAACAATGTCAGCAGGCAAGCGTTAGTATGTTTGTCTGTCAAGACCAAGGATGTCTGGTAATACCGCCCACCGATATTATCTACATATGCAAAATTGGCATCAGGTAATGGAAATGCTGTACACAGGCCTATGGGCGCCGTATTGACTGGCGCACAAATGATGACCTCATCACAGCGCGTCTGACGCATGTAAACAACCGCGCTTGCTCCTGACTGACGTCACGTCTGCCGTGTCTCCCTCGGATATCAAAGCTGGGATTTGCAATGACTGCCAGGCGGAACCAAACGACTTCCTTCAGTGCTTCCGGTTGCCAGGGCAAAAGTTATCAATCGTGGGGTACCGCACTGGGTAACCAGCCCTTCCCTATCGACCAAGACGCTGCTGGGTTCACTGAACTGGTAGGGTTCCTCAAGCCACGCTACGCCTCGTCCAATCGCAGGCATTTCTCAGACGTTTGCTTACCCGACTTGTACAAGGTTGCTGACAGCCACGTTGGGAAGCTAATTGCTGACGCTGTATCCATTAGCTTCATAGCATGTTCATTCCATGGCAGACATATCGGTCTGGATTGGTCCCGTGATTGGAAATTGAGAGTTACTGTATACCGGATGTTATCGAACAATCCAACAAACTAGCTCAGCAAATCGGGTGCCTTAACTGACCCAAATGGCGACAGAAAATGTTTTTGAGGGTTGGAACCACCTGCTGAAGGTCAGCACTGGCATCAGATGTTGCAGCTAGTTTGAAGAGCTCCTGTTCATGCATCTGGCTGATCTCCGTTATCTGATGATCTTTCTGGAGAATGATCTCTTTGAAGGTTTGGATCTAAGTGATCGTAAAAACACAATTAGAGAATAGAAACTCCATTTTTAACACTGTGTGACTTGAATCGGAGTACTCCACTGTAGGAACGGTGGAAACACCTACATTCTGCTTATACATGTTCTCTTTCTGACTGTACTGCTCCTTCTCTGTGACCAGAAGCTCCTTGAGGCTGTCCGTCTGCTCCTGGAGCAAACCGTAGCGCTCCTCGGCTTCCCCGACCTTTTTGGTCAGACTCTGCACCAGCATCTGAAGCTCCTGCATCGCTCCTTGGTCGCCAACTACCTGAGAAAGTACAGCAATTGGAGCCTCCAGACGTTGGTCAGTTTACAGGTTTGCGTCCATCGAAACGCGACAGTCATTTTCTTCCTCGTCATCACAAAGGCTGAAGCTAAAGACTGTACCTTTGGCTGTTCGAACGTGATTGACGTATTTCCTGCCATTGATGTTTGCAAGTGAACAATGTAGGCCTCCTTCTCTGATAGCTTCTTGTCCTTTTCCGTCAGCATGGTATCCATTTCTTCCCCTCGCTGCCGCTGTGCCTCCACCTCCCTCCTCTGCAGGAAAAAAAGAAGTTGCTTCGGGAAGAGGAATTTGCTGAAACGCCACATTTAATTGTGTTTGTGGTGTTAACATTCCTTTCCGTTACCAACACAAACTAACACAGAACTTCTCAGTGCTACTGTGGTGTCCATCCATCCATCCATCGTGTACGACGCTTGTCCTCACTAGTGGTCGCGGAATTATATTTCTTTATAAAAACTTGTTACATAAAGTACAACAAAACTTCGGATTCCAGTACAACAGTCCAATCACTCAAGTGAAGAGGAGCTAACCCAATTAGGAATTTATAATACAATCATTAGTCCTTATTGTACAGCAGGGGGCGCCACTGCGCAGCTAAACAATTATGTATGGATACGCGTGATGTGGGTGTGTCACAATCGGTGATGGAAAAAACGGAGTTAAAATAAACGACGTTACTAACGCCGTTGCTTTTTTTAGTAACGACTAACCTAATTACCTTTTCTATCGTTAGAACGGCGTTACCAACACGCCGTTACTACAGGTTACCGAAGCTACGAAGTGGTCATCCCACTTGGTTCACACAGACACGGGAGCAGCTGCAAAAGTCGAGGGGAGGCGCGGCAGATAACCGCATTTAAGTAATGGTGATTGGATAAGATTTTATGTTAAGCCAACCAGAGACAGGTGGGCGGCTGTTTGCACACAAACCAGCACGTAGAAGCACACACACAAACTAACAGAGATGGCGAGCCCCGGGTCACAGGGAAAGACGGCGTTTTCGAGGTGGAGATACAGGCACTACTTTAACTTCATCGAGGTAAAAGGTCAAACTGTACATGCTACGTGCACGTTGTGTCCCGCAGCACAGTGTTGGTCCACGTCCTGTGTAATGAAGCACCTCTCGGCTGCACACGCTTCTCCTAAACTCCTGGCCCAAAACACTGTGGACACCGGCGATGACAGCAGGCCGGGTGTCGTTAACATGCAATCACTGGTTTACTGGCTGAGATGGTGGGATGACTGGGTGGAGGAATGAATGAATGTTAAGGAATTCAGGTTGGATTTGTACTTTCAGTACTATTACTATACAGTAGTATTTTCAGTAGCCTACTGTTTTGAAAGCAGTTCTGTTAAACTGTTTACTTTTCTTTTTACAAACATACTTGGAGTACTGCATGTTGGTTCCAGGCCCAATCACGATGAGTTCATCCCGACCAAGTAGGACACTTTATTTACAAATGGACTGTTTTCATAGTTTGAGCATAGATGACCTGTTTACGACCTTCTAAATATGGTTTTTAACATTAGCGTCATTTAGACATAACATAAGAAATAAATAAAACTCCATCCATCACCATCCATCCAATTTCTTCCGCTTATCCGAGGTCGGGTCGCGGGGGCAGCAACCTAAGCAGGGAAGCCCAGAGGTCCCTCTCCCCGGCCACTTTGTCTAGCTCTTCCCGGCGGATGCCGAGGCGTTCCCAAGCTTGTTTGAATGAGCGGGAAGATGGAAGGGAAAACAACAGTGACGACGGAAGGGAAGGGAAATAAAGAAAAACAGAAAATAGGAAATGTGTGGGAGCAGTTCAGTCTCAGGGGCACGACGAACAGCGTGATGGTAGTCCACTGCACCGGCCCACGTGCGTACTACAACTGCACTTCTTCCTTCGAAACCATGGCCGGAGACGAGGTACAATGAGCATAACATCAAGTCCTCGCTAACACTATGGTGTTATCCACGTGCAGGCCTAGCTTCCTCTTCACTATAAATACCACAAATAGAGCTCCCTAAAAGTTTGCCCACACGCTTGTCATGACACAGACAAACACCTTGATGCACAACATAAAGTTTTTTTTATTCATATACCTGCAAGAAATACGAAGGTGAAAGTAATCTAATGTTATTTTATGTGCGTTTTATTTATTTCTATTTGTGCGCGCTAAGTCTAAACAACAAAAACGCCTACGCACAAAGTGAACTTGAGGAAACCAACTGGTCATTCATTATTAAGTACATTTTATCCGATGACTCTAATTCCTTTCCCTTAGGTTACTCAATTCCTAAAATGTTCTTGTGTGGCTCGCCAAACATTACAGTAACATTACTGAGCCCTGCTGATCAGCAGTACAGGTCAGGACACTTCTGAAATTGTTCTCATCTGCTCTCCTCATCTTCTAAACAGACCCTCACATGGTCTCTCCGAGTAAAAATGGCAACCACCATCTCAACATCAAAGCACAATCAACTGAGAGACTTGATAAACCCAAACCATGGCTTTTGTACAACCAATCTTTCCATCCGAGGAAGAGTCACCATCCACAGAGGAGAGGGCTTTCTCTCAGCAACCTGCATGCCATGCTCATGACTCCCACCTGCTGTTCCATTGCATTCCTCACATTTCCCACAGTGCTGTACCACAATAGAAATGAAAACAAGCTAGTAGTCTATCTTCTTACCTTGTTTTCTAACTCCTTCTCATTCTGTGCAAGGTGGTGTTCTAGTTCCTCCACCTTCTTCTTTAGCAAAACAATTTTGCCCCGACTTGCTTGCTCTCCTCCTTCCGACGGAGCCTATCAAGACACAGGGATGTTACGTACAGAGCAACTGCCCCCCTGGGGGTCACAGGCTTTCCGCTTCATGTAATTGACAAAATGAAAGCCGCCACACCTTTTTTTTTTTTTACTTGAAAACAATTAAGCAATATACTGCATGAATGGATTTGCAGGGGTGTGAAAAATTGTTTGCTGCCTTCCTGTTTTTTTTTTGTCACACAGATCATCAAAAGTAAATCAGGGCTTTCAAATTATTACAATGTTCATCAGATTAATCACAGTTTTCTAATTAATTAGTCATGATTAATCCCCATTTCTAACTATGGCTAAAGCAGGGGTCCCAAACCCTGCAGGTTTTCTTTCCAGTCGGCCACTAAAGCAAGTGCTTTAATTGAAGAGCTCCTTCCCTCAAATTGTTAGCTTAATTGGCGACTCTAAATTGTCTATCGGTATGAATGTGAGTGTGAATGTTTGTCTATATGTGCCTTGCCATTAACTGGCGAGCATTCCAGGGTGTAGCCCGCCTCTCGCCCAAAGCCAGCTGGGATAGGCTCCAGCATACCCGTGACCCTAATGAGGATAAACGGCATAGAAAATGAATGAATGAATGTTAATGCGCTATTTTTGACAGGCCTAATTGACATATTAGCCAAAGTTTTTAAATGAAACTTTTATTATTAAGGGGGGAAAAAAATCCAAACCTACATCCTCCTGTGTGAAAAAGTGATTGCCCACCCCCTAAAACGTAACAGAACTGAGGTTAATTGAGATCTATCAGTCTGGATAAAGTTATAAAGCCATTGCTAAAGCTCTGGGACCCCAGCAAACCACAGTGAGCACTATTATCCACAAATGGCAAAAACATGGAACAGTGGCCAACCTTCCCAAGAGTGAGCGGCCAACCAAAATTACCAACAGCGTATCGATGACTCATCATGACTGCACCATGAGAAAGACACTGGGCAAAAACGGCCTGCGTGGCAGAGTTCAAGCCCAAAACCACCGCTGAGCAAAAAGAACATTTTTGGAAAGTGTGTCCCATTACATTTGCTGTAAAAGTAACGCCGCTTTTCAGAAAAACTTCATCATAGTAGAATATGGCGGTGGTAGTTTGATGGTCAAAGGCTGTTTTGCTGCAACTCTGGAGCGGCCCAGTCTTGACCTGAATCCTAGACCTGAAGCCTATTAAGATTCCGTGGCACGACTTTAAAAGGTGGTTCGTGGCGGAAACCCCTCCAATGTGGCTGAATGACAACAATTCTGCAAAAGGTGAGTGGGCCAAAATTCCTCCCCAGTCCTGTAAGAGCCTCATTGGAAGTTATCTTCAGTGCTTCATTACAGCTGCTGCTGCTGCTAAGGATGGCCCGACTAGGATGCGCCCCCAGAAGGGGGCCAAACAGCATTGTATATGAAAACACGTCTTTACAAAAGGTAGAAATGCAAAGCTTTGATTAACACTGTTGCCCGGTGATCAATGATTTTTTTGTGGTTGCATTTTGTAGCGGTGAAAAACTGGACTAATATTATGGATGCCTCATTTAGCTACATACAAGATCCAAAATATTATAAACAACTTTATGTGCAATAGAATGCAGTTCCACATCTGTACAGCACAAGTACAACCTCAAAAACAAGCACACTGTTCAATTAAACCTCAAAGGTCCAAACTGTGATCTCCCAGATCTTGCTCTGGCTCTGCTTACTGGTGTTTTTGGTAGAATGAGCAGCATCCAAGAGTATGTTTACCTTCTTGCTGTGTGTGGGCGTGCCTTGACCGCCCATCTGTTCCTTCACTTCCTCCAGCTGAGAGGTCAGAGAGGTCACCTTGGCCTTGTTTTGGAGACGCATCTTTGACAGTTTTGCCTCACACGTCTCCTTCTCCATCTAGATGATAACCAGTTTGCCACTTAACAACCAGCGTTCAACAGCTCAACAACAACAAATCGTTAAATGTCAAACAATAAGTACAGTGGGGGAAGTCATTGTTTGATCCACGGTTTTTTACCCACTGACTAAACCAGGTGAACGCTCCAAACTTTAAAACAATTAAACGGGAGGTTATAAATAACTACATAACCTCAAACAATCCCTCAGTAACAAACAAAAATACTGACCTCACAGTAATAATAATACAGGAGGTCCTCGCGTTACAAACGACATTCCTACGATACGTTGTATCGTAGGAATGTCGTTGAATGTCGTAACTTGTTCCTACACTGGATTGAGCAATTTCAGTAGGAGTTCCGTGTGAAAGTGAAAATGAAATGAAGGAATATCCTAGAAATGTGTTGAAATATATTCTCCTTGATCGACTGAACCAGCAACCAGCACTTGAGTGAGAGTAGTTAGCCGACAAAAAAACGGCGGAATGTAATTATGGAGAATGACTGTCGAAATGCACAACTGTGTTGAATTATCAAATGAAGACAGAGGATCGAACCAGCAACCACTGGGTTGTGAGACAGTCAATCTACCACCTGAGCCGCGTCACCGTGTAGAATAAGTGAAGCGTTACAGTAATGAAAAATGGGAAATGATATTCAACCAGTTGGGGGTGCCAAATTAATTAAAGTAAAAGTGGAAATGTTAAAAAACCGCATGTCAGGAATGAGCTGAAAATGTGGGAGTCGTTGGCCGACAAAAAACAGCAGAAATGTTGACGTGCAAAAACGTAGAATGATTGTTGAAATGTATAAATGTGCGCAATAATTACACGAGGACTGAGGATCGAACCAACAACCAACGGGTTGCTATTCTATCTCTGTTTAAAACAAATCTACAGTAAAAATGAAAACATGTCAATGTTAATTGTCCTGATTTTAATTTCCACTGTTGTTTGCATTTAACACACCTTGAGCTGTTCATCCTTGGTGCGAAGAGTCGCGTCCTTCTCCCGGATCAATTCTTTTAGCTGAGTGATGAGCTGCTCAGTTTGGGCCAGGCGCTCTGCCATTTCTGCAACATCCACCTCTCCACTTGGGGGAGAGTCTGGGCCCTGGAACCGGGTAGAGATTAGAGATTTGCATTATAAAGGTTTGCAATGCTGCGTGGTCGCCACATCTCTAGCAGAAAATACATCGGAAATGTGTTCCTGCGATCAATTTTGACAGGCCTTGAGCCTAAGATCTGGCGCCATATTTGTGACTAGGCATGGGTCGGTTACCGGTTTCATGGTACACCATGAGACGAAAAAGTCACGGCTCCAGTGCCACTAAAATTGCGCATCATACTGCTTCTACAATATAAGAGAAAGCGGAGGTCCATCATTGCCACCGAGTGTACTTTGTCACCCCCGGTGTTATTCCTCACTGTCGGAACCAGGCTGCGGTGTGTTGACAAAAGTCATTAGCTGCCTTGTTAGCATTGAGCTGCGGCGGTACAGCCACGGCATTGTTGCTAGACGTGTACAGTAAACGCCGTCGAGGGATGTGGAGATGTAATTCAGAACAAGACAGGAGTTGAGGATAAGCAGCGTAACGCATTGACTCTCCACTCCAGCAACCACTTACATCGTCTCAGGTGACCCGGAAATGGAAGTTTGTGGAAAAGTACAACTTGCTACTATGAAATGATGAGGTAACATGACACGTTTTGTTATTAATGTCTTGAGCAACTTAAATGGTTTAAAAATGACTTGACTTTTTTTCCTCTTTTCAACAAAGATATTTAAAAACAACACCTTTTAGAGCTGAGTGAAACCGTCAAAACCACAATCTCTCTGCCCAAGGTCATCATACCGTCAGGATGACACACCAGGTCATTCCTATCTGTGACTGGGAATTCCAACTGATTGCAGGACTACAGTACAGCATGCACAAGTTAGTGGCTTCGTTATGCTGGTCAAAAGCCGAGGAACCGATTGTGGGGGCGTGTCCAAACTTCCCACCAAGGGCCACATACTGTAAAATGAAAGGATGCCAGGTCCCCTCACAAACATTTTCAACCAATGAATACGCTAACTAAGGTTCCACTGTACTTCCAAAAAAAAAAAGACAAAATAAAAGAGCAAGCCAGTCTTTTGAACAGCTTTTTTAAAGAACATTAAAGCGCTACTGGGTATGCATGCCAGTCACCTGACCCGCCAATTATTCCCAGATTATTCACAGATGTACTTACTCCAGCGCCAGACTCTCCCCCCTCAGTAGAAAACCACTTCAGCATGCTTCACACCTTCAACACAGAGAAGATACAAATTATTCCCCGACAGTAACATCACTGTCGCTAGGCTAGAATATGTTAGCAATAGTGGTTTAAAAGAACAGATTCAGCAAAGTCTCCATTTTTTACAATTCCAAGTTCAACTCTGTAAAAGTTTTTCTTTGGCTGGGAGGAAAAGAAACCGTTCTTGGATTTCACTCACAGCCGGGGGTGTCCTAACTTTTTCTAGCAAGGGCCACAAACTGAAAAATGAAAGGATGCAAGCGCCACGGAGATAAACATGTAGATATGCTAAGAAGTTACTTTTTTTTTTTAAAATAATTTTAGAAAAAGAAAAAAAAAATAATAAAAAAAAAATAGAAATTAAAAGGGGGTTTTACCCTGATTTTTGATGTTTGTTTTAAATGTTCCAAATATTTCAACTTTCTTCTTTGTAAATGTTTCTTTCGGAATATTTTGACTTTATTCCCATAGTATTTTTACTTTATTCCAACTTTTTCCCCCAACCTAATTTTACAAAAATTACAACTTTATTTTGTTGAGTTTGTTTCTCAAAGTTAAAAAAAAAATACTCATTTTTTTCTTTAGAATTTCAACTCTATGCTACTAAAATGAAATTATTTTTCCTAAAACTGTATTACAAATGAATTCTTGGAAAATTGTGACTTTTTTTTTCTTGTTAGAATTACGACCCGTTTCTCTACTTTTTTTCCCTAATATTTTGACCTTACAGTATTCTGGTAAAATACTGCAGTTTTTTTATGAATAATTTCAACTTTCTTAAAATTTTGTTTTTAAAATGTTCTTCTCATAATTATGACTATTGCCGTAATACTGTATTTTGACTTTATTCGCATAACTTTTTTGCAACCTAATTTTTAAAGTTTTTAAAAATTTGCCTTTTTCCTTTAATGTTTTCAAAATTGCGCAACTAAAATGATGGGTTTTTTTTTTTATTATGTATTCTCATAAAATGAAAACTTTTTTTTCACTAAATTAAAACTTCTCTCTTAATATTTTGACTGTATCCTTCAGATTTTTCCATTTTTGCTGATTTCTTTTAAAACTTTTCTTGTGAAATTATATATTTTTTAATGTGCCAAGGGCCACTTAAAAAACAGCCAAGAGGTGCAAATGGCCTCCGGGCCACACTTTGGACACCCCGGGGCTGTACGTTCAATAATAGCTAACTTTAGGAGCTAAACTTTCCCAAACCGCTATCACTAGATGACAAACAAAGCTGCTGCTCTTGCGTGTGTGTGTTACGCGGGCTGCAGCTTGCAATGGCGGAGCAGGAAGAGGGTGGACAGCATTTGAAAGCTACAAATGGACGGCTTACACAGGAGCAAGCCAATGCAGTCCAATTGTTTTTGCTGATATCGGAGTGGTGGGATCGAAGAGAAAAAACGCTAACCCCATTAGGCCTGGTAAAAACATTGTCACGAGGACAAACCAGTCCAAACCAGCTAACACAGGAGAAGCATCAGGTCAGACTGGTTCTCTCACGCATACCACAGGCAGGCAAGGAAAAGTCCTAAATGACTTGCTGGTAGTTGCCAACTAGCATCTACACTACATGAACTTTACTTGAATTACCAAACACAACAGGTACTTTAAGGTAAAGCACATGTAGGTTATGTATTCGTTATTTTCATTTTTATAACTATGACTTGGCTCAGGCTGTGCATTAAGAAAAGGTCAGATTAAACAGGCTGGGAATAAAGTGAAGGAATGGTACCGGATATATATGGAACTCACTTATTATTCACTCCTTACTAACGTCAGTGTGGCGCCCTGGGCAAGATGTTTTTATATGGCGCCTCTCTCCAGCAGTGGCCTCTCAGCCATCTAGACATGAAAAAACACCACCAGAGCCACCTTTACAGACCCATGACCCAATATAGCAGACATATTAAGAGAAAATCAGCCATTGGTGTGTTTGTTCCGTTGCTAGGGGAGTTAAGAAGCTCATAAACAGCATGATTTTGTGAGTTAATCCCTGAAATTCAAAACATGTTTTGTGTTAACATATTTGACTTTGTGGAAGGGATTGATTGGATTTCGTTATTTATGTGAAAAATGTATTTGGTTAGAGTACGTTTTGGTTAAGAGTCTGACCTTCTGGAACTGATCAATGACACTAACCAAGGTTAAACTGTATTTTCATTTTAAGCGTTAATAGTACTAACGTAGGTGAATTATTTGACAATTTTGTGGGGCCCCCTGGCGGCCACAGCGCTCCTAGCATTTGCCAATATTGCCTAATGGGCCAGCCGTTTTTGAGCCGAGTATAGGAAGTCAAGCTGATGATATTGTTTACAGAAGACAAGTCAAGGTCCTGCCCAAAATCATTTTATGCGGCCGCCATAACCCCCTCAGTCTCGTTTACTTGTTTCAGTTTGCACCAAACAATTCCACTAAACCATCCCGTCCTGGATGAATTAGCTTTTACTGTTCTTACAGTACCTATCATTGGATGTGTAGCCTAGCGTCGCTTTGCAGCTGGTTACAGTTATAGCCGAAGTACAATCACTGGTCACGGCCGTGTTCCTATATCCGCCAATGCTTCGTTCTTCTGTCTATTGAACGGACGTCCCGATCCAACCTTCGGAAAAGATCGGCTTCTTCCACGTGACCGGGCCGATCCGGTTGCCGTGATTATGGGCCGCGCTCCAACGCGGCAGGTCTGGTAAATGCGCCTCAGAGCTTGTTGCCGCTCGACTCGACCCGGATGAAGGAGAAAAGGCACCCCTACCTTGCAGTCAGTTTCATGCTGCACAAAAAAAAAAAAATAGAATTGGTACCGGATTGTATCAGATCAGATCGGCAAGACTATTAAAAAAATGGGATCGACCGTCACAGACTTTTTATAGCTGATGCAGTCTGATTTGTCTCTGTTGCTTTGTTATTGTTGTTGCTGGTGCTGTCTCTGTTTGGTCCCCCTCCA
The DNA here is from genome assembly GCA_024372805.1 of Oostethus manadensis. Taxonomy (NCBI): domain Eukaryota; kingdom Metazoa; phylum Chordata; class Actinopteri; order Syngnathiformes; family Syngnathidae; genus Oostethus; species Oostethus manadensis. Next base: position 109,253 of record QODF01000344.1, read on the forward strand.
CTACCCGCTTTCCTCCTCTGTCTTCTTTTCTCTTCTCTATCCCCTCATGCTCCGATCCGGCCGCCCCAAATTTGCCAAAAAATAAATTTGAAAACGAAGTACATAATAAAATCTGTGCGACAGGGGACAGCCCATCTCTTTAGCATGTAAGGACATCTAGATCATAAATACTACCTGCCCTAATGGCTGTACAGGACACCAAAAAACAAAAAATCTGATCGGATTGGCAAGATACATTAAAACATCCAATCGGATCGGATGCCAAAAAAAGCGGATTGCAGCGTCCCCAATGCGTTGTTTACGCCTGGCTATATAACTTACGAGTATTGGCTCGGTGCTGCACTGCACTTGATTTTGTTGCTCCGGGTTTTCTGCGAGGCGTGGCTTGCACGCGCTGAGCAGGAGGAGGGCAGTGCCCCACCATGACACACAGCACCTTTGACTGGGCTTTGCAACGAGCTATCCAAGTGTCTGTCGCCATGGCTTGGGTTTCAAAGCGAGTTATAACATCGATAAAGCATATTTGTCTAATAATATCGCGACAGTTTCACACATCCCAGCCGCATTGCGAGTGTTTTAGCTACAGTACGTTAGCATGCTAACTGCTAACGCGCAATACACGTACAGCAGCTAGCCGGCGACGTGTACGAAGGAGAACTGGTGTGAGGTCCTCAGGGCCACAAGTGGAGCCGTCCGGCGCCCGCCATTGTATAAACACGACTCGAACGTGCAACTTTATCCCGCTAGCCAAATGCTAACACAACTAGCAGCGGACTCGCCCGCCCAGCAGAGCCGCTTAAGCTCCTCGCAACCGGATATACACTGAGTGGAACTGCTTACCGGGGGCCGGTCTTTACGAACACTCCGGTGACGGTGGCTCCGCACGGAGATACGGCCAGAAACACGTTCTCATGGTATTTCAGCCAGCACAGCGACAGGCATAGGCTGCAATTGTCAACAGAGGACAGCTGCGGGAGGAAGAATGCGCGCATGCGCTGTGCTGTCAAGTCGCCCAGTTTCCAGCGACGCATTTGTGACGTCATCATTAAGGAAGAGGGGGGGCATATGGGCCAAAACTACAGGAATTACAAAAACAATAAGACACAGTAAAAATTACTTACTTTACGTTACTTTACTTTTAGGCATCTTATTTTTCCAGTTATATTTTAAATTTAAACTTACACTAGAAATTCAATTTGTAATTGTGACAAAATAAACATTTCATGTATTAATCATCTCTTAAACTACTAATGGTAATACATGCTAGCTGGTTGGGGTCCTCTTATGTGTGTTTTTTTATATATTGTAGGCATACACTATTTTTTAACACCTTTACATTATTAAAGATGCTGTTCCTTCTTGGCTCCGCAAAAAGGTTGAATATTTAATCCAAAACACTATCGAGTACAGCAGTCCCTCGTTTATCGCGGTTAATTTGTTCCAGATCATAAGTAAATTGAATATTTTCCTATGGTCATGGGTTTTGGGTAGTGACCAAAAGGACAAGATCGTGGGTACCCTGGATGCCTCCCTGGGGAGGTGTTCAGGGCACGGCCGACTGGTAGGAGGCCTCAGAGAAGACCCAGGACACACTGGAGAGACAATGTCTCTCAACTGGCCGCGGAACGCCTGGGGATCCTCCAGGAGGAGCTGGACGAACTGGCCGGATGGGCGGAATATTTTCCTAGTTACAGAAAACTCGTTTTCAACCGTCGAAATATGTTTAACATTAGAGGCCTCTGGACATGAAATAACACCCCTATAGTCACCTTTATACTTGTATTATAATATACTAGACAAAAAAATAGGCCATACTAAGTGTGTTGCTGTAAATGTGTTGCGCTGCTCATATGGAAGTCAAAATAAATGAAACCAAAGCAAAGCGGGTTTTCTACATTTATTGAGCTCCACCAAGGCTGCATTGTTGCAGCTGTTTGTCCATGGCTTGGTGACTTTGCTCAGGCTACTTGCTGTTGCGTCATGTTTGTTACATCACTTAATACCGTATTGATTCCAAACGGTAAAGGAGAAGCAGACGCCCGTGTAGGGATGCTGTGAAAATGCCAGTCACACACTTGTCAGCTGAGAGCATCACCTCACCTTTGTCTGCAGGATGACAAGTCACAGGTCAGGTCCACTCGTATGACCTTTACTCTTTCTGACTCACCTTCTACTTCACACGCGCTTTCAGATTCTGCAAAGGATCGCATGGGAAAACCATTACTATGAGGTTGAAGATCATGGTTAGCGTAGGAGCTGAGATCCAACCCAGGTCTTTCATCCTGCTGATGGTGCCATTCAATGCCCCCACCCAACTTCTTCCTCTACACATCCAAATGAATGTTCTCACCATCTGTTTTATATTATTTTTATTTTTTTACAGTAAATACTTACTTCCCAGCATGCCTTGCAGCACATTTTTGTATTTTTACGTTTTTTTTTTTCATGGTTAGTAGTAAAAATTGTTGATATAAAAATGCATTTTTTTTCTAGGCCATTTTCTCAGCATGGTAGTATTTTGTCAAGATGACAAAATAAAACATTCTGTTAAGTGATGGTAATAGTAATGGTTTCATTTTGAACATGCATGTAAATGACATTGGAATACATCACCCAGTACAACGGACAGTTCCACGTGTCCAAAAGGAGCAGGAAGAAGCAAAGCTCGTTTCATCCTACCCCTGTTGGTTTTACCCTATTTCAAAACATTCCAAATGTGCTCTTAGTAAGTTTAAAGTGCAGAAGCAATGTGACAAAGCGGTAAAAATGTAATTCACAATAAATAATGTGAATTATGTAGCAACCATAATAAATAATAAATAGAACTCTTCTTCCTTGCATTTTGTAAACATCAAATGCTTGTACTGTTTCTAAAAATCACACATTCTTTGGTAGCGGCTTAGTTGTTTGCTTTATGCATCATTTTAGCGCTTTGAAGGTTTACCAGATCAGCAAATTTGAATAATTGGGATTTTTGAGACAGTGGATTTGTGTGTTCTCTATATGGATTATCCTGACTGAGCTATTTTGCAGTACATCAAGCGAGTGAAGTGTACTATTGTAGTTATTTCCCCGTATCTCCACAGAAGAAGTTAGATATGCTAACAGTAGTATTAAAGTATTTCTTGTTACTTTATGTTGTACAGCGGTGTGAAAAACTATTTGCCCCCTACCTGACTTTGTATTCTTTTGCATGTTTGTCACACAAAATGTTTCTGATCATCAAACACATTTGAATATTAGTCAAAGATAACACAAGTAAACACAAAATGCAGTTTTTAAATGAATGTTTTTATTATTTAGGGAGAAAACAATCCCGTGTGTAAAAGTAATTGCCCCTGCACATAATAACGGGTTGGGCAGCCTTAGCAGCAAGAACTGCAATCAAACGTTTGCCATAACTTGCAACAAGTCTTTTACACGCTCTGGAGGAATTTTGGCAGAATTGTTGTTATTCAGCTTTATTTGAGGCTTTTCTAGCATGAAGCGCCTTCTTAAGGTCATGCCCCAGCATCTCCATGGGATTCAGGTCAGACTCCGACGTCTTCATTTGGTTTTTCTTCAGCCATTCAGAGGTGGATTTGCTGGTGTGTTTTGGGTCATTGTCCTGCTGCAGCACCCAAGATGGCTTTAGCTTGAGTTGACCAACAGATGGCCGGACCTTCTCCTTCAGGATTTTTTGCTAGACAGTAGAATTCATGCTTCCATCTATCCCAGCAAGCCTTCCAGGTCCTGAAGCAGCAAAACAAGCCCAGACCATCACACTACCACCACCATATTTGACTGTTGCTATGAAATGCTGTGTTACTTTTACGCCAGATGGAACGGGACACGCACCTTCCAAAAAGTTCTACTTTTGTCTCGTCAGTCCACAAGATCTTTTCCCAAAAGTCTTGGCNGTGTTCTATTATGTTATCTTTGACTAATAGCTAACTCTTTTTTTATGAGCAGAAACATTTCAGTGTGACAAACATGCAAAAGAAGAAATAACCGAGAAGGGGGGCAAATACTTTTTCACACCACTGTATGTTTTTGATGTGGGGTTTCCAACTCATTTTGTCATCAAAATGACATGTTCAAAATGTATGTTCCCAAAATGTATGTTCACCCAATCACCCTTTAAGTTTGTATTTTCTCGCAAGTATCTCTTCTGCTATTACCAAATAGCATCATTTTAGTTTGACTTAGGCTCAGGGATACTCTGTTGTAGTCAAACCATCTTCTTAGTATAGTCATTTCCTCTGAAACTTTAATTAGCTCTTGTGTGTTTTCTCCAGAGCAAAAAGCGGTGGTATCATCTGCAAATAGTACTAGCTTTAGGTGTTTTGTCACTGCAGATGTTGATAAGGTATAGGTTAAAGAATTTCGGTCCCAGTATTGACCCTTGTGGTACGCCACATAATATTTGTTCTATGTTGATGTATATTCTCCTATCTTCACATATTGCTTCCTGTTTGCTGGGTAGCTTTTTGCTCAATTCAAAACGAACCCCCTGATTCCATACCTTTCCAATTTTGTGGTTAGGATGTTGTGATTGATTGTATCAAAAGCTTTTGTCAAATCCATAAATACGGCAGCTGCGCACTTTCTACGGTGTACAGCCTTGGGAATTTCACTCAGTGCCATAGGAGTAGAAATGTTAGCTCTGTATCCTTATTGGATGTACGCAAGTATGTCATTCTTATTAAGACATTTCTCCAACCGGTTGTTCAATAACCTTTCAATGATTTTGGAAAATCGTGGTAATAACGAAACCGGTGAGTAGTTTGTGAACTGATATTTACCCCCTTTTTTTGGACTGGAACTACTTTAGCTGTTCTCATTTTGCGTGGGAATTCACAGGTCTGGACTTTTACCCGTACAATTGGAGTAAAGAGTGCTGGAGAAGCAGTGACACTAATCATGATGGGAAATCATGTGCAATGGGAAACGCCACTCACTCAAATCCCAACTGCAGCAGGTTGCAATAAGACACAAGACATGGAGGAGCAGCTTCTTCACCATACAGCAATATGCAAAATAACTCTTTACAAGCTTATTTGTCACTGAACTATGTCCTGCCAACATACTTTCCAAGCAAGAATAATTACTTACCAGTTGGCTCTCACGTCTTTTTGCTGCTTACTTGTGCATTTTCCACTTCTCCCATAACTTAATAATACCAACATGTCATATTCTTTATGGAAAACATATCATTCCGTCCATCTATATTCTCTGTCGCTTATCCTCACTAGGACCACTGGGGTATGGTGGAGCCCATCCATCAAAGGTGTGATTGAAAAGGTATGAGAGATACATGCATATCATAAAAGTCATAAAGATGCACACATAACCTATCAAATAACATGTTTACAAGTATAGTAATAGTAAGTAGCAAATAATGCATAGTTTTTATAGAAAAATGTCATATAGGTGTGAAAGGTGTGATTGAAAAGGTATGAGAGATACATGCATATCATAAAAGTCATAAAAATAAGAGTCAAGTGGCTTCATTGCCATCATCACTTTTCATCCGGTGTGTTTCCTATTAGTAAGTTATCTGCTGTTAATTAACAAGATATCTTGCAGTCAACCCAAAGCGATGTAACCCTACCCTGCATTTCCCCAAACAAATGTATGTTTGTTGCGCTTTCGTTTACAGACGCGTCACTAGCAGGCTTTGTTCAGCAGAGAGTGCCATCGCATAACCCAACAACGGCCACTTTGACACTTCCAGTCAGAAGTTTGCACACACCTGACTCATGGCCATGAATATGTACTTGTTTAAATACTTGCTGCCGGCGTTGTTACAGTATTTGGACATCCACTGTTCTCATGTCGGTATGAAAATATACAAATAAGCTCGCAAAAGTACATCTTGCCACTTCCATCCACCACTAAATAAACTGAATTCCAATCCCATCCCTTCGTCTTAGCCCAGCCTCCTAAAAGCTACTGTCGGTCCAAAGGGAAGAAGCCACTAAGAAATGACTCTCGCGATGTCATCACCCTCCGACAAAGGCAAATGAGAGAATGAAATTGTGCATATTGTTTCCTACCATAAATTTCTACCATGTTTCAGTCTTTATGGCCTGAGAACAAACACATTTTCACAAACTACGACATTTATTACCAAACACTGTGTCCTCCTCCCCTTGCCGGCCTTTCCTTCCTTTATGGCAGCACCCTGTTGTACCGCACCTTTGATGGCTATGATGTGTCTTCATCGTTGCGTCGTTCTTGATGGCATCTCTTGAAGGCCCAGCGGGAGGAGGAAACGTCACCAGATCGGTAACTGTCCCCCTAAATCCATCTTCTCCCCTGCTGATGCGTTCGCTGCCCAGCCGTTCCTGCAGTGCCCTCCGTGGATTCCCCCTGTCCCGTGAACTCACATCTTTCACTCACAGTGAGGTTGTCGGCATTTTGGGTTTCATCCCACAACCTGGCCCCCTACCCTGACTTGTTAGGCCTACCAGATATAGTGGAAAACAAGTGCAAAGGTGACTATAGGGGTGTTCCTTCATCCCCAGAGGGCCCTCATGATGTTAAAACCTTTATATAGAAGGCTAATTTTAGGCTCTATGAAAATACTCAATTTGAAAGAATCCTGCTCGGTTGAAATTCACTCATCACGGTCAGGTCAGGAATGGATTACTGTTTATTTATAGGGGGGAACCTGGAAAAAAGCTTGTGACTCCCTCACAGCTCCGGAAGAATACTTTATCTACTGTTTGGGCTGCTGGAAAGTGAACCCGGGACCTCATACATACAAAGGCAAAGGCCTACATTAAATCTATGGGGAACTTAGGGAGTACAGTACAAAGAGAATGATAACATCCAGCGGCAGAGACATTTCTGCAGAGAATGACACCGATCCCGGCTCGTTAACAACTTCTTGCTCACCCTGTGGATTTGACGTAACCGTCGGCGGAGACGTGTGAGGTCAGCCTTCGGACCACCGACTCTGATCGTGCCACTAAAGGAGCGCATCGCTCATCCGTTATGAAAGCGCGTGAAAGCGGGGGCGGGGCTGGGGAACTGTGACTCGCTTTGTTTAGGGCCTGACCTTGGCGGTTACCAACCAAACAATGACTTACTTAGCTCTGTGATCTCAACTTTGGTGGCAATGGAAGCTACAGAATTACACCATTTACAATGTCAATGCGGCTCACGTTCTCTCCGTCACTGACTGGACGCGGTATGAAGAGGCCCTGTGTTCTTTCCAGACTGACCCTGACCTCACCACCGCCTGCCTCCATCAGGACGGGTCAGTCAGTGTTGGATGGTGGGATCGTACAGTAGCCTAGGCCGACATCTTTGTTTTTGCTGCACACTGCAAAATATTGTACGCTGTTTTTGTGGTAATTTCACGGCACAACACTAAATAAACAACACTTTGATACTGTGTAAAGAAGTCAGCGTACAGCTTAGATAACAGTGGGAATTTACTGTCCCCTCAAAATACCTCGTAAATGTCCAAACTGCAGGGACAACACTTCTATGTCAAACTCGACAAAGTCTGGCCCACTTTTTCCCCGGAGTAAAATGACCTATTAGTGGAGCGCCATACACTGAAAAATCAAAGGCTGCAAGGAGCACTTGGGTGTTTTTATAAACCGGCACATGTTGATATGCTAACAAGTGAAATCCAGTGGTGTGAAAAAGTATTTGCCCCCTTCCTGACTTTTTATTCCTTAGCATGTTTGTCACACAAAATGTTTCTGATCATCAAACACATTTGAATATTAGTCAAAGATAACACAAGTAAACACAAAATGCAGTTTTAAATGAATGTTTTTGTTATTTAGGGAGAAAACAATCCAGTGTGAAAAAGTCATTGCCCCTGCACCTAATAACGGGTTGGGCACCCTTAGCAGCAAGAACTGCAATCAAACGTTTGCCATAACTTGCAACAAGTCTTTTACACGCTCTGGAGGAATTTTTGCAGAATTGTTGTCATTCAGCTTTATTTGAGGCTTTTCTAGCATGAAGCGCCTTCTTAAGGTCATGCCACAGCATCTCCATGGGATTCAGGTCAGGACTTGGACTAGGCCACTCCGACGTCTTCATTTGGTTTTTCTTCAGCCATTCAGAGGTGGATTTGCTGCTGTGTTTTGGGTCCTTGTCCTGCTGCAGCACCCAAGATGGCTTTAGCTTGAGTTGACCGACAGATGGCCGGACCTTCTCCTTCAGGATTTTTTGCTAGACAGTAGAATTCATGCTTCCATTTATCACAGCAAGTCTTGCAGGTCCTGAAGCAGCAAAACCAGCCCAGACCATCACACTACCACCACCATATTTGACTGTTCTTTTTATGAAATGCTGTGTTACTTTTACGCCAGATGGAACGGGACACGCACCTTCCAAAAGGTTCTACTTTTGTCTCGTCAGTCCACAAGATCTTTTCTTCAAAGTCTTGGCGGTCATCATTTTGTGTTCAATTATGTCATCTTTGACTAATAGTTTACTCTTTTTTATGAGCAGAAACATTTAAGTTGACAAACATGCAAAAGAAGAAAAAACCCAGAAAGGGGGCGAATACTTTTTCACACCACTGTATGTTTTTGATGTGGGGTTTCCAACTCATTTTGTCATCAATTATGATGCACAAAAATGTATGTTCACCCAATCACCCTTTAAGTTTGTATTTTCTCGCAAGTATCTCTTCTGCTATTACCAAATAGCATCATTTTAGTTTTACTTAGGCTTAGGGATACTCTGTTGTAGTCAAACCATCTTCTTAGTATAGTCATTTCCTCTGAAACTTTTATTAGCTCTTGTGTGTTTTCTCCAGAGCAAAAAGCGGGGCTGACACCCTGCAGGTCTTCTTTCCAGCCGGTCTCTCAAGCATGTGCTTTTAGTGATCAGCACCTCCTTCAATTTGAGGGCAGGAGCTCACCAATTAAAATCACCTGCTGGAGAGAAGACCTGCAGTGTCTCGGCCCTCCATGGCACGAGCTTCCACTCAGAACAGGCCTAGCCATGCTCCACCAATGGAGTTGAGCAAACAAGCTCAGCGCCACAGCCAGAGCTTGTGTCGGTAAAATAGAAAATGAGTAGGGTTCGGCATCGAGTCTCACGCATGGTTAGGAGCTAAGAATTCGATTTGTAGCTTTGATGCCCAGTCCACCGAGCAGAAGAAGTAGAACACCAACAGAGAAGTCACAGGGAGCAACCATTACAACTGTGGACGGTGTGAGGCGGCGCTCAACTTGCCTCAACTTCAGTAAAAAAAAGAAAAAGTCTGGCCGGCTCATTGCAACATTTGCAACTCAATTATATCGTGCACAACTAACATAAATAAACACGTCGGGATTAATAACAGCGCCCTGCCTGCGTCAAAGGCCATGCGTCTGAATTCCGGCTTCGTCTAACCAGTTAGAAGCAGGTACGCAAAACCATTAATGTTGTCTGTCTTAGGCCCACACCGGGCAGACAGACAAAACGAGCCCTGATGCTAAAACGGTGGCTCAACTCCAACAGCCAGCTAACATGAGCCTGTGTGCTTTTTCATAGACAAACACAAACAACTGAAATGTCAAAGTCCTTACAAGTCGTACGCAGTTTTTCACACAACGAACGCATTTTTAAATAAAAGTCTCCGAAAAAGTCTGCAAACAGAACATTGAGGATTTAGTCAAGGCACAGAAATGGATGGTAGTTGTTTGATCTGAAATCTGATTGGATGTCATTGAGTCAAATCCTGAGTCACTGATGTCAAAGTCCAAGTCTTTGATGACTTTGTAAGGTCAGGTCTCCAAAGTCACAACAAAGCCTACAACAAAGAACTATGGGATTAAGGGCATGGATTAGTGGAAGCATGCCCTGTGGTCCGGTGAGACCAGTAGAACCGTATCTTGTTCAGGTGGGGACTGTGGAGCTACATTGAGGGCAAACATGAATGCCAACATGCATTGTGATAAGCTATGGGTAAAGGTGATGGGCCTAAACCCTTTGGAGCGTTAGCGGTACATCCTCAAATGGACTCCATCATAGAGGCCTGAACAAGGATTCCAGGACCTGTGATGGAAAACATGGCTTTAGTCTCATTGTTGCCAATAACATACATTAGATCTGCAAAGCACCGTACAAGGAGTCGTCTTGCATCATCGATTCGGAGTTTAGCTCGCTGTCTAGCTCAGACTAAGCACAGATGCCTCAGTCAGGACATGCGGTGGCAAAAGCAGCCATGTTGTTTTCTTTAAGCCCCTACTGGTAACATCTGCTAGCCAGACAGGGCATATACCGGAGATCACAACTTTCCCCACCGAGGGCCACATACAGAAACCTGAGAGGAATGGAAGGCCCGCTTTGATGTTTGGTAGCAAAGCTTTGAGATATAGGTGGACATGTGTATTACTGGTTGGAACCCCGGCCTTTGCTTTGGTTTACTCCGATTGTGTTTTTCAAATATTGAAACTTTCTTCTTAAAAATCCTTCCAGCCATCTTGGAATTTTCTTGACTTTACTTCCGTAATATTATGCCTTTAGTCCCATAAACACTCGGCTTAATGTTACATTTTTTTCCTAAAATGTTGACAATTCCTCTTCTCTCTTCGTCTTCTCTCTTACCAACTACCTACATGACCTCTTTCACAACATCCATAAACCTCCTCTTTGGTCGTCCTGCCTGGCAGTTCAAAGCTCAGCATTCTTCTACCAAGATATTCACTATCTCTACTCTGGACATGTCCCAACCATCTGAGTCTGCCCTTTTCTGACTTTATCTCCAAAACCTCTAACATGTGCTGTCCCTCTGATCCTGTCCATCCTGGTCACACCCAAAGAGAACATCAGCATCTTCGTCTCTGCCATGCAAGTTTTCCCTCAAACCTCCTTCAGTTTGAGGGAAGGAGCTCACCAATTAAAGCACCTGCTTTAGTGACCGGCTGGGAAGAAAACCTGCAGGGTCTCGGCCCCCCAGGGCAGGAGTTTGACAGCTCTGCTCTAGACGGAACAACATTCAAACAGAATACTACTAAATAAACATGTGGCCTGGCTTGCACTGTACTAATGTGTACTGCTTTATTATGTTTGCATGTACATATTTACTTTTAGTTTAAAAAATCTACACCAGCCTGGATGAGTTGAGTTGTATCTTGTTTGGGATTGAGGGGTTAAGCGATTCCCACGTCCGCCACAGGGAGGCGCCCGAGTGCGAGTCCTCCCCTGCCTGTCTGGAGCCTCGTGCGGCTGGTTCATTGTTGTCGGCGTCGTGCTGGAGGAGGTCACCGGGTCCGGTCAGCAGTCCGCATTTCAGCGCGCTCGACTCTTCTGCACGTCGTCTTCCGAAGCAGTAAGTAACGAACCATCTTTTCCCGAAGTTGCGGGGAGGGATTTGCCGGCCCCGAAACGCGGAAGTCTTTTTCGTTTTCCGCGAAGGCGCGCGTGGGTCCGAACGGACTCGGGCATCTGGTTACACGTCGCCCGAACAAGCCCGAACTAGCCCTCGCACGTGCCAGTCGCTTCTATCTAGCTCCGCTTTAGCACACGTGCCATTTTCCTTCGCACACGTTCGGGCTTCGGACGCCCTCGGTAGCTTTGTCTTACTGGGTACGATGGTTCGTCGCTGGTTTGGCCGCCTTTTTGACCCGGTGGGACTCCGGCCATGTCGGCTGCCGTGGAGCTTAAAGGAAAAGTGCGTCCACGTAAAAACACTTCCGGCGTCCATCAGGAGGACTTCGGCCAATCAGAGGCAGGCATAGCTGACTTGCCCCCCCTCCATTATAATACTGTAATAATAAATAATACATTTTTGGAGAGCCAATGTCTTGATAAGTCAATTATTTTACAAGTTAAACGTTTAGAGACACACGCACTTGACCGAGTAGATCTGACGTCCCATTTCACCCAGAAAATGGTCAATCTGCCACACTGGCACAGATCTAAATGCTATTGGTTGCTTGGTGGACCAGACAGTTCCAGATGGAAAAGTGGGTCAGTAATGGGAATGGTGGCATCACAGCTATGACCAGTCCCCCCACTTCCCCAGTAATCCCACGTTTATCACGGTTAATTGGTACCAGACTCCCCTGCCGTGACCAGTGAATTTCCATGGAATAGTTCTGTAGTTGGAGCGTAGAACATTTGTTTTACCACCTTCTAAATACATTTTTAGAGCTCTCTAGACGTGAAATAACACCCCTACAGTCACCTTTACACTCGTATAGGGCTGCAACTAACAGTGATTTTCTCAACTGATTCATTTGAAGCTTGTCGTTTTAATTAACGAGTGATCGGTTATGCCCTAGATGTGCAAAATCAATATAAACCAAACACAAGCAGTTAGTGGTTTGGTCCCCAACATGTCAGAAAAATGCAAAACCCAAATAGAATACGTCTGCTTTCATGAATGACGAAGGAAATTCAAACATTTTCACTTCTGAGAGGCTGCAATCTGGAGGATATTGACATTTCAAATCAAATAACGATTCATCCAGAATAGTTGTTGATTCATTGATTAAATGTTGCAGGTCTGCACTCGTACCACCCCGTGTAGTAGACATCATAAGGGCTGTAATGTGTTGCTGTAAATGTGAGAAGAGCTCAGCGGGGGTGGATGGTGGCTGGACAGGAAGTGACGTCCGGGGTCCTGAGTTGAGTTTCAGCTCGGCTGCAACAGTAGTCCGTGTTATTGTGCCTGTTGTGAGCTCATTCAAACCTGCAATAAAAGCCTCTTGTTCTGGCGATCAAGTGCGGTGCTTGTGTGTCTCAGACGACATTACAGTAACATTACTGACACCGAGTGACCAGTGTAAAATACGACGTATAATCCCATCTTTGAATGCGTCTTCTGACGGCCTTATAGTTGTTTTTTAAGATAGATACTGACAGACCTGTTCACTTACAATTTATGATTCAATAATACATAATAATAAGCAATAATAACACATAATACTGTATAGCACATGCATGTGGTTAAAAAGTCCAGTCCTGTGTGGGTTTTTATGGCTCCCCCTTCTGTTGTGTTGAAAAGCCGCAAGACGTGGGGGAGGAATGATCTTCCCAGTCTGTCATCGGAGCAGGACAGTGATAGTAATCTGCCACTGTACCTGCTAGGAGATGATGGTGAGGAAATGATGGTGATTTTACTTCATTTAGCCGTTCTTCTGCTTGAAAATGCAAATAGTACAAAGCGCATACAATTTGCTTGAGTAGGAATACGGTATATGATTAATAACATGCCACATTCAACCATGAAACAGCATGGTTTATTTATTATTTTTGAAAAGGGGTGAAGTGTTGAGGAGAACTGTACTTTAAATCCATCAGAGCTCCGTGACACCCCAACAGGCCCCAAACTCTGTCCTGTAAATGCGGGTTTTCTTCCATAGCCAGAGCAGAAACGTAGCGCAAGTTCACAGCTGTTGGTGGTTAAGGTTTGGATGCTTGTCAGACATGAACTTAATGTCACTCGGAGTTTCCTTCATGGGCTTTGCTGCTTTTGGCTGCATTCAGAGAGCCTATGCTGTGAAAAGCTGAGATCTTCGACACCATGAGCTGAATTTGTGAAGTTGGAAAAACAAAACAACACAAAACTGCTGTAAATAAGGTAAGAACGAAAGCCTCGCTATGGGCCTGCGTGAGTCCATAACCTGTTTCCCTTGTTTGGTGGAATTGCCCGAGAGCTATTTGTGGATTTAATAAGGTTTGAGCTGCTCACAGGTCTCCTCCCCAACAGACAGGGTAGATGTGTTGCTCCTCAATTGTTTCTGCCTCCTGTTTCAGTTTGTTGAAACAGATCGATTTAGGAAGGGAAACTGCGTGCAGGGTGTTAGTGGTGTCTTTTGTGCTTTGGATAAACACTTCTATATGATTCAAAATGCGCTTTTGTACAAGACCGCGAGGACACTACACCTTTGCAGCTCTGTACAAACGGGGTTGTTTGGTGGATCGTGTCTTTGTACTGGATTCTCAGGTTGTCGTTTGAGTATACTTTTAAAGAACTGTAGATTGTAGATTGTTTTTTTTCACTGTTTCTGGCTAGCATACACTGTTAGGCAAATGTTTGGCCACCCCGATCATCTTCAAGATTTTCCTTTTTAAATGATTAGTTGTTTGGATCAGCCATTTCAGTGAAATATATCACATAGCAGAAAAACATTGTCATATACATATTTGAGAAGTGAAATTACGTTTTTAGGATTTACGGAAAGTGTGGAATGCTTGATAAACAAAATTAGGTAGGTGCATAAATTTGGGCACCCCAACAGAAAAATGTCATCAATATTTATTAGAGCCTCCTTTTCCAGAAATACCAGCCTCTAAACACTTCCATTGGTTGACAGTATCTTTGAGCATTCTTCTTTACAAACCAGTCATCTTTGTGGGTTCCCAGCACGGACAGCCTTCTTTAAATCACACCACAGATTTTCAATCATATTCAGGTCTGGGGACTGAGATTCCAATCCAGAATGTTGTACTCGTTCCTCTAACAGGAAGCATAAAATGACATTTTATTTACTTTTGCAAGTGAACACATACCACTCATGAAACCGGTGTTATCAACTTGGCGATTTTGTTGCTACGTCTGGCGACATTCCAACCCCCGTGACGACATATTTATATAACCACTAGCGGCAAATCTAGTGACTTTTTCTGGCATCGTTGGGGAATTTTGTTGCATTTGGGGACTGGTGCTGTTGACAGGTCCGCCCCGCCCAAAGGCAGTGACAAGCCGGGCTTCCACGCCACACTGAGGGCATGATGTGATGCTCTACACATCGAAAGTGCATGCGTGTGTTTTACACAAATGTTTCTTAATCTTCAGTAAGCCTGCATAAATAAGGAGGGTGTGTTTACTGTGTTGATATTTTATTAGTCTATTGCTTCTTTATATTTGTAAAATTAAGCTCAGTTACTAGTACATTTAGTAGTTCCACTGTTCAAAACTGGACAGTCATTGGATAAATGCTGGGCTTTGTTCCGCCCATCGGAACGCTCAGCGTCTCTTGGAGTGTATGGGGCAGTGAACTGGCCCGAATGCCCGGCTTCTGCATGATGATTGGATGATCTGTTTGAGGTAGAATGCCTTTTTGATTGACAGTGAAAAGAGCGAATCAGTGATCTTGAAACACCCACCCAAGCATTTTCCAAATGTTTCGTTCCGATCCCCAGCGACTAACGCTGCTTTTGGCAACTCTGTTCTATCAGAGGTAGAGGGAAGCTTCTCTCGCTTAAAGCGGCTCAATGGCCAAGGTCTTTTCAGTAGTCTGCTATCCACTGAGAGGACACCGGTGAAGTCCCTGCAAAAGATGCCTAGTTGGTATGACAAGGTCAATTTTCTTGAAAAGAAATTTACATATAAATACATTTATGATGTAGGCCGGAAAAAAATGAGCTTCCCCTCCTTGAATGACCTGCAGCCGCCATTGCCAGCATGTTATTTTTTTAATGAAACGATGGACAATTTTACATTAACAAACCAAGTTTATTTGTAGTTCCAAATGTAATGAAGGTGTTTTATACTCACTTTCTTTGTCTCTCCTATGAAGTTATTCTTTTTTCTTGCATAATTTTACAGCATGATATGCCAATTCTTGGACAGCCGGTAGCTACTTTTTCTTCTGAAAAGTAGGAAAAGCACGTTGGCAGCAGTGCATGAAACTAACTGAGGATGGGAAACTAACTGAGAAGGGGACTTTGTTGGTGTGAGAGTACATTAGTAGAGCTCCAGCAGGACTTACAGGTAAATGAGACATGCGGGGATTTTCTCTTCTTCTGTTGGCTGGTTTCCTTTCAGATCTTAGTCTGTCTTTGCAGAGTGTCCTCCCTACGCTTCAGTCGATTTACACACTTAGGTGTCGAGTTCACTGACAGGACATGATAACTCACTGCATTTTGCCGTTTTCCTGTTTCAAAAGGGAAAAAAATAGAATAAAGCCTGTTATATTCTTTACTTTAAGATCCGTATTAAATGAAATATGCAATATCTATGGATCACAAGTAATTGGTACGTTAGTTCTGGAACATATGCCGAATACCAGTCGCGTTGCAAAAGAAGTTCAAGGGTAGCGTAAACGCCACATCAGGTGGTGTCAGATCCCACAGTGGAAAGTTGTATCTTCTGTTGTTCCCTCACGAGGAGAAGCAAGGCCTCTGTGTATCAAATTCTCGCTTTTGTTACAAGGCATAGAATCGTGGGTGAAAGCGGCCTTTTGTTTTGGTTACCAGTCGGGGTGGGAGGGAGACTGTGTGGCGAGCTGAACAAAAAATGGCGTCCAATGGCGGTGTCGCAGATATTCAGATCTGCATGAGAAAACGATGTATTACATAAATCCACCTACACAGGGTGAGAACAGAACAAGAGAGGGAGCATGCGCGTCTTCGGCTGGTCCACAGTGATATTTTGAAAGCAACACGTGTGGATATGCTAAGAAGTTGTATATATTTAAAGAAAAAAGGCATTTATTATTATCAAGTTTGCACTTTTGTCCCATTTCTGCTGTTTTTTTAACGTTACAACACTGTGTTGCTGTAAATGTGTTCCCCAGGGGAGGAGAGTGAGTGGTGAACAGGAAGTGATGTCGGGGTTTTAGACTTGCGTTGTAGCTAAGTACTTTTTTTAGTTTTAGTTTGGTGTGGCCCGTATAAGGGATTATTGTGCCTGTTGTGAGATAATTCACACCTGCAATAAAAGCCGTTTGCCATCGAGTCTGGTGCTTGTGTGTCTCGTCGAACATTACAGGCACATTACTGACATCTAGTGACCTGCGTAGTGTACTACACATCATTGCAGCGTCTTTAATGCAGCTTCTTTGATGCTTGAAAATGTGTTGTTTCCGCAACAAAACACATTTTCTTACATATGCATATTTTTTGACGAATAATAAGCCGTATTCATCCACAAAACAGCATGTTTTATTAATATGTTTTTAAAAACCTGTGATAGAGTAAAGCTGAATACTCTGATTACTGATTACTGTAAATTGTAATTCCCATTGGCAACCAAAGTGGCCCAGCAACAGAGTAAAAGTCACCTATTTACACGGATGGGAATGTGGGTCATGCTGGGCCCTCATGTTGCAGGACTGCCACAATATAACTGGTCCAGGGTCTCCATATTTCACCCAGATTTTCATTGATTTGTAGAGTACATGGCTTTTGCTCAGCCGAGGGAAGGAGAGATAATAGGCAGAGATAATATGGAAAGAGAGAGAGAGGGTGTTATGTTCTGGTGGTAGGGAGATTTTATCAATACTTTCCAGTTGTAGAATTTGCTGTCAGTCAGAGTGTGAGTTGAAGGTGTTTCTTGGCGTTCAGTATTCAAAGTCTGCCTGTTTTACACCATATTTTTGTTTTTACGTTTTTCTACAGCTTATCTGGCAACCTATTTGTCTAAGTTTAAAAATATACTGTGGTGTGAAAAAGTGTTTGCATTCTTTCTGATTTCTTTTTTTTTTGCGAAAGTCCCAGACCATCACACCACCACCGCCATATTTTATGTTGGTATGATGTTCTTCTTACATTACTTTCACTCCAGATGTAATGGGAGACACACCTTCAAAAAAGAGACCACAGAGTAGTTTCCCAAAAATCTTAAGGATCATCAAGACGTTTTTTGCCAAAATTGAGACAAGCATTAATGTTCTCTTTGTTCAGCAGTGGTTTTGGTCTTGGAACTTTATCATGTAGGCTGTTTTTGCCCAGTGCCTTTCTCATGGTGGAGTCTTGAACTCTCATGGTGGAGTCTTGAACACTGACCTTAACGGAGGCAAGTGAGGCCTTCAGTTCTTTGGATGTAATTGTGGGGTCTTTTGTGACCTCTTGGATGAGTCGTTGCTGTGCTCTTGTGGTATTTTTGGTCGGCCGGCCACTCCTGGGAAGGTTTACTGCTGTTATGTTTTTGCCATTTGTGGATAATGGCTCTCACCTTGGCATGCTGGAGTCCCAACTTTTTAGAAATGGCTTCATAACCTTTTCCAGACTGATAGATCTCAGCTACTTTCCTTCAGTGGAGGGGCAACATAGGTGAGGTGGGGGCTAAACGTGAGTGAAGGCAGCTAAATGCTGTTGCTAAGCAATCCACTCACCGAGCCAAAGGGAAACTTAACGATCAATCATTATGTAAATTTGTGGGATGAAATAATGCAGGCTGCTTTAAAACAGAAAGGGAAAGTCAAATAAGGACATTGGAGTGTACCTAATTAACAATATAAACAGTAAAAGAGAAGAAAGGGGAAATGAAACGAGCTCATTAAAACTAGGGCTTTTCTACAAGGTTGGTCCAGGTGGTTAACTGCCTTGTTGTGTTCGAGGTTGAGAATAAAGAAGCTACTTTGTGGAATCCTCCTTGTCGTCTGTTTACCGCTAGTCAAATACAAAATATGACGGCGTGGAAGGACTCAGTTCTGAGGTTTTGGACAGGTAGGACACTCCAGCGTGCTCACAGAGATCCAAGGAATGCTCAAGTTGTTTTTGTGTATGCTTGGAAAACTATGGGGAACGGCATTGGGGTTGCTTGGTTTCCAATGTCATGGTTCATGAATGTTTAGAGTCAAAAACAATTGCAATAATTAAAAAAATACAATGGACTGGTGACCATTCCAAGGAATACAAGAAGTCAGATGGGATGGCTTAATGAATTACACTTGTTATGCGCTTTATCAAAGACTCTCAAAGCGCTTACATTGAGGTCATCATTATTCATTCACACCACACTTGGTAATGGTAAGCCACTATGTAGCCACAGCTGCCCTGGGACAGACCGACGGAAAGCGAGGCTGCCAGTGGCGCCATCAAACCCTCCGACCACCATCGACACTCACACACACACACCTTTCATACTAGGCAATGTGGGTGAAGTGCCTTGCCTAAGGGCACAAGGAAAGTTAATTTCCTCCCACTGTGGCACCTGATGTTCCTCTAAGGTCCCCCATCCGAGTACTGACCAGGCCCCGCCCTGCTTAGCTTAGTTCTCTTGTCTGTTTATATTCACAGATCTCATCGGCATCAGCAGGACAAGTGGTGTGGGAAATGAATGAAGGGATGAATTAACTCTTCATAGTCTTTGACTGTCCAATCAGATGCCATAGTTTAAATGCTGCAGCCTACGTATGCCTTCACATTAAAGGGACTTTTTTTTTCATGTCCGACTTGCTCTGATACCTGAATTTGTGTATCAGCCGGTACTAAATGAATTCAGATAGCAGAGCTCTGTTTGCTTCAGTATCAACCACGCCAAAATAATATCTGCAAATGCGCCTAGAAGAAACATGATGATCATTATTGTTGACATTATACAAGGCTGTAATAACCTCCTCTCTTCAGACAGACTTCAGGCTACGTTTGCTGATATTCTTCTAGCTAGGTTCAGTCATTCATTCATTTTCTGTGCCACTTATCCTCATTAGGGTGTCTGCTGTCACCCAAAAAACTGTCTGCTGTTTGTATCTGCTAAAGTTTAGTCATCTATTTCAATCTGCACCCGTGCAGAAAGGTAAATAGGTTGTATGCAGTGAGCAGGGCTTCTTCTTGTTGAACCCCCATAGGGTGGGCTAAAAGCCCAGGTGTTGGGAGAATTCAGTTCTTACTGGCTGCCACTGTAATTTAGATCATTGTTGCCCAAAGTTCTGCCAATATGTGCATATAAATTCTTTATACAGTATAAGATATTTGTATTTAACAGAAATTAACAGAGCCAGAGTTGAGAGTTTGAGTCAAAAGTCTTACTTTACAGAATTGTTAAGAACTGCAGGCCCACTTGGTGATATGCTTCTATTGTCCCAAAGGCCTGATTATCAATCCCTGGGACTTGAATTAAAAAAAAAAAGTACATTCATCTGTGCAATTGCACTCCTGGTGTTTTTTTTGTCTGCAATCGAGCGCTGAGGACTCCTGGAGAAACAAGTGAATGGACAGACAAAGTGGATAAGATGAAAACAGTGCTTTGTAGGCAGAGATGAGGAACAAGGCTACAAGCTATTAATACTGCAGATGCGCAATGTTGGCTTTCTTGCAGATATCCCATATACTGATAGCACGTCATTACCGATACCAGAGTATCAACACACGATGCTTATTTTCCTGTGATGAGCATTGTCTGTGCAAAATACGGCAAAGGCTGCAATTATATATTCTATATATTTAAGGTCAGTAAGTAAGGAGGACACCTTACATCCCCATTTAATAATCACAGTTTCTTTGCCAACTGAAGCTGCTTTTTTGAGACTCTTGTTTTTTCTGACAGGGTAATGTGAAGGCTGGAAGTGTGCTGTTTTGTCCTTGGGCTTTGGGACGGCTGTCTAGTGTGAAGCTGCGTGTCTTCCTTTTGTTGTTTTGAGCTTGCACAACGTCGAGACCTTCAATTACACGTTTTTCCAATGCCAAGGCTGCATTTGGGATTGATTCCAGACCGTGGGCATACTGGGCTGGCAAGCTTATTGCTTGTGGAGCCCGCCATTATAATTAATTATAATTATAATTAACAATTAAAACTACACTTCCACCAATGAAAACGTCAGTCACCTACTACTTTGTAACATAAAGCGTCATTATACTGCATGTCATGTTGACCTCTTTTGGGATGGTTTTAGCATCCTCAATGCACAAAATGTATCAACGTACGCCATTACTTCAAATGTCCTTTATGCTATATTTATTTCTATCTTCTTTATTTGAGATTTGTATTTGTTAACGAATTACCTGCCGGCAGGTTGCATTTACGTACTTCATTTTAAAAGCCATTTAACGCAAAAGCTCTGCACTTTTATGTTTTGCTTTTTGTTCTTTTACTGTACTGAAAAAGAACCAGACCGTGACATTAATACTAAAGTAGGTACATTTGCTCCTCACCATTTTGGCCTTTGAATTTCCCGTCTTTACAGTAGCACGGGCTTTCAAAATGATGTTAATAAATCTTGCTTTTTTGTGGTTGAGTATGGCCTAGTAGTAGAGTATGCATATTTCAGCAAATGTTTAGTTTTCGCCGGCCTAAATCAAGCTTTTTTAAGCATATAAAATGGCCAAATCAAGTCGGAGGACTTTCATCAGGATTCCACTAGATGCCACTAGATGTCAGTAATGTTACTGTATGTTGGGATGAGACACACAAGCACCAGACTTAATCACCTGAACAACAGGATGTATTGCAGGATTAATTTATCTCACAAAGTCGTGGTTTTAAGCCACGCCAAGCTAAAACTCAACTCTGAACACTCAGTGTCACTTCCTGTGCCACCGGAACACATATACATAAACACAAGCAAGCACAAGTCTTATAAATGTATGTTTTAAATGTCTTATTTTCTCTCATGTCTACTCTATTAGGTGTGTAAAGGTGATTTTCGGGGTGTTATTTCATGTCTAGGGCTGTAATAATGTTATAAATTGCATTTAGTATGTTGTGAACAGGTTTTTTCATGATCTAACTACAAAAATATTCCCTCTACAAATATGGAATCTTACTTGGTGGAAATTCACTTATCACTGTCGAGTCTGGAACCAATTGAATGTGATAAACGCGGGACTATTTTTCTACACTTGCCAAAGGTGTTGGTAGCGTGGACACGTAGGAATGAATGTTTTGAGAGTGCAAGGTTGTATTTGACACTTTTATTACTTAACATTGTACATTAGGACCGTAACCAACGACTATTTTCTTAACTGGTTAATCTGAAGCTTGTTCTTTCCATACACTCGTTAATTGGTTCCAGACAGGATTTAATATTAATAAATTGGATACTTTTGAAAACATAGAGAACCTGTGTAGTTTTACCATTATAAAATTACATGTTTAGTCTTATATACTGTGTGTTGTCAATTAACCTGCCACCTTAACACTCTTATTATTCTTTGTTTACAACACACTGCTGAACGGGGCTACGGCATCACAGCAGGGACATGAGATGTCTGATGCTTTAAACATAGCATGCTACCAAGCTAACTAGTTAGCCTTGAGTGTATTCCTTCTAAACTTAAGAAAGGGCTTCAAACGAAGTGGGAAAGAATGACAGCGTAAGAAGCCAAAAACTCACCACTTCCACACAGAATGGGAGGAGAACTCATGTTGTCATGTTGGCCGTGCCATGGCTGACTTCATGCAGTGTGAGGTAATGTCTAAGGTAATGTCAAGTCTCATAAATGTAACATTACGGACGCATAGTGACCATATTTTGTATTTCTGCACTATGCTATTCTATACTATTGTATACTATTAAAAAATGAAAAAAATGTCCCAGGAAGGACATCCGCCATTAAAACAAAGCCGAAGCAATTCATACGATTGGCTCGTTTGGCCAACCGCCCAAAATGAAAAGCCGAAAGAGGGTAAAATGTAGGCCCATGTTGTGTATTTTCACATTTCTGTCTTGCACATTGGCCACAGACGTTGATGTTAGAGACCCAACAAAGTCGCCAAATCAAATCTGCAGTTTTTCAGTTTCAAGGTCTCTCAATCTTCAGTTTGTCTTACAAGGGCGCTTAACCTTTTCCACTACTTGTGTGCCAGCTGCAAGCACACGCAGCGTCTTACCTGTCCGCTCACCTCCACAGATAAAAGCATCATGGGGAAAGGCTGCCTGACGACCATCAAGTATTTCCTGTTCCTATTCAATCTCATCTTCTTTGTGAGTATTCCAACTGCACACGTTACGCAATCCTGACTCACTGCAATGTCTATGAGAAGGCAAAGGCCTTTTTGTTAGCATGGATTACTGTTAATGAGCGGGAAAGAATGTGTTTCATTGTGCATATTATTATTGACTACTTTAAAATTCAGAAAATAAAGTTCGGAGTAAGTTAATTTGTTTTTGATTGAGTGAAAGTATTTGATGCTGAAGCAAAACAAGGCCTTGTACTTGCTGGAAAACAAAGTCGCCAAGAACAGAAATGTTCAAACGCCACAGTTTTCGTGTGATTTAGTTTTTTGTACACGGTTTTCGTGTCATTCCGTGGAGTGGAGCCGCCTGTTGCTGACCCACTTGGAGCTGCAACGGTTCATCTTACATGTAACCAGCGGATGAACGTTCCAAACCCAGCCACACCAGCTAGTGTTGCGGCTGCACAGAAGACTGTAAGCAGGGGGAAAGAATCGTTCATAAAAATGTCACAGCATCCCTTCTCCAAAATCATCAATGTCTCTTTTTGTAAAGACAGGACCAGTATCAAACATTAGCAGTGGGGCGTGATGTAATATTGCCCAGACAGCATTGTTAGGCGTTAATGTTATGCGGACTCCGATGGGCTTTTTATGTTAAAGACGGCTACCCTTTGATTTAGTTTTACACAATGCTGTCTTTGGTTAATTGGATAATCGATTCATCTTAAACCGGTAGGAGGCCTCGTGGAAGACCCAGGACACGTTGGAGAGACTAGGTCTCTCGGCTGGCCTGGGAACCCCTCGCATCCGCCGGGAAGAAATGGACGAAGTGGCCGGGCAGAGGGAAGTCTGGGCTTCTCTGCTTAGGTCGCTGCCCCCGCGACCCGACCTCGGATAAGCGGAAGAAAATGGATGGATGGATTAATCTTGCACCGGTCCTGGCTAGGCTACACCAGGAGCTAGTCCTTTGTTGCCTTGGCCGTATGTTTGGGGTCACTGTCTGTAAGGAAAACCCATCCACGACCCGTTTTAGCCCCAAAGCATAATATGGTGAGGGGATGGTGTTCTTAGTGAGCGTGGTTCCAGCCCGCTGGAAATCAGTACCAATCCAATCACGTACGTGTGAGAGCTCGCATGCAGCGACATATCCGCCGGCCTCTCTGACTAAGGGACAGGACTCATTTGGGTTTCACGAGTACATCACCAGTCTGCAAAATGGCTTGTAGGGCATCGATAAAATGACAAATTTGACTCAATCAAATACAATTATTGGAATAGTCGACTGTGTATTGCTCATCCGTGTCCCGACTTACAGCATGTGTCCAGCTCTGATTAAGCTTGGTGTGTCGTTTTCCCCCTGAAGCTGCTCGGGGCCGTCGTCATGGGCTTCGGATTGTGGCTCCTCCTGGACAATCAGAGCTTCATAGTTGTCCTCAGTAAGTCTCAAAGTCAACATCTAATTTCCCCTGCAGGGAAACAGGCTCAGTCGGCCATAATGAAACCGAAAACATACAAGTACTTATTTCATGATTCTTCCTTTTAAAAATACCTTCTAGATTTGTAATTCCCTCGTACTGCTTCATTTGAATGATCCAGTTATTCAACAAACACCATAAATATATCTAAAAGATAATAAAGCCTGCGTTGTTGCAAGAAAACGAAACACAATGCAGAAAAGTCTGCAGCACGCATTAGAACTTCTGACACGATTTCAACGTTTACACGTTCATGCATCCGCCGGGCCCTCCACCACATGATGGCTCAACGGTGCGCAGGCAAGGTGTCCCGGCCTCTTTCCACCCTGGTTCTCTCAAAGGTCAACGAGCTTACCAAACAAATTAGTTCTAAAGGTATTGAAATTATTAAAACAACAAGGGTGCCCACATCTGCCGAATTTAGTCGAAACAATTACTACCCGCTTTCCGTAAATCCTAAAAACTTCATTTCACTTCCCAAACATGTCTGTCTGTCTGCTATATGAAATATTTCACAGACGGTGCTGATCCAAACTACTCATCATTTATAAAGGAAAATCCAGAAAATTGGTGCCAAAACCTTTTACAGCACTCTATTATTGCTGAAGAAAAGCCATCAAAACACCAAACTAAAAGAAATATTTCCCGTGTGTTATTTTCACCCGTTGACCCGTATGAAATGGAGCTAGAGTATGTAGGCCAACTCAAATGGAGCCAGGATTTACAGGCAGAAATCAGGCCAAGGTCTGGCTGTAGGCTCTTGGAATGTTTAAGTGTCTATGAATATGTAAGAGACAAACAGTAACAGATGGAGAAAGCTCTTCCTGTGTACACAGCGTCCCAGAGGGAGCAAAAATGGGGTACGGGAATGAGAAAAAGCAGTCGAATAAAATATACCGAGGTGTGAAAGGACAGAAAATCCCCAACATATAAGACACTGAGAAAGAGGAGGGAGAGTGTGGCGGTCTTTGAGCGTCACTGAGGACATTTGTGCTTTGTCAGGGGCCTCGCTGCAGGTGTCCTCTCCTCACACACTGGGCTCTTTCTGCTCCTTCCAGCATCAACATGCATCACATCAGCCCGGCGCGCTCATCGTCGTACTCACTACTGCGCTCGTCACCAGTCTGGCGGAGAGGCGGCGCATGAGTTGCACCTCGGGAATGCTGTCATATCTCGGAAAGCAGCCGTAACCAAGAGTTCATGTACACATTGGCTTTGCTTGGGGAGAAATCCGTTGCGTTTTTTTTTTAATTAAGGCAGAGGCACATTCAAAAAGTAGAATTTAAGAAGAAAATTTTTAAAAGAAAAAATCAGCTGAGGTTTTTCAAGAATAAAGACAAAATATTAAGTGAAAAACTTAAAATAGTTTATTTTATGAGAATAAGATTTTAATATTATGAGGGAAAATAATGTCATTTTGCTAAAAATAACGTTGAAATATTAAAAACAGATGTTATATTTTTTATGTAGTCATATAATGAGAAACAATGAATTTCGTGCCGTCATTTATAATCGGGCCGCGCGGTGGGTGAGTGGTTAGCATGTTGGCCTCACCGTCAGGCGATCTAGGTTTGAATCTCCATTGGGCATCTCTGTGTGGGTTTTCTCCGGGTACTCCTGTTTCCTCCCACATTCCAAAAACATGCACGTTAGCTTCATTGCAACTCTAAATTGTCCATTAGAGCGTGACTGGTGCCCAGTCCAGGGTGTACCCGAAGTCAGCTGGGATAGGCTCCAGCATACCCGCGACCCTAAAGGCGATAAGCGGTATAGAAAATGGATGGATGGACTTGTAATGGCTGTGTGCTTTCTTTTCCTTACAGATGACTCTCTAGCTGTCAAGGCTGCCTGCTACATCTTGATTGGAGTCGGGGCTTTCTCCATGCTCGTTGGCTTCCTTGGCTGCATGGGAGCTTTTTACGAGATCCGCTGTCTGCTCGGCATAGTGAGTGTGGGATAGTCTTCACAGTATATAATTAGGAGATGAACGTGTCACAAAAGTGAGTACACCGCTCATGTTTCTGAAAACTATTTGACATCTTTTCATGTGACAACAAGCATACATTGTGAAGTAGTCAGTGTACAGCTTGGCAGCAGAAGTCGAAATGTCTGCATTTTCCCGCCAGATGAGCCAACTTGGCAACTTTGTCGCCAAATCTGGAGACATTCAAACTCTCTTGGCAAGATATTTTCTGAAAAGTGACTGGCGACAAATGTAGCAAGTTTTTCTGGCGTTGTTGGAGACTTTTCTGGTATGTGGGGACTATTTGGGCACTGAGAGCATAGTGGCTCTGCACATCCACGAATCCCGCATGCGTGAGGTGCGAGATCTACAGTTTCTTCACTTGCTTCAATTGCTACTCGTTACGCTCAAGCCTCATCCGGTGTGATGGAAGAATGTTGTGTGAAAAGGTGGAAGTCGAAGGCGAGTGGGGATGTAATTGTTACGCTGTCCAGATATAGAAAGGCACTGGCCGAGATCAAATATTACAATGATTTTATCTTGCTGAAGTGATTTCAATTTTAAGTAATTCAAATTTACAATTTTAAATGAAGAAATCAAGAGTCAAGTTTATTTGTAGTTGTAAACATAATGACGGTGCTTTCACTCCCCTTTGCAATATAAAGTATCATAGACGTCATCTGTAGGTACTTTTAACGTACAAATAACGTCTGCAGCCGTTTCTCGGACGGGGCCTCCCCGCCCCCCTAGTCCCAGGACGCATTTACAGCCTCGCAGACTGTCGGTAAGTAGAAATGTCAAGCAGGAAGGAACACAGATATTTTCAAAAAGACGGCGCTCTATTCTGAGGGAACAGTAAATTTACAACACTATACAAGCTGTACACTGACTACTTGTCATTGTATCAGAGTGTCATGGCTTTAGTGGTGTCACATGAGAATATAGAACATCTCCAGAAATGTGAGGGTGTCCCTCGTTTCTTCGCGGTTAATTGCTTCCCGAATGTGATAAGTGTATTTTTGCAAGGTAGGATCCCTGATTTGTAAATTAACATTTTTGTAGTTGGAGCATAGAAAACCAGTTTTTCAGCATTATTAGAACCTTGTAAACTCCCATACCTGTACACTTAATTGCGCAGTATAGTAGACATCAAAAAAGAAAATAAGACAAATTGTTGTTTTGTGCAGTACTTCCTGCAGTGGCTGTTAACATTACTGACACCTAGTGACCAGTTCAGACTACAACATATCATCGCAACGTCTTTGAATGCATTTTTTGAATGCCTTATATTTGTTTTTACTTCATTTAACCATTTTGTGCTGTAAAATGTAGAATTTAGTTTAATGAAATATGGACAACAAACTAATAATACGTTGTATTCAACCGTGATACAGTATTAATTAATTGTCAATATAATTTTGAATAAATGAGAAGAGAGAAGCCAGGAAATTGGAAGTGCGCAGTGGCGAGGGATTACAGTACTCACTTTTGTGAGGTAGTGTGTCTTTATCCTATATGATATATGTATATGTATATATATATGATGCCCTTTGAAGGCCGCTTGAGCGCTAACACATAACCTAAAACTTAACATTTGATTTAAAATTGCCAAATGGCCTCAAGGCATGCTGGGTAGTCCAGTGGCAACAAAAATATAAACTAAGAACAATAACACATTGGATATCGAGAGTATGCTAACGTGCCTCCTTGTTTACTTTTCTGATCACCTCAACAATCAAGTAAAATGACAAACACAGCAAAATGTTGGGGTAAAGCTACCCAGCATGCCTTGTGGCGGGTATATTTGGCCATTCTTTTTGGCATGTATATTGTGCGTAGGTAATTATGTGTGCCCACATGGTGCAGTATTTTGTTGCCATGTTGTGTTGTCACTTTTGTACAAGCAACTATTTTGCAGACTCAAGCACATCCCATGGCCACAGTTTTGATGTCAAAGGATTTTTAAAAAATGATTTGGACATGCCTGGAGGGACGGCTGATGTGGCCCGCGGGCCGCAGTTTTTGCACTCCTGATCTGACCTGCAGGTGGCTGACTTGAAGTGTTTGGTGTTGTTATTAACATGGATTTCTCTCGTCCTGTCAGTACTTCACCTGCCTCTTGTTGATCTTCATTGCTGAGATTGTAGCTGGCGCGCTCATCTACTTCTACAAGGGCGCGGTAAGCAACGTGCGCCTATTTGGTGTTCACACCCGTCACAGAAACAACAACATGAATACAATCAGGCACTTTTTGCTGCAGTGACATGAAACAGGCGACGCCTAAGTGACACCTGTGGGTGTCTGGTTCCGCACACACCTCACAGCAGGGGTCGGGAGCCTTTTGGGCCTCTTTTTTAAAAGTGAATACAACTGAGAGTGTTTTAGAAGATAATTCGCCTCTGAGTGGGATGGATGAAAGGAAGGTTTTATATGTTTAAAACTGTCATGTTTTACTTGAAAGTGTCAGCAAAAAAATACACAAAACAATATGCATTGTAAAACAATTATTCCCAAATTATTTTTCTCCAACCTAATATTCCAAAAATTATAACTTTGTGTTGTTTTGTTCGTTTCTTAATATTGCGACATTTAAAAAATAAAAGTGAACTCTGTTACTGAAATGTTAGGGTTTTTTTTTGCTCATATTACAATTTTATTCTCGTAAAAGGTTATATATATATATTTTAACTTTCGACTCGCAGAATTACAGCAATTTGTTTTATTTCTGTTTTATTTTTAAAATTTTCTAATTTTTCCTCATTATTGTGACTTTATTCTCCTAATATTATAACCTTTTCCTCAACCTCATTTTCCAAAAACGACAACTTTTTTGTTTTTTCTCCAAACATTTTCTTTATTTTTTGTAAAATTACCGCTCATTTTCCTATTTTTGCTGGTTCCTTTGTTCCTTTTTGCTGTTTTTTGTTCAATTGTATTTTTAGAATGTGCCGCGGGCAAATAAATCACTGGGGCCGCACTTTGAACACCCATCCATCCATTCATCCATTTTCTATGCCGCTTATCCTCATTAGGGTCACGGGGATGCTGGAGCCTATCCCAGCAGACTTTGGGCGAGAGGCGGGGTACACCATGGACTGGTCGCCAGTCAATCGCAGGGCACACTTTGAACACCCCTGTTGTAAAGCCAGATATGTTGCATATATTTTAAGAAAAAATCAAATGAAAAGAAAAAATGTTATGGTGGTTAGAAACTTCTGCGGGCCATATGTGGTCATCAAAAGAGCCACATCTGGATCCCATGCCTTAGCTTGCCTACCCCTGCCCTGCAATCTATTATCACCCATTAAATACGTTCTTACAAGTATTTGATTTGGAGTAAAAGGTCGTACTGGCATAATGATGTTGGTAGTTACAGTACATTGTGTGTCATTTTACATGTTGCTAGTTGTTGTACACACATGCTTGATTTACACCTACTGCTTTTTTCTGGTTATTGGTTGATGATCATGGTCCATGGTCCATGGGAAAAGGGTGGAGTGCCATCCCCGGGGTCGTGGAGGAGGTTGGTGCGGCTCTGCTACGGTCATGAGCTTTGGGTAGTGACCGCAAGGACAAGATTGCGGGTATAAGCTCACGTTTGACCGGTAGGGGGCCTTGGTGAAGACCCAGCACGCAGCCGGCCTGGAAATATCTCAAGATCGGTTGTGGGAAGGGAAGATTAGGCTTCTTGTCCTTCTCGGGGCCACGACCCGACTTGAGAGTTTACATTTTACTGCAGTTAATGGCATTCTGGTCCTTTGAGCTGCATTACTGTAAGTGGTTGTGCTGATCTCTGATGGGCAGCGATGGGACTACTTTGGTGTGCAAGCTGAGAACTTTGTTAAAACATTCAAATAGCAGAAGGTAATTCTTAAACTGTCCCACTGATTGTTACAAAGCCAAAAACCACAGCTGTTGGTAAAAATCTGTTCAATACTTTCATGTTTTAAACTTGTAGTTATAATTATTGCAATTAAGTACCTTATACTTTAAAAAAAGACTGTCAAACGGGGGAACAATTTTTAACACTTTCACTTCCATGAACAGATGGAATCGGAGTCGCAGTCTAGCCCTTAGCCTGGTAATCAGCGTTGTAGTAACACGATTCAATGCACATCTAGATACAGAGGTCACGATATCATTCGAGAAGGATACATTTTAAAAACGGAATGATGCGATACAATTCTGCGGTTGCATTTCTTTATGTAGACAATATTGCGTTCAAGCACAATGATTACAAAAAACTATTTTAAAAAAATCGGATTTTTATGTAAATTGATATACATTTTGGAAATGTGGGCTGTTATTTTATTCAAAAAAAAGTTTTAAATAAGGTTAGAAATTCCACAGTTTGGTACATTTAAGGTTGTTTTGTTGTACCTGTCAGACTTTGATGGTCCTTGAACGCACCATCTAACTTTCTCACACACTACTATACTGTATGCTTCCCCTTTTTCTTCCACCTCACATTTGGTTCCAAATGCTGATACGTGATCAGCTGATGAGTGGGAATGCGTAAAATACTGAGAAATGGAAGATGAGAGGCCTTTGCTGCGTGCTAATGTGCATATTTGTTCAACCCGCAACCTCAAGCTAATTCATGCCAGCCGCGTCAAACAGCGACTCTGAAAAACAAACTCCAGGTTCATACTGATAGATGCTGATGCTGTATTTATTTTGTGCTTTTTATTTATTTAAAGCTGTCTGAGTTTTACACAATACTTCATAATTTAGAACACTAGAATGTATGCGCTGCTACTATTTCCATCCATTCTTGTCTCCCCAGCATACGCTACGAGACAATTCCAGCCTCTTGCGTCGTTACAGAGACACTGTCAATAAGTTTCCGGGCTTGTTCTACACGATGGATGGCTCTACAAAAAATAGTACAATATGGGCAGATTTAGAGGAAACGTCACATTAGCACTGACAAGTATTTACAGTCGTGTTGGAAATAATAGCGGTGCAATGTGACTAACCAGACGAATCACTTATTAGTATATTTTTATTGGCAAACAAGTCACCGGTAGGGGCAGTAGATTCTCAGAAAACAAACAAGACCCAGCATTCATGATATGCACGCTCTTAAGGCTGTGCAATTGGCCAATTAGTTGAAAGGGGCGTGTTCAAAAAATAGCATCATCTCATTGGACTGTAAGCAGCCTACATATAAATACGTGAATAACCCGATTCACAAAGCTCACGCAGTGCCGGGATTCTAACATACCAATATACTCCGGGAATGGATAAACGAATTACATATTAGCAAGTTAATACACGTTCCAAAAGGAATACATTGACTTTCACCACCCTATTCCTCCATGCTAACTATTACACTGTAGCATAGATACAAGCGGAAATGGTTGTGATTGAAGGGTTGCATACGGCCAACGTTGCACTGCGGTGCGCCGAGGTATTTTAGGAATGGAAAAGCTCAAATGGAGCCAGGACAGCCCCGCGCTGGATGCATGAGGAGGTTTCTAAGCTGAAAGTTGGCAGACATCTTCTGGAAGGAGTAGAGGTGCCTTTTCTGAATGGCCGCCCGGAATTGTATATTTCTGCTCCGATCAACGACACTGTAAAATCAATCCTAAGGCGCTGAATCTAAATTGACAGCTGCTCGGAGTTTCTTTTCCGACAATGAAAGGATTTTGTGCTAACGTGCGCCGGCCAGCTATGGTTGCGTTTTTGGGTTGGGACAAAATGTGCATGCTGATTTGTCACTTTTTTTGTGGACAGACTTTAAAAAAACTTCACTTGGGTGTATGGACTTCTTTTTTTTTTTACATTTCAGTGGAGGAACTGTGCAGTTTTGAAAACATCCATGTTTTGTCCGTTCAGTCCGGCTACAATTTCTACTTCTCTGTGAATGTGTCCTCGCTGCTGATTGGATGAGCCAGGAAAAGGGGCCGGTTGTTGGTTTCGATAAAGTCATCCTCTGAAAAAGCTACAATCCATGAGATGTGTGACCTGCAAGAGTGGCGCAATGGGCAGATTACGTGTTTCCCAGCATGCTTTGTTGTCGTGGTGATAGCGTCTAATGCTATCTTTTTACAGTGGTGTCGTTACTAGTCGAAGTTACATTGTTATTCCGTTCGGTCTGAATCAGGCACCCTTAGTAAGAATGGTTGTGCATGTTTGCCGTATATAAGGCATATTGCCATATGGCCAATCATTGTGAGCATTTTGTTGAGACTATTGGAATAAAAAAAGTATTACTGAGAATGTTTAGGCTGAAATGTTTGTCAGTTTCTGAAAGGAAAGATAAACTGGTCCCCAAAAAGACCTGGCTAATGTCTTGGTGCATATAAAAGTAGCAAAACTCTAGAATCCCCTGCACTTATTTATTGCAGAGACATTTCCAGACAATCATTCATGAAAGGAACGAAAATCAACTGCGAGACTACATTTTGGTATTTATAGAATGGAACAAAGTATGCTACAATGGCGTAGCAAAAAGACTTTGAGGAGAATAAGTATGGTTTTTTCGCACAGGAAACGCCAGCTGCCTATTGTTTTAAAAATCCACCCCACCAGCAGTCATCTCATGGCACTTTACACAAGAAGGTCTCCGAGAGCCAACGGAAACCCCACATGAGCGAGCATTTAGCGACGGAGGCAAGGAAGAACTGCCTCTGGGGAGGAAACCTTGGACAGACCCAAGGCTGTGTGGGGCGGCCGTCTGTCTCGACCGGTCGGGTTGTGTCGGGGAGATGGTTCCATAACGGAGGAGCCTGGTAACTAAAGACCTACCTCCAATTGTCCTTCTAAAAACTCTACGAGTGACAAGTAATTGTAATTGTGTGAGTGTGGTGTTCTACTGGGTTCTTGGAGTTCTTTAAGATACACAGGTGCCTGAGCTGCTCTATTCTTAGGGCTAACGCTGCCACCTGCTGGTGTTAGGCCCACACATTTACAGTGCACGGACACCTCCATCTGTTCAAAACTCAAACCATTTCTTTACTCCGGCAGGTCCGTATCGGTCCGCAGCCCGCCAGGTAGTGAACCCGGCTGTAGCGATTATTCTGTACGCTTTATGTCTTACATTGTTCTGGATTAAGGGAAGAAGATGAGAGAAAACAACTTGTTTGTTTGGGTTTTTCAACAATGCATATTAAAATTTCCTTGTGAGTGAAAAGGAAACTGAACTTTGTTGGTTGGACGCCATTTTACATTTTAAATGCAAAGTGTTGCATGGATTTGTGTGTCTATTATTTTTGCAATGCGGAGAGCTTACCGGATCGGGTCCGACGCTCAGATTGAAATGTGACGGAGCTGTTTGTAAAGCAACAATTCATTAACGCTGGTGACTTGCTGATATCAGGAGTGATATCAATCGCCCTGAGAAATAGTAGCAAAAGAAGAGCAGTAAGGACTTCAGCCACAGTACAAGGATTTGAGTTCCAATGGAAACAAAGACGAAATTCATGTTTGTGTTTTTCCTCCAGGTAAATGAGGAGATGTCCAAGATTGTGTCTACGGTTTTGGACAACTATGCAGGAGACAACTCCACCACAGAGCAGGCATGGGACTTCATCCAGAGGAATGTAAGTGGTCGTCCCCCTCAAGTCTCGCCTGATTTGACCTTGTTTGTCATTCCGATACCAAAACACAAACATGAGCTTTGCCTGCCGCCGGTATGTCTTGAATCGTCACGCTGAAGTGTCGGGTCCAGTCGGTCCAGTTTGATGTGGTGTCACTAGCGCACGATATCATCGCCGGCAAAAAAATGATGCTGATCTGATCCGCCATGACACCTTTCTGACATGCCTAAAGTTTTGGTTTCAAAAAAGGTCATTTGGAGCAGGTCACCCTCGGTCCCTCGAAGTAATCCGAGCCTCCAAATAGTTTCAGAGGTAAACAGACATGAGAATAGCATCATTTGGCAGTTTTGGTGAAATACAAACTTAGCAACACATCAGATGCCAGACCATACACAGAGATCCCTCGTTCATCGCGGGTCGTTGGTTCCGGGCCCCACTATGATAAGTGGAATGTGTTTGTACTGAAAGA
This sequence comes from Oostethus manadensis, assembly GCA_024372805.1. NCBI lineage: Eukaryota > Metazoa > Chordata > Actinopteri > Syngnathiformes > Syngnathidae > Oostethus > Oostethus manadensis. The sequence goes on from QODF01000344.1 coordinate 143,220, forward strand.
ATAGAAAAAGTGTGTATGATCTTCTAAATGTGGATTTCAACATTATTAGAGCCCTGCAGACATGACATAACACCCCTAAAGTCACCTTTACATTGCTACTAGCCAATTTAGTGGCCATAATGTGGGAAAAGAAGCCATTACGGACATAACTTAGCGTGCCTTGCTGTAAATGTGTTCCAGCGACAGGGGAGCCGAGTGGGGGGACGGACAGGAAGTGACAGTAGAAGTGTAGAGTTGAGCACAAAAGTCCAATTATTCTATCTTTAAGTGAATCTCCAACTGGCTGCTCAGAAAAATCTTGAGAATTCAGACCAGAAACTTGCGTTCGCCTAGAAGTTCAGGTCCTCGGGTGACCCGACGGAACGCTGACCCCAGTCACCTTCCCAACACAAAAGCGGAAGTGGAAAATAAAGAACAGCGGCGGCGTTGAGCCGTCAACTATACTCCGTTCTCTTCAGAGCTAGATGAACGTAGAGCATTGCTGGCTGGTGTGGGCGTGAGACATGCTATCACGGTAAGGCAAAGTAAACTGGGCGGAGCCAGAAGTAACATTCGGCAAAGACCATGTCGTTCCTGCTGTCTGCAGATGGAATGCTGCGGCTGGAACAGCCATGAGGACTGGAACGCAAACACGGTGATTTCCAACAGCTCCCAGCTCCTCTTTCCCTGCTCGTGCCAGAACTTGTCACTTGCGAGCGCAAACGTCTCCGAGAGCGGATTCTGTGAGGCCCCGACGCCCGACTGGCCCGTGTACGCCCCGGTAAGATGTTACTTTCGGCGGAGCTTTCGGGACTTGAAGGTGAAGTCGTCTCCCGGTGTGCTCCTCAGGGCTGCTCTGCCAGTGTGGAGAGATGGTTCCTCACCAACATTGGGGTCGTCCTGGGCGTCTGCATCACAATCGGATTTATTGAGGTACACATGATCCCCCCCACTTTGATTGTCGGCTTGCGTGTGAATCGGGTTGTTATTTATGATTTCTGGTGTTTTTCGATGCATCTGCAGTGCAATGAGACTAACCAGCCTTAGGAGCGTGCATATCATCAATGCTGGGGCTCGAGAATCTACTGCACCTACCCGTTTGCCGCGTAGCAATAAAAACATGCTAATAGGCATTCATCTCTTAGTCGCATTGACTGCTATTATTTTCACCACGACTGTACGTACATTAAAGCTCCTGCAGGAAACTCGTATATTACTCGTATATTACTCGTATATTACTGCAACCCCTCAACTAGCCAGTCCTGCATTAAAAAAAAAATACTATTATGCTGCTTATCTGGCTTGGCCACAGTTCCCAGTCTGTGGCCACCGCTTCCAGCTCATTTCAGCGATCTTGCTGACACAAATTCCATGATCAGAGGTGAGGGTAGGAACGCAGATCGACCGGTGAATTGAGAGCTTTGCCTACCGGGTCAGCTCTCTCTTCACTGTCCGATTCCCTGCAGAAGCGTGAGTAGAAACACGGTAATTATGTGTAGAACTACAAATAAACTTGATCCTTAGCTTGTGTATCTGAAATTTGCCATCAAAAGTCTAGACAGCGTAATAATTCCATCCGGACCCCGGCCTCCACTTTTCACCTTGCAGTTGGGACCCCGTGTTTAATTGTTCACAGATGGTTCTGACACACTGACAGCTAAGTCCGAACATTAGTTTGGACGCGTGGAGCTCCACTATGCGGTGAGAACGAACTCGAGATCACTTTTAAGCACCCAAATGCCAGAAAAGTCTTTTCAAGGACGGCAGAAAAAGTAGTTAGATTTGTCGCTAGTCCCGTTTGAGAAAACACGGGTTTGAAGACCTTCGGGATTTTGCGGCAAAATCGCCAACTCTTTGGTGGTGACCTTTTGTGTTTTTATCCCGACAGTTGCTGGGGATGATCCTGGCCATCTGTTTGTGCAAGAACATTCACATGGAGGACTACACCAAAGTGCCAAAGTACTAAAGTTCCCCCAGACTGAGCTCGGCTCAAACTGAAGCCGCACATCAGTGGAGAAGAAAGAACCCAACCCAATGTTTGGTCCAAATGTAAAAACGAGCTTTCTTTTAGTCTGATAATTCTTCTGATGAGGGACTTTTGTACATTTTCTCTGTCTTGTTTTGCTAAAAGCACTTTAGACATGTTTAGGATTTTGAACGGATGCAAATGTTTGGATTCTTTGTGCTTCCATGATGTCGTCGGGTAAGGCTTGTTTCACTTTTCTTTTTTTTACCAGTAAGAACTTTTTCGAGCCGCTAAAGGCCCAAATTCTCTCTTTTGGAACAGCAAGGATTTCATTCCAGTCTAGAACCCCATTGATTGTGTAAATTTCAACTTTCCTTTGCAGACCTAATGAGATTCTGACCTAACACATTTTGCTGCTGCCTTTGATAAGAAAAAGCCAGGCTTCTTTTAAAAAGATTTCTTTAACGTCGAAAGAAACTCAAGTATCTCCTTGAAGTGGATACTTAATGATCTGGAGGAAAGATGTTTTGGAAGATCCACCTCAGGGATTTTCTGTCCTGCAGTTCTTTTGTAATTCATTTTTTGTATATGCAATTTTAATATTGGGCCAAGAATTTTTGATATGTGTACATTTCTCCGCCGTTTTGACGTGTAAAGCTTAACTTGCAATGGTACCTTAAAAGGCAAGTCCTTGTGACAACATAGACAGCCGGTATCGTTCTTCAGCTTTCCTTTTGCCAATAAAGTAACTCCAGTTATTTATCTGACTGCCTCCGACTCCACCCAGTCATGGCCGTGCTTCATCCACTGCAAGAAGCCCCCGAAAAAAACTCCCCAGGGTGCATGGGCCGCACGTCCTTCAACTTGGCCGTTCGAGAGCCCCGTTACAAACTGAATGAAGTGATTGGCAATGATTGGCATGGTCTGGGTCACATTAAGAGGGCTGGTGGACATTTTTTTACTGGGAGCACAGGGGCCCCTAACTTAAAAATGGCTGTTGTGTGCAATTACTGACTCTAGAGCGGAACGCACCACCAAACCGCTCCATCGGCGTCACATGTTCAAACGTTACTGCTGTACTATGACGCGTTCCTTTTCACAGCGAACTGCTCCACGCTGATGAGGGTAGAAATATGTCGACTCCGTGCTATTAAAATGACATCGTTCTGTCGTAATACGAGTACATGCTTGTACTGTATTGATATTTTCCCTTTATTCTTGTCAAATTTCCAAATATCTTCCTGCAATGTCGCTTTTTCCCAGCCCACATTTCCAAAAGTGACCATTACTACCACTGAAGAAAGCCTGCTGCCTTTACTTGTGTGTGTGTGTGTGTGTGATGGCAGACTAATACTACAAAGCCACTGCACTGTAGTACTCCATTAGGCAAAACTCCCAATAATAACTCATGTACTCTTTTATTATTACTATTACTCTGCAACACGCAAAGACGGCAAATAGTTTGGGACAAAACGCGGATTTTATTTCAACACTAGTGGAGAGAAGAGCATGCTTGGACTATCCCACAACCACCGTGTCTTCATCTGCAAACTCGTAGTATGGAACCTCCAAGTTGAGAGGGGCGGGGCCTCTCCTGATGCGGCCTGAAGCGTCGTAATGCGAGCCGTGGCAAGGGCAGTAGTAACCTCCATAGTCACCAATGGATACAAACTGAGTGACCACCGTCTTAGCGGCGTAGACGCCCGTCACCGCCGTGGCACCCGTCACCAAATATGAAAAGACTCTTCTGGACTCACTGGTGTCTTGGGAGCACTTATGGGGGTCCAGCACCTCCGGTCGTCTGTAACCGGAGAAGTCCGGTACCCTGACGTCCGTGTGGGCCAATCGCACCGCCGAACAGGCTGCAATCAGGACACGAAAAAGCAAAGCACAATAATCATCATCAATAGCAGAATACGTGAATCAGACTTAACTGAGTCATGGCATTCAAAGACAGCACCTCCTTGAACTTGCATATGTTCCTGTTTGGGATCCCCCCCCATAGGTTCTTGCATCGTCTTGTATGCACGGCTCTTTTAGGAGCTACCCGCAGATGTTCAATGATCTTCAGGTCTGGAGAGTGTGAAGGCCATTGCAAAACCTTCAGCTTGTGTTTCTGGGGTACGTTTCGGACCATTATCCTGTGCTAGAAGCCTTTTCAGCTTTTTTTAACAGACGCTGTGATATTTGCCGGCATTTAATGGCATACATGTTCCCTCCTACACCGCGCTCTAAACTATCACGCAAATGATATTTGTCTCTGCTTTTGATAAATTGTCAACATAAACTACAGTCATCATAATTGTCACAGTATTCTTTTTAAATAACAATAAAACTTCAAACACACTGGTCCACATTATTATGCAAACTTGCAGCATAAGCAGGTCATGTTTACAGAAAGCACGAGCTATTTTAACAGGCCATGTTACATGTTAACTTCATAGCCCTTCTTTGACAGAATAATGCTGATGACACAAACATCCTGTCTGCGTTACAATTTGCAACACGGTGTGTATGAATGCTCTACGATGTACTAATAAAGCATTTTAAGTGTGCATTAAGTTACGTGGTGTCTTTGAACGCCACCCCGCGCGTGCTTTTTAGCCGGACTAAAATGTGCGCCTCACTTGGAGCTCCTCGCGTGCGTCCTGTGATTGACAGGCGGCCATTCCAGCGGTACCCAATCAGCTCGCCGCAACCGTAAGGAGGAAACGCGCTACAGAAAATGCATAAACAAACTCTCGACTCACCATTTAGGCTAACCGTGATGGCGGGTCCTGTCATGGGGCTCTGGCCGTTGAGCGATTCACGGCACAGAAACAACTTCTTGGGGTTCAACAAGACCCGTTCGGACTTGACCGGGACGCCGGGAACCAAAGCCTTGAGCGGGCCAGCGACCGTAAAAGACGTGGCTTGCATATACGGAGCCAAAGCCCCCGATCGCGTTAAAAGTGTCATCATTTTCAGCGCTGATCACTCAAGGGGACCTTGGTCGTCGTCTTCCGTGCCTTTTCCTCTTCGTCTGCTTCCGGGTCGTTGAAAACACTTCCGGTTGAAAACACTTGTACGTGCTGCACCGCCCCCTTGTGGCTATCTGGAGGATTGCAACTCAACGCAGAATCAGGCATGTCCACTGTACATTCTAAAAATATAATTCCGCCCCCTTGTGGCTATCTGGAGGATTGCAACGCAGAATCAGGCAGTCCACTGTACATTCTAAAAATATTCCGCCCCCTTGTGGCTATCTGGAGGATTGCAACTCAACGCAGAATCAGGCATGTCCACTGTACATTCTAAAAATATAATTCCGCCCCCTTGTGGCTATCTGGAGGATTGCAACGCAGAATCAGGCAGTCCACTGTACATTCTAAAAATATTCCGCCCCCTTGTGGCTATCTGGAGGATTGCAACTCAACGCAGAATCAGGCATGTCCACTGTACATTCTAAAAATATTATTCCGCCCCCTTGTGGCTATCTGGAGGATTGCAACTCAACGCAGAATTAGGCAGTCCACTGTACATTCTAAAAAAATAATTTAAGAAAAAATCATCAGTAATATTAAGAAAATTAAGTCAAAATATTAAGGCAAAAAATGTTATATTTAAATGATAAAAGGCATAATTTTACATGAGGAATGTCATAAGGAAAAAGAACATAATATTAGCCCATCCATCCATTTTCTGTACCACTTATCCTCATTAGGCTCGCAAGGGTATGCTGGAGCCTATCCCAGTAACTTCGGCCGAGAGGCGGGGTACGCCCTGGACTGGTCGCCAGCCAATCACAGGCATAATTTTAGCATGAAGCTGAAATATCAAAGAAAACTGTTTTTTTCTTAAAAGTCAAAATAATTTGAGAAACAAGCGAAACAATGTATAACATTTTAACCAGGTTGGAAAAATCAAAGAGCAGAAAAAAACAAAACAAAACAGCTTTAACGTTACCAGAATAAAGTCTAAATATATATTTTTTAAATATAATATATAATAATAAATATATATTTTTAAGACAAAAGTTGCATTGTTACGAGAAAAAATTGTACAAGAATAAACCTGCAATAATATTGTGTTGATCCCACTGCAGTTTGGTGTGTGGGCTGCAGGGGGCAGTGGTGTTCACGCATGCTGGTTAGCGCAAGCGTTTGGAGTCAAGTGCCGTAGAATAAGAAAAAACAAAAACCTTTTTATTTTCTTTGAAATATTCCACATAATTATCTGTCATTTCGGGTCAAAATTTTGTATTTTGCATGGTCACATTTTTAAAAATGAGTCACGTGAGCATTTTCCATCCCTGTGCCGCCAATCCTCACTAGGGTTGCGGGCATGCTGGAGCCTATCCCAGCTGACTTAGTACACTTAGACAAGCCACCATTCACACTCACATTTATACTTCGGCCAATTTAGAGTCGCCACCTAACCTTGCGTACTTATTTGCATATGACGCACAAAGTAGCGGTGTGTCGTTCGCGAACGAATCTGCTCGTGAAATGAGCCGGCTCCCGCCGCTGGGCGCCAACTGACAGCCGATTCGTTTCTTTCTGGTCTTTTTTCTGTTAAGTGGTGACGCAGTGGGGGCGGGGCTACAGGCACCACACGGAGGAGGAGTTTTAAAGGCCAATCTGCTGCTTTTTCGTTTTGTTTTGCACTTTTGATGTTTTATTGCGTGGTGTTTTTTTGATGCTGTGTTGTTTGATTGTAAATTACAATCATTCACATGATTTTATCTATTTATTTTTACAAAAGAAATTAATTTATTACCAAATTATGTGTAAGAGAACAAAACAAATCTGGGAGCCGAAAGAGCCTTTTTAGTGAACGGAGCCAAAACAACTGACTCTTTTTGGTGAACAGAAAGAACCGGCTGTCTAAAAAGAGCCGAAATTTCCATCACCAGTCTCCATTGTGCTTTCTGCTCCTTCTCCTTGGGCCGTGAGGCGTTCATGTGCACTCATAATTGAGAGTGTTCTTCGTTAATTGTTTTGAATTGGTTTCACGGTCCCCCTTATTACAATTGGTGTATCCCTGTACCCCACTTCGTACCCATCGTAAAATCTCTGATTTTTTTGCGTCGTATGGAACCGCTCATCTGCATGTTCACTGAAATTCACGGGAGTGAAACCGAAAACAAGACAGACAATACAATAAAAATGTGCAGAAAAACGAAATATGTAGCACAACAGATGGCTTTGAACACTTTTTGGAAGGTACGGAAAACCAAAACAAACAAGAAAACGGCAATGCAAACGTAAAATCATCCCAAAATGAACTCACCAACATAACTATTGGCAGGAGCTACGTTGGCAACTTCATATTTATATTTCTTAACGATCACTGATGTTCAACAACAAAGTATTGGCCAGCTCAGCTATTGTGGAGTGCAGCAAAGATTCTGACCCGGTAGCAAAACAGAGCCTGACAGGAGGCCTTCAAATGTCAAGAAAGAAGCTCGACACGGAGAGAAAACAATCCATGGACAGCCTACGCGTCTATGTTTGGCCAAAGGCGTGGACCCTTCCCAACACCTTCCTTCATCATTTGCCCCAATTGTGGATGACCCAGCCGGACGCGTTGACGTCCAACTTCAAGATGTTCATGATCCACTCGTCCTTCTGGGCTCCCTCCATGAATTCTGACAAGGTTATCTGACCTGTGAGACGACATACAAAACTCAACGTACTCAGCAAAAAAACGCAAAACAAAAAGAAATACCACAAAACTCAAAAATAGCTGTTTTTTATAATTTATCTAAAAAAATATTTAGCCCTTTTCAAAAATTGAAATGTCATTTTTTTTTATTTTAAATGTCCATCCATTCATTTTCTACACCGCTTATCCTCACTAGGGTCGCGTGTATGCTGGAGCCTATCCCAGCAAACTTTTACATTTAACTAAAAAACAGCCAAACTTGTAAAAAAAGGCAAAAGAAAGATTTGTAATTGTATGAAACCTGTCAATGTTGTGCATACTGCGTGTGTGTGCTGCGCCCTGGCCCACCCGCGGAGGGGAAGTGTACCAAACGGGTACTCACCGTCATTATTCTGGTCAAGCAGGTCAAAGATTCTGTCACAGATTTCAGACGGCGTCAAAGTGACCTCTGTTTTTCGGAGCTTTATTTTGTAGAGAATCTGCGTGATGGACACACACACACACACCAAATGAGATTGCATCATCACAGTACATGTGGAGTACACGAGCCGGCAATGGGGGTGTGGAGTACAGCAGTACCTCGTACGACCCAAATGACAAAAGTGCACTTTTGCAGGGCAAAAGAGTGCGCCTAGAAAAGGAGTCTGTCTTGATGTTTCGTCAACACACGTATCATTTCCAGCAATCGCGTGTCCAAGAAAGCATCCGTGTGAAGAATGGATGGTGGTTCTGTTAGAGTTGGGACACTACAGACAGATCCCGGCCAGGGAATCCTTTAATTTGTTACGTGTGCGTGGTTGATTTGGTCACAGAACACTACAGAGAACGATGAACAACTCGTATCCGTCTCCTTCCTTGCTCCTAATGAGCAGAGTGCTGATGAGGCGTTCGAGCAGACGGCGTATTTCCCGGCGTTCGGAGGGCTTTTTGCCTGCGAAACAACCCAGCCTGATGCCAGAAGAAGTGCCTGAATGTTGATGAAGACTACCGAATGGATTATCCCTCATCCTCACGAGAAACATCAACTCATATTTCTTCCCTTTTCTGGGCGTTTAACAAACAGATGAGCGAGCTGACAGCGGACGACACGGGACACGCCTTTTTCGACGATAAAGCCTAAAAAACACTGAGCTGCGTGTTAACCGAGCCGTGTTGGTATTGTAGCAGCCGACCCGGAGAACTATATTACCAGGCGGAGCAACACAAGGCCAGTCTCAGCGCCACTCCCAACGCCTCAAGCCGCTGCCGAGCTTCACCTAGCACTTCTGTTTCTGCACGTAAACTACGCTGTCATATTTTTGGGAGTCTGGAACTTTTTTGGGGATTTTTTATTATTTCTAATGGAAAATGTGGATTTCTTTTTTGCCAGACCTTTTTGGAATGCATTAAAATAATAGACAAATAAACGCAGACTCCCAAAAACTGCGATAAGAACACAAGAGATTGATATTTTTTCTACTTGTTTAAGAAAAAATACCAAACATGTAAATATTAGTATTATTATAACCCCCCCATTTGATTCAGTGATGTCACATTTTGCTTGGAAAGATAAAAACAAAGAGTTCTTTTGCATGTAGTAGTAATAATAATCAAAAATAATAATGTCCGGCAGTTGGGGAAGATCGGGTTTTATACGTAAGATTGGTAGCAACATTGATTTTGATGCTTTGCTTTTTTTTTGTAGGATCAGATTCCAAATTTCCTACACTTCTGTGACCCTACAAGGACAAAAAGTCCACTCCCAAAAACAGGAAAGATTGACATTTTTGGCTGGAGAAACGGTTCTAGTGTCATCCCCGTGTGCTTTTTGGACCTGATCCTTTACGACTTACTGCCAAGTGGGTCCAGATATAGCAAAGAACCGCTCTTCCATTTCAGCATGTAAGCCGTGTCTTTACTGGAGTAATGACTCCTAAGAGGATTCTGAGGACTTTATGGAAGCCAACACGGAGGCTTTCTTCAAGATCAGTGACGGAGGTGTGAGTCTTCACGTACCCCGATGATGTCTTCCACTTCAGTCCTGTCTAACTTTCCGTTTCCGTCCCTGTCGTACATCTTGAAAGACCACTTGAGCCGGTCCTCAAGGTTTCCTCGCAGGATGAGATGAAGCGCCGCGACATACTCCAGAAAGTCCAGGGCGTTGTCCTGATAAAAAAGCAAAGTGGACTTGAGCTGTGACGGCAACGCCATGCTTTGCAGCGTTTACCACTGGCGGTACTGGGATTTCTAATTTCTGGTGCGAGTCCCGAGGTGTTATTCACCCCTGCTGAGATGTTCACAGTTCTTCAGCTCGTTCTCCTCCTGCTTTTGTCGTGCAAACGACCCATTACCTGTGAGGCCTGGCACATTTGCATCTGTTGAAGGCCGGCCAGACCTCTGTGCACAGAGTGGATATAAAAATGTATAAACCACACTGGAAATATCTTCATGGAGAGGCTTGCAATGTAGCGACAGGGATTAGGAACTAATATTGCATCTATACATATATAGAAATATTGCACATAGAAGCTACCATGGTGTGTTGGATGTCTGTATGTGTGGGGTCAGCTCTTACAGGTATCGGTGCCAGTAGCAGATATTGGGGACTGCATGAGTGAGGGCAGTATGGGGGGAAGGCGGGGGCAGATGAAAACCTGTTGAACAAAGTCCGCCGTGAACTTCCCCAATTTGTGCAAGACTCTGCACAGCGAGGTTTTCTCCACTGCACTGCTTAGGAGGGGCAGTGTCTCCTTGACAATTTATGCACCAAAAAAACCAAGACTGTGTGTTCTAAGTTCCGAGCACCAACATGTGAGGCTGGGCGAAGCCAGGAGGAGGAAACCCAACACGACTACAACCGCATGAAGGTATGGGAATGTGTATAATTTCCCAGCAGTGCTGCAATGTTTGCTCACGTGTACTATGCAGGCCTATAGAACAAAAGCACATGCATGACTCTCTCGCTCTCTCCCGGTGTAGCCGTGTTGGACCAAAGGGCACGGATGTGTTCTGTAAGAGCAGCAACACGCTGGTGGCCAGTAGCGGTTTTTTACCCCATGGCGGCGGTGAAGGCCTACATGTTGTACAAGGCATGTACAGGACAGGACAGGCACAAGAAGGTTGTTTCTGAGTCATCTAGCGAAGGAACGTGGTTGCCGATTCATGCAGCACCAGCAAATATTGGCACAGAGGCAGGCTGCTGATGCTGCTGCAGTGCCAGGGACTGTACAGACGACGCAGTGCCAGGTGCAAGAGACCTGCAGCAGGTCTACCTGTGCAACATACCCTAAATTCCCCCGCCTTAGTAAATCTCGTGTTACCTGGTTTGTGTCAAAGGAGTGGAATATTGTTTCGATGAAGAGAGACTCCTCCGCGCAGGTGCTGGGGACTCCAAAGATCCTCTTGAACTCGTGCAAATGCAGAGCCCCGCTCGGACACTCTTTCATGAAAACGGTGCACAACTCCTGAATCTGCGCTAAATCCATCTCCTCGTTGCGGCTTTCCTCCTGTCCCATGAGCTCCACCGGGAAAAGGCTGAAATGTCCCCAAGGTCACGAAAACAGGGACGCTCTGTCAAGCAGCACGACCGACTGGAAGTCTTAAGAGGACAATCCCATTAACAGTCCGGATGCATGCTGGGAAGCCAAGATGGAGTCAGAAACAGGCGTCTGTCTCCCTGTGTTTGGACTTCCCGTTGTTCGACGAATCCACAAGTGAAAACCTGAAAGAATCAAAGCAGATAACGTTTGCATCAATGTACCAAAACTAACACCCTCCTATACAAGGTCATTTCTTGGGTTTGACTTTCAGACACGACACGAAGGGAAATCTGAGATAAGGCGGGGGAGAAGGAACTTTTTCCCAGCGAGGGCCACACATTGAAAAATAAAAGGATGCAAGGGCCACCTTGATCATTTGTACTGGTGGTACTGGTGGATGCTTGGAAGTTATCTACATTTCAGGAAAAAAGCAAAACTGCATCTGAACTTTGCGATATACAGTAGGTGAAAATGCCCAGGACGATCAGAGACAGTCTAGAGTTACCTGTAAGTACTGTGACAGTTAGAAGACATCTGCGTGAAACGAATCTTTTTACAAAAATGTCCCCCAAAGTCCAAAGGCATGTGCAGAAGAGGTCACGATTTGCCAGAGAACACACCAACTGGCCTGAGGACAAATGGAGGAACATTTTGTGGACTAATGAGAGTAAAATTTTTAAACACGCCCCTTTCAGCTAATTGGCCAATTGCACAGCCTTAACAGCGTACATATCATGAATGCAGAGTCTTGCTTGTTTTCTGAGAATCTACTGCACCTACTGGTAACTAGTTTGCCATGAAGCAATACAAATACACTAATGACTAATACTTCATATGGTGAGCCACACTGCACTGCTATAATTCTCAACACTACTGTACATTTCACACAAAAACGGTATCTGAGCTTTGCAAAATACAGTCGGTGAAAAAGACTTCGCTTTTTGCTTTTTCTTCTCTGAATATTATCAAGGTAGGTAATGTAGTAGAAATTGCAATATATTGTCATTTATTTTCATATTTGAACAACAAACAAAAAAAACAATAATCAATCCTTGTACGCACCGCTACTAATTAAATTAATCACAGGTTTGACGTGAATTATTCATGATTAATCACTATTTGAAACTGTGTCTAAATAATGCCTATTTTGAGTGTATTTAAAGATACATTTCAAAATAAATGGAAGGACAATATGACGTATATATATTTTTCGTATAAATGAGCAGCTCCAAACAAAGTAAATCTAGTCTGGTTGCTGGAAAAAGTCCTCACTGTGACGTCACAGCTGAGATAGCGGCGGTTCAGAAACCTGGCCAGGGGGGCGGGGTTTGACCATCACAACTTCATTTCACTCTTAAAGTTTCCTGGCGGATGAAAAAACCCTTTTATAAAGTCAACACAACGAGGGGTTGCGTTCAAAGAACTCATGTAACTTTAGCTGAATTTGCATGGTTGGAGTATGGTTGGAGTCCAAGCACCCTTAGATCAGGAGTGGGCAAACTGCAAGCTGCGGCCCGTGGGCCCATCCATCCAGCCTGCCAAGCACCGCAATCCGAACACGGCAGCATGACCTGCAGTGTTTTGTGGCACGCTTGAGTCGCCAAAATAGTCATACGCAATCTTCCATCCCAAAAAGTCACATGACGCACAAAGTCAGCTTGCTACTTCACCATGTGGGATTACAATCAAAAACCCACGCGCAATACCCAAGCCAGAAAAGTCACCACCGCAAGGCATGCTGGGTAGCTTGTGGTGAACATTTTGCCATGATTGTCGCATTTTAGCGAGATATGTTGAGGTCGTCACGACGTAGTTAACATACACTTGATATCCAATATTTTATTGTTCATAGTATTGTTGCAGCAGGACTACCCAGCATGCCTTGCAGGCATTTGGAAAAACAGTTTGGTTGCAGGTTATGTTTAGTGCTTAGTTGATGTTTCTTCAGTTGACTTCAGCCCGCGAGTCAAAAGGTTTGCGCGCCCCTGACTTAGATGCCGATGAGAACCCCCACTTTTATCATTTAGAGCACCTGGTAAAGACGTGCTCGTGATGTTCATGAATTCCTAGAATGCTCCCAGAAAGAACGGAGCAGATTGATGACGTTGAAGCTGACAAGAAAGAAAGCAAAACGAGCGCGCCAACAAGTCTTTATTCATCACTA
>QODF01000356.1:0-77774 GCA_024372805.1 Oostethus manadensis
GCTTAATAGCGTGAAACAAACAGTAGTGTCTGGTGTGTTTACAATGTGTAGTTAGTTAGCATTTGCAGAAAGCGTCAGTAAATATAAAGGCACTGCGTGAATTTTGACTTTGTAGTGTTGTTGCAAATCCATTAGTGTTGTTGTACACGGAGCTGAAAGTCTGATTACCCACTTCTTCCTCTCTCCTTTTTAATCGTGAATCGCAAGCAGCCCTTCTGCTACGTAGCCAAGATTGTGATGTATTAGTTCACTTCTGGACTGCCACCGCCAGGGTATTATTTTTAGTCTTGTCAAGGTTAGTTGTGCAAGTTAGCATTGAAGGATGGCTCATAAAAAGGAGGGGAGCGAGTCTTTTCCCCTCAGCTCAACCGCTGCACACTTTCCCTCAGGCTGCCCGCACTGCCCTAATTAGTGTGTGAGTACGTGGCTGCTGCCGTCCCATCAATACATGCTCTGTGTGCCCGTGCAGCATCTGAGATCTTTGCTGGGAGTGTGATGGATGATGGATGTTGAGGCTGAAGCGGGCTGATGGATGATGGATGGATATGGGCTGATGTTCATGTGTTCCTGTCTTCCATCAGTCAGTCTGATGATTACTTTTCCTCCTCGTTTTCAGTCCTTGTTGGTAGTTGGTAGTTGTTGGTATGGTAGTTTGGTAGTGTGACTGGAAAAGCTCAGAGCCGACGTCTCTTCCTCGCTAGCCCCCCAGCGGCCGCCATGTCGCCGCCATCTCACTGATGTTCCAGGCTGCAGTTGCCATGGTAACCCCCCTTGTCCGTTAGCGCTGACCATCTACAGCCCCTTCTACCTGAATTTTTGTAACCCTGCCCACTCTGCTCGCAGTCACATGGCTTCAGGTGACTTCCTGACAGTGCTGTGGTGCTGGAGCTCTTAAGGAAGATGGTTACCTTGGCCATCTCTGTCACTTGGCTTGCCCGAGTAAATCAGGTGTCAGCAGCCAATTAGCAGAGTGAGAGGGGCTTATGACGTCCTGGACCTTTTCATGTTTCTTCCTTCTGTGAGCATACAGTATACTGTGAGTTATTTACAGTCTTGCCTTGCTCTGCTGCACTTTTTCAGAGATGAATGGATGAATAATGTTTCCGGCCTGGACATGTTGAGTTCAGGAGAGGGCTGCTTGGTGTTTGTTAGGACATGCCGCTGTGAGAGAGCAGGTTTGTCTCCTGAAAGTATGACTTTTTGCTGTTGTTTTCTTCTTTAATTGTGTTTAAAGAATATGTTGAGGGCCAATATAAAACAAGCCGAGGGCCACTTGTGGCCCCCATGCAGTGCTCCGGACGCCCCTGTATTATAGGAGCACATGTAGCATGATCAGAAAACAAAGGTGGAGAGAAGTGGAGAAGGAGATGAGAGAAAGGTGTGTAGGAAAGATGAGGAGGAAAAGGGGACAAGTGAGGACAGAAGGTTGGAGGACATGAGGGAGAGCAGCAAGGACAAAAGAAAAGCAGAGATGACACAGCCAATCAGGACGTTTTAACAGAGGTGGAGCACCTGAGCTTCAGTCCGCCTTGCTGCCGCTGCATGTCCACACGCCTTAGCTCACTATCGTCTCCTGGAGGTGGGACTCATGAAACATTCACGCCTCCCTGAAGGTGTGAGGGTGCGTGAGTCTGAATGAAGGCGTGCACAACTAAAATCGGACTCAAGGTCTGCCAGAAGCCCAAAATGTCCGTACAGACAAGAATAGTCAGATGTAAAAAAATGATGCTTTTTGGTTTATTAGCGCCTAACGCAAGCGATTAGAGAGGGAGGGCGTACGTGACTTAGAGGACCAATTAGAGCAGAGAGTGGCTGCCATTTAGGGGGACGCTGTGCCCACGGTGGGGGGGGCATCCCTAGTGAAAGATTTCATGGTATTATTATGCACTCTGTGACGCTGAAGTCATTTCAAATGTTCTGTTGGACCACGGGAGGCTTGCTCCAAAGTCACAACATTCATCCATGACTAGTACTGATTTAGGCCCCCATGCTGGATGGTGTTAGGGGCTTTGATGTTCGGACAAGAGGAAGACGTGAAGGTGCTCACCAAGAAGCCAGCATGCCAGCTTGTAGCTAATGTTTGTTAGAATGAATGAGTGATGCACAGAACCAGGCCACCCAGACAAATGTTTGTTTGCACATCACATACATGATTTTACAGCAACTGAATGAAAGTGTCACGTAAACCAATTTGTCATAGCAGTATGTGTCTGAGAATTGTGCTTTAACATCGGCCGTTTCATAACTGCGTGTTCTGGGAATGTCATATTCCAGGCTGACATGGGACAGTCCCGATCGGTCTGCCAGCTCCCTCTGGAATGTTCAGTGGTGAGGAACCTGCAGTGATACTTTGTGCCGGGTCTCGCTCCAAGACCGGCCCAGTTCCAAGTAAACAGCGCAGTCTAAACGGCTCGAGGTATCACCAATGGACCAGTAGCTGTAGAAATGTGGAAACAGCTGGCGCGGACCAGCGCACATTTTCAGGGTCATTTCAGTCTTGAAAAAACATAGGCCACTTTTTTGTTTGTACATGAGCCACCTGCTGTCGTCTTGTCCACATTCATACTTCATATTCGCTTGTGTTTGGTCCATGCACAAACCTTTCTTCTTTAGCTAAATGCCAATAAAGTGCTGCATTCTCTTAGTTGCTGTTGTAGAATCCAGGTTAATATTGCCATGCTTTTATTTTGAAGTAACTTTGCACTGAACAGTAAATGAGTTTGTAAGGAGACAGCAACATAAACATACCATTTCATATAAACATGAGCACTTTGGTGGACCAGGACTTGGATGTGGATCATCTACAACGTAGACTGGCTCTCAACGGGACCAACTTAGACGGGTTCCATGGAAACACTTGCTGATCACAAAACAATTAACAAGATGCATTGATGATCAATTTCTTTGCACAGAGCCAAAGACACACACGCGATCAATGTGCAGTAGAAGTTTGGGAGCAGTAAATGAGAAACTAAATTAGGTTGTACACTGAGCATGTGCTGCGTTAAACTTGTGGAGGACGTCACACGTTGCGACCTGAGCACGTAACCTGCACACGAGCACATAAACAACGTGAGCACAGGCAGCATTGACCAGGACAACACTTATCGATCACGGAGGAAGCTCGCTGAAGCCAGACTACTTTATCACGGCAGTGTGATTTATTCTTCCGTGAGGTCCTCTCAGCAGCCGCCGCTACTCAGAGATGTCACAGATGCCGCCATGAAGGAGCTCGCATCGCTACAAATGATCACCTGCCAGTAGGGGGCACCTGAGAGCAAACTGTTGCAACACAAGAAAATGATCCTTGTCTTTTTTAATCTCACCCACAAATTTCTAACAAAAGTCCGCTGTGTTTGAGACCAGTCCTAAATCCAACCTTTACTTTCAACCACCAGGGGGGGCTGTTGCGGTCTTCTTTTTTCCTCTCCAAATATAGTGGTACCCTGACTTACGAGCGCATTTACTCACGAGATTTCCGACATACGAGCTGTCTGGCGGACAATATTTTGCTTTGGAAGACGAGCTGTGATGTGATTTACGAGCATACAAACATCTATTAAAGCTCTATCCGGACAAAGACGATCCGAGGCTTAAATGCACAATTCATTCATTTATTCATTCATTTTCTGTACCGCTTATCCTCATTAGGGTCACGGGGATGCTGGAGCCTATCCCAGCTGGCTTTGGGCGAGAGGCGGGGTACACCCTGGACTGGTCGCCAGTCAATCGCAGGGCACATATAGACAAACAACCATTCACACTCACATTTACACTCTAATGGACAATTTAGAGTGGCCAATTAACCTAACATGCATGTTTTTGGATTGTGGGTGGAAACCGGAGTACCCGGAGAAAACCCACACACGCATGGGGAGAACATGCAAACTCCACACAGAGATGCCCAACGGAGAGTTGAACCCAGGTCTTCCAGATCTCCTGACTGTGTGGCCAATGTGCTAACCACTCAGCCACCGTGCGGCCTAAATGCACAATTACTTTATCAAATCCATACGAAGCCGACGTTTTCAGGGTCTATAAACGAACACTGTTGAAACCGGGCCCCAGAGTGGAAAAACGTTCCACCTCCGCCAACATCTCCATCTGCTCTTCAAGGTAAAGAAAACATGCTTATTTCTTTACACTTTCTTTTACTATGCTTTAGTATACGTTTCTTCTACATTATTGAGTGTGGAGACACATCATTCTTCTTCAGAAAGGTAAAAACAATAAAAATTGGTGTGGTTTTTGAGGGCACTGCAACCAATTAATGGCTTTATGTTATTTCTTATGGGGAAATTGTTCTGACATACGAGGAAATCGAGTTACGAGCTGGGTCTGGGAACAAATTAAACTCGCAAGTCAAGGTACCACTGTAACTAGAAACTACAGACGAAAATATGCTGTCACACGGTCCTCCTCTGTCTCGTCTACAACGGCAGGCTAGCGGCGGTTGCATTGTCACGTGATTGCATCGGCAGAGCAACATTACATCTCTGCCATTTATGGGGAAGTATGAGGTGCGTCAGACTGTATTTCATTATATCGATTTAATGGATTTTAACAAAAAAAACAAAAATAATTACCCAAATTATGTTCTATAACTTTGCATTAACAAAAAGCTATTACGCACTGTGCTGTATATATACAGGTGCATACATATATATGTGTATTTATGTATGTAGTTATATATGTATGTAGGTGGAGAAGATTATTTTTTTCTAGCCTACATCATAAATGTATTTCTTTTTTTCTACCCGGTGTTCTGGAGGGATCGGTAAAGTCTGTTTGGCGCCGTGGACAACCCACTCTATGCTTCCCCATCCAAGTCAGTAGCGGATGAATGAGAAGGAAGCAGCTGATTGGGAACCAAACGTGAAGGTGTTCTAGCGCGTAGTCAGTCAATGAAAAGTACACACAGAACTACGTATTTAATACATAGCAGTACGGTGGCGCTTTAGGGCCACACTAAAAGAAACAAAAAAACTTGTTGTTTCGAGATTAAAAGTCGTAATATTACGAGATTTAAAATCACAAATTTACGAGATTAAAGTTGTAAATTTACGAGAAAAGAAGTCGTAAAGTCGTAAAATCACAAAGTGGTAAATTGACGATATTTAAAGTCGTAATATTAGGAGTCTTAAAGTCGTAAATTTAATGCAGAGCTTGCAGTCTAAGAGCAATCATCACCGATATATAGTATACAACAGCTTTTTGTTGTTAATCTGATTGCTTGATTATTTTTGAGGCCCGCGTGTAAATGAGTTTGGTTAGTCAACTTAAATGACTTCATTCATTTTAAATCAGTAGAGTTAGTATGCAAGTGCTCCCATTGAGTCACAGCCACAGTCTTGTTGTGTTTACACCAAACTTTTCTTTACTAGGGCGCCGCCCTGCTGGCCATGTAAGGTCATGCAAGCAACATTGAGTGACAGCCAGCAGGAGGTGCAGCATTGTTTAGGTAAAACAAAGTAATTGTGACAGGTTCCATGTGCACCACTGCATGCCTTTTATTGACTTTTTGCTCTAACTTAGCATGTTTGTGTGTGACCTCTGCTGGGGTATGAAGGTCACTAGGCTGTGTCAGCACTGTCACATGACTCATGTTTTAATGTCAGCTTACTAGACGCATCAGGCTGCGGATGAAGGTCGTTTTTCAGGCCCAATGACTCGACTTCTAACGCCAACGAGCCGCTCTGCATCACAGCACACACACACGCACCCCCCCCCCCCCACACACACACACAAATACGCCCACATGCACACACACACTGATTAGATGGTGATGATGAGGAGGATGAAACAGAATCAAAGCGAACATGTGCAAAACGCAACCTTTGACCTTAGGCAGAGCAAGATGGCGGCCAGCAAGGCGTAGTGGGTTGATGAGAAGAAGGTGTCGCATTGCGGAGGCTCTCACATTGATTTGTGGCCATTGAGACGGCGCTGATACGGCGGCGAGTGCGCGGACGTCAGCGCTGCCTCTGGTTGGCGAGAGGCGAGCTGTGGAGGGTTGGGGGGGCTTCTAGATGAGGAGGTTCACCTTGACGACGTCCCGTCCGCATCAACGTGTCCCCATGCCATTTGAGACTCATATGAGGGGGGAGCGCTCAACACAAGCAGCCAGAATGAAAAAGGGTGCCAGTAAAAGTTTGGTCCTGTTAGGGGAAGGGCTGTCATGTAATTCCCCTCCATATTCTCATTGACCTTAAAATACCCCCCCCAACAGCACAAACAACAACGTGTGACAGCATCAATAATAAACAATAATAAAAACACACCATTTATGGCCATCATATCTTTCTTATTTTTTTCCTTCTTCATCTTCCTTTTCCTTATGTTTCTTCTTGCTGCTTTCTTTTTTCCTCCTCTTCCTTTCCTTCTTTATTTTCTTCCTTTTCCTCATGCTTCTTTTTCTTGCTGCTTTCCTTTTCATTTTCTTATTTGTCTTCTTCCTTTTCCTCATGCTTCTTTTTCTTGCTGCTTTCCTTTTTCATTTTCTTATTTGTCTTCTTCCTTTTCCTCATGCTTCTTTTTCTTGCTGCTTTCCTTTTTCATTTTCTTATTCGTCTTCTTCCTTTTCCTCATGCTTCTTTTTCTTGCTGCTTTCCTTTTTCATTTTCTTATTCGTCTTCTTCCTTTTCCTCATGCTTCTTTTTCTTGCTGCTTTCCTTTTTCATTTTCTTATTCGTCTTCTTCCTTTTCCTCATGCTTCTTTTTCTTGCTCCTTTCCTTTTTCATTTTCTTATTCGTCTTCTTCCTTTTCCTCAGGCTTCTTTTTCTTGCTCCTTTCCTTTTTCATTTTCTTATTCGTCTTCTTCCTTTTCCTCATGCTTCTTTTTCTTGCTGCTTTCCTTTTTCATTTTCTTATTCGTCTTCTTCCTTTTCCTCATGCTTCTTTTTCTTGCTCCTTTCCTTTTTCATTTTCTTATTCGTCTTCTTCCTTTTCCTCAGGCTTCTTTTTCTTGCTGCTTTCCTTTTTCATTTTCTTATTCGTCTTCTTCCTTTTCCTCATGCTTCTTTTTCTTGCTGCTTTCCTTTTTCATTTTCTTATTCGTCTTCTTCCTTTTCCTCATGCTTCTTTTTCTTGCTCCTTTCCTTTTTCATTTTCTTATTCGTCTTCTTCCTTTTCCTCAGGCTTCTTTTTCTTGCTCCTTTCCTTTTTCATTTTCTTATTCGTCTTCTTCCTTTTCCTCATGCTTTTTCTTGCTGCTTTCCTTTTTCATTTTCTTATTCGTCTTCTTCCTTTTCCTCATGCTTCTTTTTCTTGCTGCTTTCCTTTTTCATTTTCTTATTCGTCTTCTTCCTTTTCCTCAGGCTTCTTTTTCTTGCTCCTTTTTTTCAGTTTCTTATTCATCTTCTTCCTTTTCCTCATGCTTCTTTTTCGTGCTGCGTTCCTTTTTCATTTCCTTTTTCATCATCTACCTTTTCTTCATGCTTCTTCTTGCTGTGTATCTTCGTCATTCCCTTCCTTTCTTTCTTCATTTTCATCCTTTTCCTCGTGTTTCTTCTAGCTGCTTTACTTCTTCATCCTCTAACTTACCTTCTTCTTCTTCTGTCTTTTACCTAGTCTTCTTCCTTTTCCTCATGCTTCTGCTTGCTGTTTTCCTTCTTTATCTTCTTTCTTTACTTATTCTTCTTTTCCCTTTTCTTAGTGCTTCTGCTTGCTGCTTTTCTTCTTCATTCTCTTGCTTTACTACTTTGGGCTATAATTTTGTGGGTGGCACAGCATGGCGCAGTGTAGTGCAGGCTGCACAGTGCTAATTTCCTCCAGCGTAAAACAGTTCGCAGCCAATTCGGTATTTGGTAGACCGAGGCGCGCTGCGATGGTTGTGGAGGAACAGCAGGGGGAGGTGCTGACTGCTTCAGCCCGGCATAGTGACAATTTTGTGGCAAAAGGCTTCGCCAAAGGGGCACCGAGAGCTCGCCAGGTCCAACCTGGTCTACTCTCGGCATAAGATAAAGCCCAGCCGTACTAATGGTGGTAATTTGGCTGACTAGCGCACAGTACACACACATCACCAAAACCCTACACTCCGGTTTACACAATGTCAGGCACATTTGAACAGCCACAGTTTAAAGTTACTATCTGAATCAGCAAATACATTTTCATCTATATTGACTGTCCCGTCTGCTTCTGGCGCATCGTCTCCTTCTGGCCACCACCTCCTCTGTCTGTCGAGAGTTGCAAAAATTATCGTAATTAATTGGTTAAAACAAGTTAATCTCACATGCAAACAGAACATGAGCTTGGAAATGCGTCTTTTACACACAGTTGTTTGGTTTTCATCCCTCTTATGCATAGACTTTGTTTATTCATATTACACGGGGTTCAAATACAGGTTGACAGGGTTAGATAGAGGCAATTGATTCGCTGTGGCGACCCCTGAAGGGATAAGCCCAAAGGAAAAGAAGAATTGGGAAATAGAGGTAGCCTGAATGCTAGCTTTTCTAATGGGATGCACACATTGCTACCAAATCTTGAACAAAGAATGTCAATTGCCAAATGTCTAATGAATGTTGCAGACAAGGTGGGTGGGTGCAAGAAATAATGTGCTTCTTGCATTTTTTTCATTGGATTGTAAAACGCTTCTTACTTTAACGCGGTAAAACACAACATGGTGAAAATATACTCATGAAGCCTGAGTCGCACACACACAGCTGCACTAGAATGCTAAATTAAGCTAACCCTTTTAGCTTCCATTCACGCTTTGTTTATTGCATACTATGTGTGTGTAGTGTTAGTGTATATTGTGTGTTTATTGCGTACTATGTGTGTGTAGTGTTAGTGTATAGTGTGTATTGTGTACTATGTGTGTGTAGTGTTAGTGTATAGTGTTTATTGTGTACTATGTGTGTGTAGTGTTAGTGTATAGTGTTTATTGTGTACTATGTGTGTGTAGTGTTAGTGTATAGTGTTTATTGTGTACTATGTGTGTGTAGTGTTAGTGTATAGTGTTTATTGTGTACTATGTGTGTGTAGTGTTAGTGTATAGTGTTTATTGTGTACTATGTGTGTGTAGTGTTAGTGTATAGTGTTTATTGTGTACTATGTGTGTGTAGTGTTAGTGTATAGTGTTTATTGTGTACTATGTGTGTGTAGTGTTAGTGTATAGTGTTTATTGTGTACTATGTGTGTGTAGTGTTAGTGTATAGTGTTTATTGTGTACTATGTGTGTGTAGTGTTAGTGTATAGTGTTTATTGTGTACTATGTGTGTGTAGTGTTAGTGTATAGTGTTTATTGTGTACTATGTGTGTGTAGTGTTAGTGTATAGTGTTTATTGTGTACTATGTGTGTGTAGTGTTAGTGTATAGTGTTTATTGTGTACTATGTGTGTGTAGTGTTAGTGTATAGTGTTTATTGTGTACTATGTGTGTGTAGTGTTAGTGTATAGTGTTTATTGTGTACTATGTGTGTGTAGTGTTAGTGTATAGTGTTTATTGTGTACTATGTGTGTGTAGTGTTTAATCCGTCTGTATAGAGTATCCACTCATACGCCAGTTCCTCGACTGGGCTTAGTTTCTTTGGCTTCTTGGGGCTGGTCATTGGTCCTATTTTTTGATCGGGTTCCAGAAGGATATCTCCCCACTTTCCCCATCTCGCATTGGTAGCCTTTGTGCTATCAACGGTGTTCTTTGTTAGGAACCATTGCACCTGGGTTATGACTCTTATCCCTTGTCCTCGCGTCAACTCCTTAATGGACTCCCAGTACCTAGCAAGTACGGCCAAATCTTTCTCTTCCCGTGGGTATTTCTTCTCCACCGAGGACAAAGTGTAGCTCCATAAGGTTACTAGGCCTTTTCCCTCATTCTTAACACTTATTATCGCATTGTCCTTTTCACATGACACTTCGGCAACCGCTTGTGTTGTTAAATCTTTTGGTTCCAGTCTTACAACCTCCTTGATCGCTTGCTTCAGTTGTTCCAGGTGTTCCTGGTCCTGAGCCGACCATGGCCATGCTGCTCCTGCCTGGCCCTCTTCGGTCTTCCTCAAGCGGGCGTACAGCGGCCTAGCATGCTTCTGGTAGTGAGGGACATGATCTCGAACATAATTGCAAAGTCCCAATATCCTTTGCAGCTCATTTTCAGAGGTTGGAGGCAAAATTTGTTTGATTTTTTGTCTATACCCATCCGAAACCCCCAAGTCTTTGGCTACCTGGAACCCCAGATAGTCCACTTGGAATCTGGCTAGCTGGCACTCCTTGAGATTGAGTTTTTCTGTCGTCCTTCGCTGTTCCTAGGGCCAAGCATGGTGGTGCTTTCCCAGCGTGGTGCTGGCTGTTCTTTCCATACCGAGTCTATTGTGCGTGGCCTCGCCATCTCTTCTGAGTAGACTCGAAACGGTGTTGGTAGCCCCCTCCTTGGAGCATCTTCCTTCTGGCTTCGTCTGGCCTCTGGCTGCAGGGCTTCGCCTACACCCAAGGCCACTCCTGGTGCCTTCCTCTGGGCTGCCACAGCTCTCTCCACGCGTCTGGACGACGGTATAACCCCCTCCTGTCTTGGGGTCCTTGCAAAGCTCGGTGCCCCAGCCAGTGCTATTGCGTACCGCTTGTCATCCTGTTTTTGCGAGGCCACTACTACCACCTTTGTGGCGTTCTCTACCAGGTGTCTTTTCCAAGTACATTTGTCCCACCACTTCTTCAGTCCTCTGGGCCTCCTGACATAGAAGGGTATTGGACCGCAATCCATCTAGACTCGTGACTATTTGTCTGGATCCTCCATCCGCTGCCCGTCTTATCCCCTCGGAGAGCCGCTTCACATTTTTCCCGTAAATAGATCCACCTCTTCTCGGTCCCCATACGGTCTGATGGGGATGTGTAACACTGCCCAGTAACCGCTCAGTCCTCTACTGGTCACTGCAGTTCCAAACTCACAGTTGGTACTCACCATCCTCTGCAATTCCTCCTGTGTTTTTCTTCTGTACCCATTTCTGAGCATCAGCTTCAACTGGGCTTCAAACTTTCTATTGCGAGGTTTGTACCGATCATCCATGAGTATCAGCAAAGCATCTCCCAATAAGTTCCTCGGGTCACCGATGTACTGATACAGGGCCCCATTGCGATACCTCTTCATCACTGTGACTTTTGCCAGCAGGGGCTCCAGATTGGGCATTGGCGAGTCCAGTCCTCTGTCTGTCTTTCCTTTTTGGTATATGTACTGCGGAACTTGCGTGATCCCCTACCCGCACTGGCTCTAATGACCAGGATCTCTGTCGGGGTAGCCTTAGTGTTCCAAGTTGTCTTATTCGTTCAGTGAACTGCACTGGCTCTGGAGGTTGCACTACCACTGACTTTGTTCTTTCGACCACTCTCGCCGGTTCTGCGGGGCCCGCCCTTTCAGCAGGTTCCACCGGTTCTCCTGGTTGCGTAATTTTTTTTTATTCGGATTCTTCCTCAGTACTTGAGATGGTTATTGGGCTATTCAGCCCATGGCCCGGCGTTTGCGGCCGTGCGAGCTCCTGCCCCACCTCTGATGGTTCCCCGGGGTAGTCCAGTTCCATCTGTGTATATACTTCATCGTCCTCCCAAATAATTTCTTGGTCATCCTCCGGTTTAATTTCCGGTGTAGGTGGCGATTCCTCTTCTTCTGTCTCTATCGGGAGATCCAGGATTGAGGCCATTTCCATGTCCCCTGTCTAGGCTTCTGAGAGGCCCTCGACTGCTGTCTAGGTTTCTTCCCACCTACTTCATTTCTCCGCTATCAGTTCCCCTAATTTTCCTTGCACCTTCTGGTGTTCTTTCAGACGGGCAACTGCTTTAACATTTACATCTACCAAGTCCGGGTGGATGTTCACTTGTCGGGCTAGCATTTTCACTATCGGCTCGTATGCTCTGGATGGGCTAACCAGATGGGTTATTGGTCCCCCTGTCCAGGACCCCAGCAACTCTTACCACCATTCCAACCACTTCTGGGTATCTGAACCTGCTTCTGGGGGGTCCCTTAGGGTGGTCTACCACCGTTACCAACTGGTCTCCATCAGGACTCATCCACATAATCTGGGAGTAAACCCGTTTTTCTATATATAGATGGGCTTCCACCTTTGTTTCGAGCATCTCTCGTTCTATAGACGGGTTCAATTCCTCATATTCTTGTCTCATTCTCGGTTCCCATACCACCAAACCTCCCCCCCAGAGGAGGATTTGGGTCGGGATGTTATGTTGTCCCACCATCTGGGGCGTCGACACTCTCGGCTTAGAGCTCTCACCTCCCTGGTGGGAGCTTTCCCTACGATGCCCCAATGTATCCTTCTCCTGTTCTTCTGTTCCTTCTCCTGGAGCCGCTTTTTTGCTGACTCCTGTAGTTGTAGATGTGAGTTGCTGCTCTCTCAAGCCTCTCGTTCCGGTCTGAGCAAGGGAAAGATTGCAGCTCATCAGTTACTCGGCGTTGAGTTCTTCTCCGCGCCTCTCTTCTTCTGAACTTGTCGCTTGTCCACAACCAGACACGACAGAGGTTTTGTTTTAGCTGAAAGCCTTCGGGTTCAGCCACAACCTGATACTAGGATTGGGCACTTCACTCTGGCTCCCTTCTAGTCTGTTGACTCAGGGTGGATCTCGCTCTTTGAGTTCCCCATTGTCCTTTGAGTTAGCCTTGCTCACAGCTCAGCTTAACACGTTTTTTTCTGACTGGATCTCCACCTTCGGTTCCACCCTTTACTGCACGTCCCCTTGGACACTCGGGTAAGGGTGGCCGGGTGTCCTTGGGGTCAACCACAGCTCTTGGAGAGAAACACTCCTCTTCCTCTTGTTGTAGCCCTTCAAGCTACCAACAAGATTGCTTTTTTCCAGGGAACCTTTTCCCTCAAAGATCAACCGCTTCTCCCACGAAATTTTTGTAGGTGGAGCTCAGAAACTGTTTTGGGAAGAAATACAATCTGTAACTCTACCACTCAGGTTGTTCCGGAACTCTGCTCCCGTATGAAACAGCTAAAACGAGCCCCATGTTGGGCACCACGTGTCTAAAACCCTTTCTACCTAGGTGGTGCTAGACCCTTACCTCGCCCTCGTGCAAGACAGGGCAGGCGCACCTCCCTAACCTGACTACTCCGTGTAAAGGATTAAATCTCGCCCGTTGAGGGACAAAAAACTTCTTAGCCAGAGGCGAGGAGAACTCACCCAGGTTCTCATAGCCTCGCACACGACCAGAGTAACCGCTTCACTTATTTTGGCCGCAGGCGACACCGGACCCTCTGCCTTTTACGACTGCTCCACCTCTAATACGGTTTGTTGCTCTTGGAAACGACCTGGGATTTTTTACCTATCTGCTAGCAATAAAGAGGGACCTGTTAATGTATATGACCGGAACAACCTCAAAGGAATTTAGTCTGTATCACACCGCTTACTCTTTTGTATCACACAGAATATTGGACGACAACAATTGTCCACTTGCAATAGATGACAGGTTTTATTAGGACAGATTAGCAAGGGCAAGACCCGAACCCGATGGTGGACACGGGGGGTTAGGGTTGCTGTCAAGCTGAAGAAGGAGTCCTATCAAGCATGGATGGCTTGCGGGACTCCCGAAGCAGCTGACAGGTACCGGCAGGCCAAGCGGCACGCGGCTTCGGCAGTGGTCGAGGCAAAAACTTGGGTGTGGAAGGAGTTCGGTGAGGCTATAGAGCACGACTTTCGGTCGGCCTCGAAGAGGTTCTGGCAAACCGTCCGACACCTCAGAAAGGGGAAGCAGCCCCCAGTTCACACTGTTTACAGTGCGGACGGGGGCTTGCTGACCTTGACTGTGGATATAGTTGTTCGGTGGAAGGAATACTTTGAGGCCCTTCTCAATCCCACTGACATACCTTCCGTAGAGGAAGCAGAGTCTGAGGATACGTACGTGGACAGTTGTATCACCGTGGCTGAGGTAATTGGGCTAGTTAAATCACTTCCCAGTGTCAAGGGTTCGGGGGTAGACGAGTTCCGCCCTTAATTCCTCAAGGCTCTGGATGTTGGGGGACTGCGTTGGTTGACACGCCTCTACAACATTGCATGGAAGTCAGGAACACTACCCCTGGACTGGAGGGTATGTGGGAGTTTGCCCAACCGGTCTACATGTGCTTTGTGGACTTTAAAAGGATTTTGAACGTGTCCCTCGTGGTGTCCTGTGGGGTGTAGGATGATTACTTATCTATTTATCAATGCTCATGTGAAACTTTATTCAAAAATCACCTTACAAAAGACACATTTTGACCCGGAATTAATGAATGATGTTTAATATTTTAAGTAAATTAGGATAAAAAACAGGGTTATGTGTTTTTAAGTGCGCAGGAGTAGGGGGGTACGTGACTTCATGTTAATGTGACTTCAAATGTTTGATGGGGTACGCCTCTGTAAAAATTTTGGGAACCACTGCACTGGAAACTTGACATGATCAACACCTTTTCCCGCTGTTATGATACACCCAAGGGTGCACTTTATTCCTTGACAATCACACACTGTGTTCTCCAAGAAACCTTTACCTCCTGTTTGGTTCAATGCATCCTGGACCACATGACTGGCATGTTATGTCAGGAAACAAAATGCACTAGAAAGTAGGCCTGTGGTCCACCTAAGGATGTTCACATTTTCATTGTCCGTGATTTCGTTCTTTAGAGTTGAATGTCTTTTTGTTAAGAGCAGAGCTGATAGTAATCCCTACAAACAAGCAGTTCTCAATTGCCGCTTTTTCCACCTCAAAGATAACGGCTAAAAGTGTGGGATAAACAAATAAATATGGTGTTAGTGCAACAACAGCACCTTCTTGTATTTTGTGACACACAAAACAAGCGGGGAATATCATACACATGGAATAGAAATAACTTGGCTTGAAAACTTGGCAAAACAGTTAGCAGCTCATTTAGGCAACCTTGAGTGCCTTGAAAGGCGCCTAACAAATAAAATGTATTATTATTATTATTTGTGGCGTCCACAGTGGAAATATAAAACAAAGTTACCCATTTGCAATGACTCATTTTAGCAGCCATATTGAGCCAATAAATGTGTCGATGTCGACACCCTGCATAGCATGAAAACTTTGGATTCATCATTTTATTCATGTTTGCACATATTGCACCATATCGGTCTGTCTGAAAGTTCATTTTAAAACTCCATCTACTGTATCACTCAGGCCAAACGTTGACACCTACAAGATGCTGTGTGGTGGTTTTGGTATCTCCAGCGTGATGTGGAGCCAATCAGGTATATTGCATCAGAAGAAGTAGCATTAATGTGTTTACATGGAAAGCGTGGAAATCTGAAAGACAACACGTCTGATTCATGTGCTTTATTTACATTTTGGAATAATATCTTATTGCTTTAAATCTGGCAGGTAAATGCAATATAAAAAAAATGACTGACATGAACAAATTTATGGTGATTTTTTTGCCATAACAAGCAGCTATACATGCATGCATGCCTGCACATTGCATGTTGCACAGTACATGTTGCATGTTGCATTTGCGTTTGGTGGCAGTCCACACCAGCAGGTGCTTTTTCCCTTTAAAACACACACACACACACACTCATCCACTGAGAGAGTGCTGATGTGCTTTCTGGTGTCACTACAGTTTTATTGAGGTGATAAGTACTTAGTCAGTATGTGTGTGGGGGTGCGCGTGCGTGGGTGTGCACGTGTGCATGAATGTGTAGTGACAAGGGGCCCAGCAGCATCTTGAATGTCACGTAAGGAGGGAAGACGTTATGTTTTACACACGTGCACGCCCCTCACCACCTCCGTTGTCACTTTATTTTGGGAGAGTGCACGTCAGCCTGGAGGTGGTGCACGCGGGCGCACACACACGCACGCACGCACACTTTTTTTCAGGTACACGCAATTTCAAAGTTGTTGAGAAAATCTGTTTTTCTCAAAGCTCTGCAAGGAAATTCCATATTTGCGCAAACAAAATTCAAAACGTGCAAATGAACCACTATTCCAAATATTCTAAACATATCTCAAAAGAAAGCATTTGTTTCACATTGCAAAAACTTTTATATTATATATAGAGTAGGTAGAGTGGTAGACCCCAAAAAATGAGCTGGAGTATGCCATTGGCTGTCCGTCAAGAGACATGATCATCCTCGGCCCAAATGAGGGTTGTTACTGGTGCCGAGAGCAGTCCAGTAACCATCAGACTCCATCTGCCAGAGAAGGCTTTTAAGACGAAAAAATGTTGTCCTCTTCAAGGCCACATATTTATATATATATATATACAGTATGTGTGTGTGTCCATATGTATACATATATATATGTATATATATATATATATATATATACTTATATATATATAATACTGTATATGTCCTCCGCTTTGCTGGTGTCACGTGCATTCATGTGCATTTGCAGAAATCATGACCATGTCTGACTGTACAACCAGTCAAATGCTGTGAAACTCTGTTGTGCATTATAAAGTTGAACAATGCATTTTAAGTTTTATTTTTGAAAGAAATACTCTTATCATTGGAAGATTTGTTCAAAAACTTTAAAATTGTGTTCTAAAGATTGATGACTTGAAAAATATGTCATTTATATTGACTATTCAGAGAAATAAAATCAGGGAAAAATATCATTTGCATAATAATTTGGAATGCTGGGTATATGATATAAATATCAGTCTAAGTATATTTTATATATTTATTATTCTCAGGCTGCACGGTGTTCGAGTGGGTAGCACATTGGCCTCACAGGCAGGAGGTTCAGGGTTCGAATCTCCGTTGGGCATCCTTGTGTGGAGTTTGCATGTTCTCCCCGTGTGTGTGTGGGTTTTTTCCGGGTACTCCAGTTTCCTCCCACTTTCCAAAAACAGGCATGTTAGCTTCATTGGCCACTCTAAATTGTCCATTAGAGTGTGACTGTTTGTTTGTCTTTGTTTGTCTATATGTGCCCTGCGATTGACTGGCGACCAGTTCAGGGTGTACCCCGCCTCTCGCCAAAGCCAGCTGGGATAGCCTCCAGCATACCTGCGACCCTAATGAGGATAAGCGGTATAGAAAATGAATGAATTAATGAATATCATTCTCAGTATATATATATATTTGTTATTATTTATTTATTGTCCATTCCATTCCATTCCATTTTCCTCCGCTTATCTGGGTCCAGGTCGCGGGGGCAGCAGTTTCAGTTGGCAAGTCCCCGGCGACCTCTTCTAGCTCCACCGGGAGGACACCAAGGCGTTCCCAGGCCAGCTGTGAAACATAGTCCCTCCAGTGTGTCCTAGGTCTTCCCCGGGGCCTTCTCCCGGCTGGGCATGCCCGAAACACCTCACCAAGGAGGCGCCCGGGAGGCATCCGGACTAGTTGCCCGAGCCACCTCAACTGGCTCCTCTCAATGTGAAGGAGCAGCGGCTCTACTCCGAGCTCCTCCCGGATGGCCGAGCTCCTCACCCTATTTTTTAAGGTGAGTACAGCCACCTTACGAAGGAAACTCATTTCCGCCGCTTGTATACGCGATCTCCTTCTTTCGGTCATGACCCATAACTCATGACCATAGGTGAGGGTGGGAACGTAGATCGATCGGTAAACAGAGAGCTTTGCCTTCCGGCTCAGCTCTCTCTTCACCACGACGGTCCGGTGCAGCGACCGCATCACTGCGGATGCTGCGCAGATCCGTCTGTTGATCTCATGCTCCAACCTTCCCTCACTCGTGAACAGGAACCCAATATACTTGAACTCCTCCACCTGAGGCAAGACCTCACTCCCAACCCAGAGGGTACAGTCAACCCGTTTCCGACTGAGAACCATGTCTTTGGATTTGGAGGTGCTGAGTCTCATCCCAGAAGCTTTACACTCAGCTCCAAACCGCTCCTGTAAACGCTGAAGGTCTCGTCTCTGCAAACAGCAGAGACGAGATCCTAAGGTCACCAAGCTGGACTCCCTCAACACCTTGACTGCGCCTAGAAATTCTGTTCATAAAGATTATGAACAGATTCGGTGACAAAGGGCAGCCTTGGCGGAGGCCAACGTTCACCGGAAACAAGCTCGACTTACTGCTGGCAATGCGAACCAGGCTCCTGCTTCGATTGTACAAGGACCGAATGGCACGTAGTAGCGGGCCACCAATCCCGTACTCCCGGAGCACCCCCCACAGGACACCACGAGGGACACGGTCGAATGCCTTTTCCAGGTCTACAAAGCACATGTAGACTGGTTGGGCAAACTCCCACATACCCTCCAGTACCCTTGCAAGGGTGTAGAGCTGGTCCAGTGTTCCGCGACCGGGACGAAAACCACATTGCAGCTCCTGTAACTGAGGTTCGACTAAGGGTCGTACCCTTCTCTCCAGCAACCTGGAGTTGACTTTCCCAGGGAGGCTCAGGAGTGTGATCCCCCTATAGTTGGAACACACCCTCCGGTCACCCTTTTTAAAAATGGGGACCACCACCCCGGTCTGCCAGTCCAGGGGTACTGTTCCCGACTTCCATGCAATGTTGTAGAGGCGTGTCAACCAACACAGTCCCCAACATCCAGAGCCTTGAGGAATTCCGGGCGGAACTCGTCTACCCCCAGAACCTTGCCACTGGGGAGTGATTTAACTAGCCCAATTACCTCAGCCACAGTGATAGAACTGTCCACGTACGTATCCTGAGACTCTGCTTCCTCTACGGAAGGTATGTCAGTGGGATTGAGAAGGGCCTCGAAGTATTCCTTCCACCGACCGATATTTATTTATCTAATAGATAGAAAAATAAAGTATCTATCTATCTATGCAGTACACACTGTACTGTATAGTGTACTGTATGTAGTGTCAAATGACCTAGATGCTATACCCACATTGACCACTAGGGGTAGCTGGAGTAAAATAAAGATTGGGTGTGACGTAACCATGGGGTTAAACTTAACAATCAAGGAACAGGGAGCAGTCTTAACAGTTTACCACCAAAATATAATCAGTATTATTCAGAAACATAAGCATTTAGAAGCTCATAGACCTACAATCGTTTTTGGATTATTGTGTAACATCCGGGTGAACAAAAGATTGTATGTATAAACTATGTCAATTATACAAAGTGAAGGCATAAAGAAAAATGGATCTGTAAGAGCCCCAACAACAGGTAGTAAAGGGTTTTCAAAGTCTCAGCAGCGTCCGGCAAAGGCTACTGTGGGTATGACTCACAGGAGTGGCATACACCATAAGTCCTGCACAGTGCAGGAACTAGTTCCGGAAGTCCATATAAGGACTTCTGGGAAGAAGTCGTCTAAAGTCTGACGTCTAATGTCGTCTCTTGCTAATCGGTCCTAATAAAACCTGTCATCCATTGCAACTGGACAAGTGTTGTCGTCCAATATTCTCTGTGAAACAAAAGAGTAAGCGGTGTGAGACAGAATAGATTCCTTTGATGTTGTTCCGGTATTGAACGTTAACAGGTCCTTTTTTATCGCTAGCAGATAGGTAAAACATCCCAGGTCTTTTCCAAGAGCAACAAATTATTTTAGAGGGGGCGCAGTCGTAAAAGGCGGAGGGTCCGGTGTCGCCTGCGGCCAAAATAAATGAATCGGTTACTCTGGTCGTGTGCGATCCGGGTGCAGCGGGGCCACCTTTGCCAAAACCTGGGTGAGTTCCGCTCGCCCTGGCTAAGAAGGTCTCCTTCCCTCAATAAGGGAGATCAGAATCACTTTCAGAAGCATGCTAGGCCATTATACGCCCGCCTGAGAAAGACCGAAGAAGGGCAGGCAAGAAGAGCAGCATGGCCATGGCCGACTCAGGGCCAGGAACACCTGGAACAACTGAAGCAAGCGATCAGGGAGGCTGTAAGACTGGAACCAAGAGATTTAACAACACGCTTGGTTGCCGAAGTGTCATGTGAAGAAGACGATGCAATAATAAGCGTTAAGAATAAGGGAAAAGGTCTAGTAACCTTATGGAGTTACACTTTGTCTTCGGTGGAGAAGAAATATCCACAGGAGGAGAAGGAGTTGGTCGTACTTTCTAGGTACTGGGAGTCCATAAAGGAGTTGGCCCGAGGACAAAGGATCAGAGTCATAACCAGGAGCCAGGTGCATAGGTTCCTAACCAAGAACACTGTTGATAGCACAAAGGCTACAAATGCGAGATGGGGAAAGTGGGGAGATATCCTTCTGGAACCTGATCAAAAAATAGGGCCAACGACCAGCCCCAAGAAGCCAGAGAAACTAAGCCTAGTCGAGGAACCGGCATATGAATGGATACTCTATACGGACGGATCAAAGAAAAGTACGAATCGGTACGCTTATTGGAGCTTCATCCTGAAGCAAAACGGAGAAGAGCGTGTTCGTTGTCGGGGAAAAACAGTTGGTAGTGCACAAGCAGGAGAAGTAACGGCAGTCCTGGAGAGAAGGCTAAAAGCTATGAATCAACATGTGAAGTGGCTACAGTTATTAACGCATAGTTACTACTGTGCCCAAGCGCTCAAAGAAGATCTGGCCATTTGGGAAGAAAATGGCTATGAAGAAGCAAAAGGAAAATTGGTTGCCCACAGCGGATGTGGCGAAAGATAGCTGAGTTGAGTCTAAGCCTGGAAGTTGATGTTGTTCACCACTGGGCCCAAACCAAAGAAGGGGCCCATTGGCAAGAGAATGATCAAGTGGATCGTTTTGTGCAAGAAAGAAGAGTTATAGTTGTAGCATGTGAGAAGTGGGATGCGACGCCTAAGGGAAGGATAGTCCCACAGGAGTCCGTGAAGAAAGTGGTACTGGCCGTGCACGAAGAGCTTGGCCATGTAGGCCCACTTCCTACATGGAAGGAGTTGGAGAAACTGGAACTTTGGATTTCGGAGAGAGCCATCTGCACCGCCCTAAGGGACTGTGAGGTGTGTGGGAGACACAACGCCGGGCGCAGGGGAAAACGAGCCGATGGGCTTACGATCAAGAGCACAATACCATGGGGTCGGTGAGCATAGACGTTGCTGGACCCATGGGAATTTAGGGTATGAAGGGAGAAAAATAACTAATTGTGCTTGTAGACACTATGTCGGGATATGTGGGGGTGAAGGCAGTAAAGAGCGCTAGCGCAAATAGTGTACTGCGTACCCTCGAGGAAGGATGCGCCTGCCTCGTCTTGCCTGAGGGCAGGGTAAGAGTCTAGCACCACCTAGGTAGCAAGCGTTTAGACAGTAGATAGAAAAATAAAGTATCTATACATATACATTCAGAATCAGGAATGAAGATAAGAGCTCAGAAAAAAAAGTGGATGCCCGGGATTGCTGTATTGCCCGACTTTGTATGAGAAGACAGGACTGTTTGAGGGGTGTCTCGTCTGCTCACACCACCTGGGGAGGGGATAACAGTTTCCTGGGGTGTTGTTGGTGCTTCTGACCTTGAAAGGACTGCTGGGCCCGACAAGACTGATTCCAGTAGAGATGTGGTCAATACACAGTTTGTGTGTGTTTTTAAGGTTTCAAGTAAACGTGTAAGGTGTTGTCATGGCGGCCAAATGGCGGTGCTGATGCTGCGTGAGGCATGCTGGTGCCGCAGTGTAGCGACGCTGAGATTTAAAGGCGGCTGCTGCCTGTGCAGGATTTTCTAATTAGAGCGGGCGACTTGGCTTCAGCTTTGCCTCGCAATAAATCATTGAGCCTCTCAGGTGCACCCCCCTCACTCCCATCCCCAGCCCCCGCCTGCTAGCATTCCACTATCAACACAACAGACGTCCTCCCCTGATATTTCACTCCAGTACTCAACACGCCATCCACGTTTACTACAAAATTTACTTTGCATTGACTCAGTGGCTCACAAAACACTGGATCTCACAGGATCACACTGGATCAAACAGGATCACATTGGATCACAATGGATCATACTGGATCACACTGGGTAACACGGGATACTCTCAGGATCAATGCCAAGTGTCAATCATAAAAAATTATAGTGGACATTGGTGGATTACTTTAAATTGTTTTGGATCATAGTAGATGACGTCATAAGGAGGCGTACTGCATCATCCCATTAGCGGTGTGTCTTTGCATCTACACCCAGTAAGATTTTTCATAGAAAGTTAGGGTTAGGTCACACTCATACAATGTAAACACTGTCATACAACACACTCATACAATGTAAACACACTCACACGATGTAAACACTCTCATACAACACCATCTAAACACATTCATACCATTTAAACACACTCATACCATGTAAACACTCTTATACAACATCATGCAAACACACTCATATGATGTAAACACTCTCATACAATACCATGTAAACACACTCATACCATGTAAACACACTCATACCATGTAAACACTCTTATACAACATCATGTAAACACACTCATATGATGTAAACACTCTCATACAATACCATGTAAACACACTCATACCATGTAAACACTCTCATACAACATCATGTAAACACACTCATACCATGTAAACACTCTTATACAACATCATGTAAACACACTCATATGATGTAAACACTCTCATACAATACCATGTAAACACACTCATACCATGTAAACACTCTTATACAACATCATGTAAACACACTCATATGATGTAAACACTCTCATACAATACCATGTAAACACACTCATACCATGTAAACACTCTTATACAACATCATGTAAACACACTCATATGATGTAAACACTCTCATACAATACCATGTAAACACACTCATACCATGTAAACACTCTTATACAACATCATGTAAACACACTCATATGATGTAAACACTCTCATACAATACCATGTAAACACACTCATACCATGTAAACACTCTTATACAACATCATGTAAACACACTCATATGATGTAAACACTCTCATACAATACCATGTAAACACACTCATACCATGTAAACACTCTTATACAACATCATGTAAACACACTCATATGATGTAAACACTCTCATACAATACCATGTAAACACACTCATACCATGTAAACACTCTTATACAACATCATGTAAACACACTCATATGATGTAAACACTCTCATACAATACCATGTAAACACACTCATACCATGTAAACACTCTTATACAACATCATGTAAACACACTCATATGATGTAAACACTCTCATACAATACCATGTAAACACACTCATACCATGTAAACACTCTTATACAACATCATGTAAACACACTCATATGATGTAAACACTCTCATACAATACCATGTAAACACACTCATACCATGTAAACACTCTTATACAACATCATGTAAACACACTCATATGATGTAAACACTCTCATACAATACCATGTAAACACACTCATACCATGTAAACACTCTTATACAACATCATGTAAACACACTCATATGATGTAAACACTCTCATACAATACCATGTAAACACACTCATACCATGTAAACACTCTTATACAACATCATGTAAACACACTCATATGATGTAAACACTCTCATACAATACCATGTAAACACACTCATACCATGTAAACACTCTTATACAACATCATGTAAACACACTCATATGATGTAAACACTCTCATACAATACCATGTAAACACACTCATACCATGTAAACACTCTTATACAACATCATGTAAACACACTCATATGATGTAAACACTCTCATACAATACCATGTAAACACACTCATACCATGTAAACACTCTTATACAACATCATGTAAACACACTCATATGATGTAAACACTCTCATACAATACCATGTAAACACACTCATACCATGTAAACACNACACTCACATGATGTAAAATACAAGGCTGAACTCATTTGGAGATTGTTACACAATTCATTGAGAATTTGATATCATTGCAGTATCAGTTCACTTTGTTTGGGGTACGTTTGTTGAGCGCCATCCTGAGCCACTTTCCCCTTGGACTTCCTGAAATATGGGAGCAAAGACAAGTGAGATGAAAGTAGTGTTCTACCATTGTTTAGTAGCGATGGGGGCGGGGCTAATATAAGAACGTTTACTACAAATAAAATCATCATTGACACTAACTCTTCCTCTCATACTTTTCTGCATCTTTAAACTTCTAACAAACTGTTTTTTTAATTTATGAAAATTGTATGTAGGTCTATTATTGTAGTTTTTGTTCCACGTGTGCCTTGCATAACTTCCAGCCCCACCCCCCCAGGGAGAGTGGGTCATTTACAAGATCAAGCTGCAAAGTATCGATTTGATTAATGAGGTCAACAACACGGATATCAGACTGATTGGGAAGAAGATTTGCATTCTGCTGAGTCGTCTTTGCAGGATGAATGACACACTTCCCAAGTGAACACCACGCTGCTCCACATCCTCGTTTAGCTCGGCTTTATCTGCCTCATTAGCATTTCTTCTCACAATGCAATCCAGTCTTCTCTGTCAGACACTCACTCGCCATCTTGGTGGCAACACAGGCCCCTGCAGGCGTGTCTGACTGTGGCTGACATGTGGACTGCTTTTGGCGCTCACATGACACATACTTACACACACTTACACTCAGTCTTTGAGTGCATTACTGCACACTTGCATACTTACACTTAGTGTTTTGAGTGCATCACTGCACACCTGCGTACCTACACTTAGTCTTTTAAGTGCATCAGTGCACACTAGCGTACTTACACTTAGTCTTTTAAGTGCATCCGTGCACAATAGCGTACTTACACTTAGTCTTTTGAGTGCATCGGTGTACACTTGAGTACTTACACAGTATTTAGGAAATGGATATATCATGATGTTATGGATTTGGAACAGCACTGCTCACTAAGAAGAAGGTACAGTGTACACAGTATACTTACTGAAGTGTACTAAGTCGTTGTTCCTGCTCAACACAAAGGAAATATTATGGGATGACTGTGTCCTCTGCTACCTTTTCTGACCTCCAGCAGCAAGTGCAATGGCAGTTCTGATCAGAGTGACCAGCGTGTTTCTTTGGGGACAAGTTGCATGGGTAATCCTCTCCTGGCGACCTTCCCCCAGTGGAGAGTCGAGTGCCACCGCATCCTCGCTGAGACACCCCACCGCTCTATTTTTAGGCCTTGTTGTGCGCGGCTGGGCCAAGGACGATCTGTGTGACTGCGGGCCGGTGGCGGCCGCAGCCTGACGGGATGAGCAGTGACATCACGTTTGGAATCCCCGAAAGTACACGCTTCTTCCTTCTTCCAAGATGCGCCCGACCCAATGAGCGTTCACCATCTGGTCCTTGCACCCGCGTTCAGCGAGGCCTGTTAACAACGCGCTAAGAACAGCGACACGGCATGATAACACAAGGTGCTGCGGCCTCACCCAACGGCACTGACATACATCCTGGTTTTCTGCAGGCATCAGCTTTTTCTGCCCCTTGCTTTGTTTGCATTTCAAAGCCTCTGGTCGGGTGGAAGTCCCTCAGGCAACCGCCACCAAACGGGACAAACAAGGACATTGTCAAGCTAATTGGCTAGCATGTTGTTTGTCAATGTCAAGTTGGCTTTTTGCTCACCAGAGCTGAAAGATCCTCTGCATCGCATCACAGCCATGATGACTGAGCAGCCTTGCTCGCTGCTTGAGGCCACCTTATCATGAATCAGCACAACAAGCCACGCTCCAACATCATCCACTTGCCCGTCCAAGTGGAGACCCTTTGATTCCACACCACATTGCAAATCCACTCATCCACAGCGGCTCATAGCCATTGTGTCATTTTTAGTGACCAATCCAAACCAGAAGGTTGTTGAAGTTCAGTTGCAACATAACATTTGTCAACTCAGTTGAATCATTAAAAGCGCCATGCTGCGGCTCCGCCATCTAAAAGGACGCCTTGTGGCTCTTTAACACCAGGATTCTAATGAACGCAATAACGAGCGCTTCTGGCCCAATTCTGCAAAAAATGCCGACTGTGCAAAAGTTAACAGAACTTCTTTGTGAAACACGTAATCAACACAAAAAGTCAGCTGATGACACCTCTTCAACGTGGACCACATTCCTGTTTCATCTAACAGCTAACAGCTAGGAAATAACTAACAAACAGGAAGGCCACTTTCTGTACGTCCAACTGAGGATGCATGGCTGTCACTCTCACTGTGTGTGTAGATGATATTTGTATTTTGTGCATGCAGAAGGGAAATTCAGTATCGTATGACAGTAAGTCCTCATTTCCCTGCAAGTGCATGAGTGGAGAGAAAGAATTTGTGTGGTGTGTGTGTGTGTGTGTGTGTGTGTGTGCGTGCGTGTGCGTGCATGTGTGTGTGTGTTTGGTAAAGACACACTGAAACGTCAGCTATTTACAAGTCCAATATTTTCCAGCAGAGTCAACAGTTGCCTGGAGGCACACAGGAAGATCCCATTTGGATCAGTGTGTACTCCCTCCTTCATAAACACACACACACCCACGCACACAGTTCCTTGGGTATAATTAACTATTTGAAGAAAGATTAAAATGGAGAAAACGTCTATTGACTGTTATCAAAGACTGACGAGTCTCTGGAGGACAAGTGTTTTTTTACCACATGAATTTCAATGAGGACACACACACACACACACACACACACACACACAGTATCATCATTGTCTTCATCCATCTATGTTGCAACAGGGTCTTGTTCTAAGGTCCAGGTTTGTAAGCGCACAGATGCAGTGGGTGTAGTGAGTGTGCAGTGACGGGCTCTTACCACCTCAATGGTCGCCATCTTGGCTATGTAGAAAAAACGGTTGGTAAACCTTTTCAAACTGGACATTGAGCAAGATCTCTGTGGTGTGGTTGCAATTGACCAGTAAAAAAATAGAGAAGAAGACAAAGAGAATCATTGTTATGGTCATTTCTGGTAAGTGTACATGTACTGTATTTGGGACAGCACTACACAGTGCATAGGGGTACACAGTCTACACAGTATACAAGTGTAAGTATTGCATGTGAGACATAGTACTTGTCTCTAGTAGTAGAGTATTAGTCTCTACTAGTGCAGTACTAGTACAGATGTTTGTAGTAGCAAAGTTGTATTGTGTGGTAGTAATAGTAGTAGTAGAGTAATAGTGTGTGGTAGTAGAGTAGTAAGTGTATAGAAGGAGAGTGGTAGTGTGCAGGTGCAAAGTATTAGTGTGTAGTAGTGTAGTAGTGACTTGTAGTAGAATAGTAGTGTCTCTTATAAGGTAGTAGTGTATAGTGCTGGTGTTGTTATGTGTTGATGGAAGAGCAGGAGAAGAAGAAGGAGGAGGAGGAGAAATAGAAGAAGAAACAGGAGAAGGAAGATGAGGAAGAGGAGGAAGTGTTGGAGTTGATGGAGGAAGGTTCCATGATGGAGTACAGAAAGCTTTCTCAGCGGTCACGGCTCATAAAGCTCCAAGAAGATGTGAAAGCTCGTCTCTGCTCGCCATCCCATCATTTTTCTCACACGCCGTAGGGGTGGGGGGTGGCTTTGACTTTATGACGTTCTTCTAGAAGCTTTTTGTGTGACTGCAGGAGGATTCAAGGCAATAAAAGATGGAGATGATTGATTTCCTCGCTGCGCTCCACTTTGTTTCCCGCTCACGCTCATCTCCTTGGAGACACGCAGGAATGTCGCTGATGAAGAGGAGACGATGAGGAGAGGAAGAATTCCATGTTTGAAATGCTTTTTATGGTGAATGCAACATTCCGTGCTGCTTCATTCTTGACTGGAGTCTTGTCACCTGTCAGACCGCCTTACGCCATCATGTGACATACGTGTAGTCAGCTGACCACACACACACACACACTTCCAAAAAACTTAGCACAGGGTTATGGTGCAGACATTTGTTACAGAGTGGGATATCGCTGCACCTCTCCAAAGACCCACTGTCTTTAATTACAACTGTGTTAATCTCTTCGCTTCTGGTCCCATCCGGGTCACTCTGAGTTCATCCAATTCGGATGCAGGAGGTGCATCTCCTCACCACATTGGCTGGATCTTAGCTCCGCCCACACCATTCTCAAGAGCAATGAGACCTGTTCACTTCACCTCCTCCTGTCCTCACTCAGAACCACTTGGACCTGCTCACAACACTGTGTACTGCTTCTGTACAATGACCTAGTCACAACACTGTGTAGTGGCTTTGTACCAACCCAGTAAGTGTGTGGTGGTGGTGTCAAAATACCCAGCAGGTAAGTGTGTAGTGGTTTTATACAAAGCCCCAGTAAGGGTGTAGTGGTTGTGTGTAAAGGTCCCTGTAGGAGACAGAGTGGCTCAGCTGAGCATGTTTGTGTTCTCAATGGTGTGTTCTGGCTCGACCCGCTCAGCACTGCAGGCATCATTACTCAGTGTAGTGTCGCCCCGATGGTGGAGGTGGGGTTTTGGGAGGGCACTGCTGGCGCGTTCAGCCAATCATTGAGCAGCATCCCGCGGCCCGTGATGAAGCCATTAAAGATGGCTGACTGAGGCCAGATGGTGGTCCGTGAATGGGGAAGGAGGGAAGGAGGGCGAGGACACGCCGGAGACGAGGTTGAGACGAACGTAAAAGTGTGTAGCATGTGAGCATGAGGAGGATAACGGCAGTGAAAAAGATCTTAACTGGTTCTGGTTGCGTATGATCTGGTTCTGATTGACAAAGAAAATGCAATGTTTACAAACATTATTATTATTTATCACGTCACTCACTGCCATTTGTTCACTGCACAGTTACGTACTTACACATAGTCTTACTTACTTACACGTGGGTTTTTGAGTGCATAAGTGCACACTTGAATACTTACACTCAGTATTTTGAGTGCATAATTGCATGTTTGCATACCTTTTGTAGTCTTTTGAGTGCGTTAGTGTGTTTACACTGAAAAGTGCGGTAAACGGCAGTACATTGTTGGTACCCTCATATTGCAAACAAAGACTGAAAATGGCGTGCACGCTTCATGAATAAGGGGGGACGAAGCATTTCATGCTTTACGTTGGACAAAAAGTAATGCGATGACACTGGCATTGTGGGAATGGCTAGTAGGTGTGTGTGCGTGTGTGTGTGTGTGTGTGTGTGTGTGATGCGGCATGGAGGCGATTAGCTGGAAGGAGATGTTGTGCTTTGGTGGCGACTGGTGGGTGTCAGCATCATGAAGCCAATTACGGCAAAGCTGGCAGGAAAGTGGGCACTGTGGATGAAAAATAGATGGGGAAAAAGGCTTGTCCCTCGCTAAGTCACAATACATTATTGCTGTTTTTCAAACGTTCATTCATTAATAAATGATCACTATGTATGTATTCTTGGCCTAAATGAAGCATTTTCAAGCATAAAAATGAGGGAAATACAAACATTCAGAAGACATGATATGTCTAGGGTCATGTCTGCGACTTGTGTCTGCCTTTAAGGTGCGGGGCCTGGGAAGCGACGTGTGTAACGTCAGCTAGCTAGAGTTGACTGTATATAGTATAGTATAGTATAGTATAGTATAGTATAGTATAGGAGTGTTGGGTTTTGCAGTGACTGGTGAGAGTTGAGGCCAACAGCAGCTCCTGTGTGAAAGTTGTGTTCTCTGCTCGTCAAGTGAGTGAACGTGCTATGTGTGTGACTTTTAGATTATTTTCTATAATAAATGGTGTCGATTATCGTCAATAACTTGTGAGGAGTCATTGCATTTCAGTCATTGTATGACTTGGTGTATGTTGTGGATGTGTGTGTGTGGGCCCGAGCACGGTTGATTGGCCGAGTGTGTGTACGCCATAAGCTTACTTTGAAATAGTACTTTCATAGTAATGACATGTATCCAGGTATTTCTGTACTGCAAAGGCACTCAATTTTTAACAACAGCGCTTTAAAGTAGGGGTGCACAATAATTACTGTTGCTATGAGGGAATTATGACGTCATATCAATAAATGCCTTAATGTAGAAAATACTTCAGATTATCAATAATTTAAATAAACCTTCCAATGAGGCGAAGTTACTCATACTGTGCAAGTGAGGAAATCAAGCGC
This sequence comes from Oostethus manadensis, assembly GCA_024372805.1. Classification (NCBI taxonomy): domain Eukaryota; kingdom Metazoa; phylum Chordata; class Actinopteri; order Syngnathiformes; family Syngnathidae; genus Oostethus; species Oostethus manadensis. The sequence goes on from QODF01000356.1 coordinate 29,749, forward strand.
TCCTTTTTTCTCCTGCCTGTCCTAATTTCTCCTGAGCTCACTTAGAAACAAACATTCACTTTCAGAGGAAGACATTTTGCATAATAGTTGCTAAATGCCAAATGAGATCCGCGATAAAGGCAAAATCCCATCAAGCACTCAAAAATCCTTATCAGCCACCTGAAACGGCATATTTCTCCCCCACCTGGGGCGTGAGTGCAAAATCTTTGCCAGAGAGCTCCGTGACGGCATACCAGCTGCTCGGAGCGTGTGCCTGAACACAGTGCACCATTCTGGACCTCCTGTAAGTGATAGTGATGTGGTCGTAGTAATGTCATGATATTTCATTACCGGTACACTTGCTCACATTCTCATTTCTTTCACTCTTTCCTACCTCAAGGTGATCACAAACTACACTTACATCTACATTTCATTTAAAACAGTAAATGTGCCAAAGATATTGTTTATCGGTAGCACTTTATCTCTATCACTACTGGTTTGAAAAAAAACATATTTCTGCTTTAAAGTACTAACAAATACTCTTACACTGTTTGCATTAAATTCCTTCTGCCACTCACAATCTTTTTATTGCTCTATCACTGAATCCTCCTCCTCATCGTCATCATCATCACAACCGCTTCCATGCATCACTTGACACAAAGCATGTGTGTGTGTGTGTGACTTTGACAAAAGGTGAAAATGTGAAGAAGAAGTAAGTGAGATGTGCTTCTCCAGCCGCTAAACATGTTCCATATTTGTGGAGGAAACAGAAATGACATTTCAGCGACGGTGCCACAATGATTAATTGGCCCCTGCGTGGCGGCAGAGTGATCCTCGTCACCATGCATCAATCACACTTCGGTCGCCATGGCAGCAGAGGTGCGGCGCCTCCCTCCCTCCACTCAAACACCAGCGACAGCTTCAAGGATAGAAAGAGCGGGAAGCTTCACTGAATGTCAGCCAAAAAAAAGGATGGAATAATCATAATCATGTCAGCCTCAGACAAGGTGACGTCATCAGACGCTACTGGTCCTTCGTGCGTTGATGAAAGACATTTTATGCATCAGGTTTCATCAATGAAAGCCAAAGACAGGAAGGCTGCTTGCTACTTCTTTTCATAAATGTCAACACATAAAGTCTTCTTAATGTACTTTGAGAGCTTGTGAGACCGTAAGTGACGTATATAAACATCTAGAAGTGGTTTTCATGTGAGATTCATGTGACTATCCTAGAATATGCTTCTCCAAAATAGCAGTATTCCAGTATGTCCAAAAAACCCCTTCATAGGTTTTTTGCCAGCGTTTATCTGTGTGTTTGTTTGTGTTCAAAATAACTTCAAACGTTGTGAATGGACTTGGATGAAATGCACAGGAATTGTGGAAATGGGGTATGGAAAAACGGAATACATTTTGGGGATGGCAGGTTAATGGCAGGTCAGATATTACAATCTAGAACTTCTTACTAGAATTCCTTCATCAGTTCAGGGTTAGGGTTAGGGTTAGGGTTAGGGTTAGGGTTAGGGTTAGGGTTAGGGTTAGGGTAGGCTGGGTAAGAAGGCTGTAATTGTAATCTGATTGTTGTAAATATGCTAAAAAGACACTCACTAATTGTCAATCGATATACTTCAATAAACGTACAGTAGTACTGCATAAAGTCAAGAACACATGTATGATGAAGAATGAAACATATATGCAACATCTTCATCACATGAGTTGGCAGTACATGTTAGTACTGAACCAGAACGGGTTTAGCTTTTTATGGGATGAACGCATTTCTCTTGACTTGTGACTTCATCATCTTCGTTATCAGACAGCAGAGGGACAAAGTGAGCCTCTCTCTTGCATCGCTCAAAGTTTTCGTGAAACAAGCTTTTGTGCAGGCTCATGAGCCCACTGGCATCTTCATCATCCTCCCTCTTCTTCATCCCATTCCTGCTCTGCTGGCTCAGACGGGACGAGAGCAGATGGACGTTTAATGGTCTGCTGACGTCAGGGCCTAATGATGCTGTTGCCACAGCAACCACCCGCTCCTGTAATTGGTGCTTCTCACTCCAGCACCAAACGAGGCATTACGGCGACACGGACGTCCCAAACGGCCCACCTCAGCTCACTGCTTCCCAGTCACAGAGTTGCATTTTGTTGCACTTGAATTGCCGCCTTCTCGACAAGGTGACATCTCATGCGCAAACGGCAAAATAAACCATTGCACAGTGACATCACGGCAATGCCCAAACACCACGCCAACATGAGCGATGACCTCAGAGAACATCCGAAGTGCGTGCGTGTGCGACGGAGTAGTCTAATTTCTTGTGCCTGTACATGTTTTACAAAACAACCGGTCTTGCCATAGACCAGGAGCTGAGGTTCTTTGTCATGTCAAACGTGCGCTTAGGTTTTGAAACAACCAACGTGTGTCTTTCATACGTTTCCATGTATGTTTGTTTTTTCCTCTATATTGTATTGTATATGTAAATATAGATTTCTATTTGTTCTTTATGATGTGTGCTGCATGAGCCAGTCCTGTTCAAATTCAGAATTTCACAATTCACTTCAAATCAACTAGTTGTGCTGTCAAGTTGCACATGTTTTTATACACACTACCCTTTAGTGGAGGTCTGCTTTTTCCGTTTTGATCCAGACCAGACTGCACGTGTCCAGTCCTGAGTTCACACATGACCAAGCCTACACGCAGAGAAAACAAACTAGAGATCCTTGTGATGAAACCGGACCGATCCATGGTGTACAAAGTCGGCTGGAATTGGCTGCAGCTCACCGGTGACCCGCACGGGGACAAGCACTAAAGGAAATGAATGGATGTGTTTCATCCATTCATTCGTCTTCTCGCTGGCAACAGCCTTCTTGGGTTTTCATGCGCTTGGAAAATCACCTCAGCTCCATAAAAGCCAACTATAACACACTTTTACAACACAGCAGATGGCGCCCTCTTTTGCAAGCTCCGCCTCTGCGGTGGCAGTCTGGCCGAGGCGGGCTCAGACCTTTCATGACCTGTCGTCTTTATCAAGTCTTTATCTGCCCATTTCCAGTCCTACGGCTCTTTGTTTTGACACGTGAGCAAGTCTGCTCATCACCTAGAAAGCTCGCAATTGCATCTTCTGAGCAGATGTCTCTCAGCAGGACAGGACGTATCTGTTTGACATTTCACAAAGTTGCTATGTTGCTGCTTGCATCTTCATGCTGCACACACCTGAGCTGTTATTTGGAGCGTGCATGACGGCCAAACCCCCCCACCCCCCCCGGCTGCCTTCTCTCCAGGGTTCATAACTCAGGAAGATTGAATCTTCACGCCTCTCTTAGGGCTTTAGGAGGCGTCCGTGCAGCATATGGATGCTGAGGACAATCTTGCAGCAGGCTAACGAGGCTTAGCAGTGCTTGTGTGTTGGAAGCAGCCAAGAGCTTGGTTGCTTGTTCTCCGAGTGCGTGTGTGTGTTTTCTCCGGGTACTCCGTTTTCCTCCCACATTCCAAAAACATGCATGTTAGCTTCATTAACAACTCTAAATTGTCTTTAGGTATAAAGTTGAATGTGAATGCTTGTTTGTCTGCCCTCCAATTGACTGGCAACCAGTCCAAGTTGTATCCCCCCTCCCACTCAAAGTCAGCTGGGATAGGCTCCAGCATACCCGCAACCCTAATGAGGATAAGCGGCATTGAAAATGGATGGATGGATGGGTAAATATGGCAACATTATATATATAGCAAAAATAAGAAAAAAAACATGCCTTTTGCCATCATGAGCAAGATTGGGTAAAAATATAACGCAACATCCTAGCGTAGAGCTAGCTGGCTAGGTGCAGCCTTCCCGCATTGGTCATCCATCAGCCATTGTTAGCCTGCAGGGTGAGATGGCCCTTGACCTCCACAGCTTGTAAACACGGGATGAACTCCGTGAGTAACATTCGTGGCCATGCCTCCCTGGCTAAACGTAACGTATACGCATCGTTTAGAATGAGCCACGCCGCCATCGTTGTCCCCGCTGCATCGTCGCTGACATGACAGACGCCAGCTCGTTTCGACAGAAGACGAGAGTGGCGCGTATGCTTCACAAGAGCCTGGACGCATGGCCGCCAGGCACCTCATCTTCTAACGAGTCCACCTCATCCGTCATCTGCCATCAGCGTCATCATATGTGAGCACACGCGGCTTCCTTACCTTCAGCACAAACTATTCATTGCGATCATCCTCCTCACGGCAACATATGGCCCCCAGTGCAAAGCTCCCTCTGCTTTAGTTGAGTCGACAGCCCCAGTTACATAATGCCCCCCCCCAAAAAAAAGTACACGCACACACATGCATTCACACACACACACACACACGCCGCTCTGTATGTGTCATTTTGCTTTGTAGCAGAGTGCACGGAGGAGGCCGCAATACTTTTCCACGCAGGATGCAAGGTGATGGCGCGCTGGATCAGTGTAAACATCTCCAATCATCGGACAGGAAGAAACTCTGCCACGTGTCTGCATGGACTAGACTGAGGGAGAAACCTACCATCTTGGAAACAACATCACATTCAAACATCTTCACATGAACCATAAAACATACGTTAGCCTTCTCCTCTGGTCCACAACAAATTCAGGGTGGGTAGATAGATATATAGATGGATGGATGGATGGATGGAAGATAGATAGATGGATGAATGGATGGATGGATGGATGGATGGATGGATGGATGGATGGATGGATGGATGGATGGATGGATGGATGGATAGATAGATAGATAGATAGATAGATAGATAGATAGATAGATAGATAGATAGATAGATAGATAGATAGATAGATAGATAGATAGTCAGACCAGAGTAGGTTGCAAAGTGTCATCTTTTGACTACAGGTGGTCATATCTGGTTGAAAACTTCGTGTAACCCAGGTCTATATTTACATTACAAAATATTTGTGCATTAATAAATGAATAGAAAAATGTCTCTACGTTTGAGCTGCCACTGTCATTTTAAGGGCCTTTGAAGCCTCGCGTTATTTGAGTTAGGTCTCGAGATTTTGCGCCGCCATTATTCACAATGTACCGATCAGACTCGGCTGTCAGGTGTGGGGCTAGCAGGCTGCAGGTAACCTATTTTTCTCATTGAAACACTCAATTGTTAACTAAGTGATCCGATTTTTAAGCGTTGTTCTCCCTGACCTTGTAGATGCCTCCGCTGCAAGCGAGACATTGATTGATCCATGAATGGAAGTAGCTGAGGGAACGGGTGAGTGTTTGATGCTAATGCTAACCGGGGCTAGCATTGGTTTAGCATCCACTATGTTTAGAAGTGATTTCATGTGGTTATAAGCACCGATTTATTCAATCCACCAATCGACTGAACTGTATTTAAAGGTGCATAATGCTAAAGTCCTGCTGTTACGTTTTAAGCAGTAACTTTACACTTATTTGACATGTCTTTTGTGCTAACGTGACAAGCTGTCACTACTTTATTGAATGGTCTTGGTCTAATGTGTTATCCAGTTTATTCAAACACTGAATCAATATTAATTGAACTTGTAATCATGATCATTTGTCTCTGATAATAATAATAATAATAATATGCAATTGTAATTAAGCACTGCGCTCTTTATTATTGGGGAAATGGTGCTGCTGAATAATTTTTCTATTTATAATGTACATTCAAGTTGCTTACAATTTATAACACTCATTGCTATTTATTAATTTTTTAGGCATCTGTTGTTGTGTACACAGATTATTTTACATGCATGTTCTTGCACAGGCCAGGTTTTTGGACTGCTGTTTGATTAGCAGCAGCAGCAGCGCAACCAAAGGGCCAGCAGCTCAACTTAAGACCTGTTTGACCAGCCTACACTTGAGTGTGCGGTGGGAGGCTATGTAGCCTTTTTGTATATCGCTTGCTCCACCACTTCCAACACGCTCTGGCTCGGTCTCTCTTTGAGACATTAGACTACGGACTCTGTAATGGTTCCGGATAATGTTTTGTACGCTTCCGGATTAACAAATGGACTCTCAAACTTCAACTAACTACAAATCAAAATCACTCTAGCCCTCAGTATAACCGAGCAATACGAACTCTTACTGTACCTGCGATTTATCAAACTTGATTATGCTAATGAGCTTCTACTGTGGTTTTGTCAAAAAAAATGCATCTACTTACAAGTGCACATATTCATTCAATAGCAATTGGTACATTGGTAGCACCACATATCTTTGTTTGATTTTCATTTAAATGCATTCACCTTCCTCCTAGAGTCTGAACCGCTCTTCAGATTTTTCCTCTATTCCCTATACTCTTTAAAAGTAATCAATTGTGATTCTAATACAGTATCTACCAGGGTGTTACATTCTGCTCTATGGCAAGTAGGGCTGCATTTGGGTATTCTTCTGAAAATTCCTTGAATCATCAGATAAAAAAGTTTTTGCTTGATTAAGAGAAATTGTGAATACAGAAGAGAAAGAAAGACATTTCACTTAACAGACCACCAGTTGCTTTTGTTTTTGAGAAGTTTCATTTCATAAATTCACATTGTGCATAGAAAGAGAATGTATTTGCTAAGCCTGATGACTACATAATGGTCCTTTGTAGATTAAGTTATCCATCCAAGAGTGCGATTTACGGAGGTCATCATGCCTAAGGTAAAATGAAACATTTGGCAGTATGCTGATGGTCGTACATTTCTAAAGCCTGAACGCAGACGGGCGACTAGAAATAAGACAAATATTTTTTTGTAAGATGTAGGGGCTTTTGCAGTGTTTAAAACAAAAATGAAGTGGGGACGTGTTTCACACTTGCTTGTTTGCTTACACAGTATTGTTAGCTAGAAAGGACCGGCTACTGATTAGTGAGCTAAAATGTTTTCATTTTCCACTTTAAGTGTCTCTCAAGTGGCAGATGAAATATAAGTCACGTTAACCTTAAAGGAAAACCAGCATAATGGACAGTGTTCTTAATTAATAGAAAGCACGCTCTCTGCAGGTACATCATGTTCATCTCACTACTTTTGATGGACAATAATGGAGTTTTACATGCAGAAAATGATGCAAAAATAATTACAAATGACAAAACTTAACATTTAACATCCCTTTCATCTAGTTTTACAAAGAGGAAGGAAAGACAAAAATCTATGCAGAGAGGTCCCTTAAAGACATTTTAAAATGCCCAGTTTTACAAGAAAAAAACAATGCCACAAACATGGCATATGACATTTTACGTCATTTACCTTTAGTGGACACACTTTGCAAATTTTGGGGAAATGTTTGTCTGGACTTGCAAACTCGCCATGACGACACTGCATATGCTTGCTTTTTTTTTTTCAAACCAGCCTCTGCTTGCCGCTTGCTGCAGACTCCCTTGATGCAGCCTGGCACTGTGACATGTTAGGCCACTTCATTGCCTTACATGTGCTTCAATGGCCGCCGTAGCCAAGCATGAACTAAGCATTGCATGAGTTTTTCTTGGGGTGTCATACAAATTTTTTCTATCAAAATGTTTTTTATATATGTATATGTATACACACACACACACACACATATATATATATATATATATATATATACACACACACACATATATATACATTTCACCCAGAATTACTATAAAATGAACCAATTAATTAAAATCAGTATCAAGTGAATAAAGATAAAGGTTTGTGTGCAGGAATAGAAGGTGTACAAACGTTTGAAGGGTACACCCCCATAAAATGTTTGATAACCACCGCTGTATATCATACAAATCGTAGGTAACCAAGTTTTCACACACCTAAGCACGTAAACGGGGAGGCTTAAAACCCAAAGCTGTCGTGAACACACTAAATGACCCAACCACCCGGCAAGGGGTGGAAGAACTAGAAACTTCTCAACCATGTGTGTTTATGCGTGCGTGCACGTGTGTGTCTGTAATACATCACGGTCAGACTTGTATTGACGTGAATGTCAGAGTCAGTGACTCAGTGTGCGCTGAGATGCACCATAAAGCACTCACTCTAATTACACGCACACACACACACACACCCACCCACCCACTAAGTGCCTTATCGTCAATGTCACTTCTTGTTTTTGGAACCTACTTACCTGAACTTTGTGCACATAAATGTTTACATGATTCAGGAGTATGAATATGTGGGTGGGAGGCTCACATGCTACAATCAATGCTACATAGACATGCTAGTAAGTTAAACATAAAACTGCCTGCATGTCAACTTTGCGTTCTTTTTATTCTTATTGACAAGTCACTGTGGAACCTTGGTTAGCTAACGGCAAAGTTAGTTTTGTTGTTCGGGTAACATCGGCAAGTTATGCCAAATTTGTATTCTGTTTGCATACGTTCTCCACTTAGTGTACAATATTGCGTTGCATTGTTAATCCTGCATGATCCAGCTGTGTTCTTAAAATGTTTTTATAGTAAAACATACTTAATATGTTTGTCTGTCAGATCGCCACTACATGGAAACAGTATGTGCAAGTTATCTACGCTGCATTCTTTAGAGTATCAAAAATGTTAATACAAAACCTTTTTATAGTTTTACATTGAAAGTTGTATATGCTTTAAAAAATTACATGTATATGCAATAAATTACATGTATATGCAAACGTATGGATGGCTGGACATATGGAGAAATTGGAAGTATGGATGGATGGACAGTGACTCTGACATTGAAAGCCATATGAACATGATTGGAAAAAAAATATGATTCAATATGACTATTACTTTTAGCACTGCATGTCTGCTTGTTGTTGTATGTGATGTGTATTTTTACTGTTTGCTATGAGTATTATCATTTCATTGTTCCCATTTTCCTGTTGTTTTTTGGTAGTTTTTTCTAGACTATGCTGTCGGCCAATAAGGAGTTGTGGTCCACACATTGGACACCTGTGGTGTTTGTGCTGTAATTTAGTGGTTGTGATATACGGGTATGTTTCTGTGAGCGTCATTAGTGTAAAACAAAAAGAATTGAATTTCCACAGTATGTTTTTTTTGTGCACACTGTGGTTATTGGGAGGAGCACTGCAGGGATTCACAATGAATAATGAATACCAGCATGAATATGTATGCATACAAATGAAAGGCATGTAAATATTTACAATTAGCCTGCTATCCCACATTAGCATGAAGGCCTTCTTTGATGTGTTTTATTCATGAGGCCGATGGTTGATGGCGAGCATATTGGATTGTGAGAGTTATTGGAAGTGGTGTCCTACCGTGGGACACGTTTGACTGATATTCCCGTTCATGCAAACGCATCGTCACATGACAAATCTAACAGTGCATTTGTCTTTTTGTGCAACATTTTGAGAAACTCAAAAAGTCCAAATCTCCATAGCGCTGCTGCATCTGCTTGTTGCGCCTGCGGGAGTACAGCTGGGCTTGGGCTTTGGCGGGACATTCAGACAAGGACGGGCAGCAAAGGAGGATGAGGAGCAGAGCAAGAATCATTTCTGGTTTCATAAGCTGCACATCCAGTGTGTGCTAACAACATGGAGACTGCAGATGTTTGCAAAGACAAAGCTCTGCTCTAATTCTCACTGATTGACAAAATCAGCTGAAAGCCACAAAAGTAGAAATAATAGGACCATTAGAAGCCTGCAAGGCGATGCTACAACTGTCCACATACAGTAGCAAGCGGGGTACAGAGAAACAGGACCAAGATGAAGCCAGGGTGAGTTGAATCATGCCTTTTTGGAATATTGCTGGTAGAAATATTTTCTCAATCTATGTTCTACCCTCACCTATGGCCATGAGCCGAAATGAGTTTTCTCCACAGGGTGACTAGGTTCTCCCTTAGAGATAGGGTGAGAAGCACTGTCATCTGGGAGAGACTCGGAATAGAACCACTGCTCCTCCGCATTTAGAGGAACGAGATGAGGTGGCTCGGGCATCTGGTTAGGATGCATCCCGGACGCCTTCCTGGGGAGGTGTTCAGGGCACGTCCAACCTGTAGGAGGCCTCGGTTAAGACCCAGGACACGTTGGAGAGACTATGTCTCGCCTCGGCATCCGCTGGAAAGAGGGGAGTCTGGGCTTCTCTGCTTAGGCTGCTTCCCCCGCAACCCGACCTCTGATAATGGAAGGAGATGGATGGATGGAGAAATATTTTCACATTTCTTGTTTTGTATGACGGGGGGGGGGGGCGTGATCAACTGTGTCTGACACATGTGCTGTGTCTCGGATGGAGTACTTCATTCTGTAAACTTCTGAGTATGTCATGTGCAAACTCTCTACAGCCACATGGCCGTTCAAATTTAACCGCTTCACTCTATCGCGGTTTCTCAAAAATGAATAGACAAATCATTGTGATTCGTGTAAGAATGTAGCGGATTATTCGAAAATTATGCATGTGTGAGCGACCTTTATTTATTAGGCAGAAAAATTACAATGTACTAAAACACAAAAATGTAAGGCATTAAGAAGACCATTCAAATTATGAATGTAGTATTCTTTATTGGTCACAAGATGTCAGTAATGGTGCCACATTATTTGATTTCTTTGTAAACTGTGCAAAACATTTGGACACTAATTAGGCAAAATGTCTTAAATGGTTAATTTCCTCTTATATTTCCAACATTTTTAGCACAAAACGCTCTTGCTACTATCTTAATAGCTTGCTTGAAACAGAAAGCAGAAGTCAGCTCCATTGCCCATCTATGATGTCATCAGTGGTTGACTTTGCTAACTAACACATTTATGCCACAAATATCAAAAGTGTTAACACAAACTAGGAAATATAATAACAATCATTCTAACCACAAACGCCACAACATGCTCCACGGTCCCTTGTTTTGGCCACCCTGTCTCCTCCCTGTTTGCGTTCTCTTGCAGATCCCCTGGTCCTGGCTGGAGGCGGAGCTACTGAACGCACCTGAGGCTGTTTACCCTCCTTCTGCTGACACGCTGGATGACTCCTCCTTGCACCTCACGTCTCATGAACCAACTAGTCTTCTCCCCAAACCTGGACTCGAGATTTGCCCCTCCACACCACTTCCAACCCAAGAAGTTAGAACCCATGTACATGGGTCCTTTCCATGTGGAAGGGGTCATCAATACCTCTTCAGTTCAGCTTCGCCTGCCAGACTCCCTCCAAGTACACCCTGCATTCCATGTCTCTTTTCTCGAGCCCGTCAGCATCAGAAAACAAAGTCCCCAGAGGTGCCTCCTCCTTCCCCCAGGTTGGTTGACAGCCATCCAGCCTTCATGGTCAAGGCCGTCAAGGATGTTGGAAGAAGGGGCAGGGGTTTCCTGCCACTCGCCTCTGAGTCTGGGGTCCAGACCTTACCAGGAAGTGACATTAAGGCCTGTATGGATATTGGAGCAGAACAAACCTTTCACTCAAGGAGTGCTTCTAGAGATCTTACTCTGAGGTAACCAAAGAGTGTGACATGTTCAGGCACCGTCGGCTACAACAATAACAAAAAAATGTGCAATTTAAACAGATTTCTGTTTTGTTTTTGCTGAAAAAAAACGGCGCAGTTATGTTTAACTTAGAAATAAGGCTCTTGTGTTGATGAATTGCTTGTACAGTCATACTTTTGATTATGTTTGTGAAATGTGGTCAATTTTAATTGAAGACTCATGTGCTCCAAAACTTGCCCAATAAGACCAGAAAAACTAGATTTAGTTACTAGTTAAAAAAAAAAAAACAACAACTTTAATATGGCAGTTGCTATATTGCTGTGTTACTCTGCCCTTTCTTCTCTGATCAGGTGCATATGAGGAGCATTAAGAAGCTGTGTTACAATGCATACTGTCACCTGCTGTACGAAGTTGAATTGACAGACATACACAGTCGCCTATGCAGCAGCAGCTTACAATCTGTTTGTGGCGGTCCAAATGTCTTACTGGCATGCCATCATGAATGAAATGGCTGTGAAACACTGCGCCTTTTCCGCCACATAACCAAAATAGCCACCATTTACCGTGATTAGTATCCATTTTGAGTGTTAAGTACAACTCCTGGGTACTACTGGTGGTATTTTTATCGTACACTAATGCACTCAAAAGACTAAGTGTGAGTATGCAAGTGCACCAATTGAGACACAGCGCAAGTCAAGGTTTCACTTTGAAGTAAATGTTACAGCAACCTAACCTGTTTTGAGAGGGCGGGGAAACTGCTGTCAATCAAATATTGCACAAGAAGGAGAGTGGAAATGAAGGAAAATGTTGTTCGGCTAACAAGTACGTCCGTATTGTGCCGAGCGGCTGCTGTTGAACTTTAGTCATGAGTGAGCAGGATGTGATGTAACCTCACTGAGCTATTTTGGATGAGCCTCTGGCCAGAAACCTGGTGTGCCTGTTGAAGGAAACAGACAAGTCGATGAGCTGAGGCACGTTATTGGTAGTTTGATGCCATTATGCATCATTTCCATTCATGTGGTGACCCGATGAACATGCTTCTCCTGTTCGCGCGTCATCCTTTCTCATCAGCCTCACGGTAGAGTTTGCGCCAAAGTGCTCACTGAAGTCATTTGGTGTTTAGTGTTAGTGATCGCTAGCAGGTTTGCATGCGAGCCTCACGGGGCTGCAAGCACGCAGGCAGCCGCTCTGACAAGGACAAAGTTCATTCCACATTCTTCTGTCATTTGTTGTTTTCTGTACTTCACGTTCCCGAGGCTGGCCTTCATCGGACCAAGCACCTTGTTCTGAAACAATACGGCAAATTCATTCTTCTTCCACTAAACTGTCAAGTCGCTAAGCCGTGCAGCTATTTTGCATTCTTCTTCTTCTCGTTTGGACCTGTTTGGATTTTAACCCTCTTACCTATTTATATAATGCTTGTATACGTACGCACGTAAGTTTACGATGTCATTTTGGGTCCAGTAAAAGAAGAAAACATAGAATTTTGTATTGAATGTTTTTAAAATGAAACACAAAAAAGTGCAATTCATCAATAAATGAGCTTTTCTGAAATCCATCCATCCATTTTCTACTGCGCTTATCCTCATTAGGGTCGTGGGTATGTTGGAGCCTATCCCAGCTGACTTTGGGCGAGAGGCGGGATACACCCTGGACTGGTCGCCAGTCAATCACAGGACAAACACACAAACATTCACACTCTAATGGACAATTTAGAGTTGCAGTTGTTGTTTTTGGAATGTGGGAGGAAAACGAAATACTTGGGGAAAACCCACGCACGCCTGGGGAAAACATGCAAACTCCACGCAGAGATCTTTTCTGAAATCATAACTTTATAATAAAACAGCTTAATTTTTTACAATTGCTAATTTTTAGCATTTTTAGTTAAATTGCTTTAAGACTTTCTCATGAAAATGAATTCCTCTTTTCATAATATTTCTTTTCACTCTTCCCTGAGCCACCACCTTATCGTGGTGGAGGAGTTTGTGTGTCCCAATGATCGTAGGAGCTAAACGGTCGGGGGCTGTTATGCCCCTGGTAGGGTCATCAATGAAAAACAGGTCCTAGGGGAGGGACTAGACAAAAGAGTGGTTTAAAAGACCCTGACTAATAACAATGGACTTTGTTTTCCCTCGCCCGGACGCGGGTCACCATGGTCCCCCTCTGGCACCAGGTCTGGAGATGGGGAACAATGGCGAGCTTCTGGTGGCTGGTACTGCACCCATGGGGCCAGGTCAGGCACAGCCCGAAAAGGTAACGCGGGTCCCCCCTCACATGATCTCACCACTCGTGGGAGGGGCCAATGGGGATGTTGCAGACAGGTGGAGAGAGTACTTTGATGTCCTCCTCAATCCCACCGACATGTCTTCAACACGGAAGCAGTGCCTGGGGACTCTGAGGCGGGTTCTCCTATTTCTGGGGCTAAGGTTTTTGACCAAGGTGGTCAAAAAGCTCCTTGGTGGCAAGGCCCCGGGTGTGGATGAGATCTGCTCGGAGTTCCTTAAGGCCCTAGATGCTGTGGGGGTGTCATGGTTTACACAACTCTCCAGCATCGCGTGGACATCAGGGTCAGTGCCCCTGGACCGGGGTGGTGGTCCCGCTTTTTTGGTCAACCAGTCTACAGTTCATGTGTTTTGTTGACTTGGAGAAGGCATTCGACCGTGTTCCTCAGGGAATACTGCGGGGAGTGCTCCGGGAATATGGGGTATCGGACCACCTAATCCAGACGGTTCGTTACCTGTATGACCGGTGTCGGTTTGGTTCGCATTGCCGGCAGTAAGTCGGACCCGTTTCCAGTGAGGGTTGGACTCCAGCAGGGTTGCCTTTTGTCACCGATTCTGTTCATTTTTTTCATGGACAGAATTTCTAGGTGCAGCCAGGGCAAATAGGGGTTTTGGTTTGGTACCCGCAGGATTTGGTCCCTGCCTTTTGCAGATGATGTGGTCCTGTTGGCTTCATCGAGCTGTAACCTTCAACTCTCACTGGATCGGTTCGCAGCTGAGTGTGAAGCGACTGGGATGAGAATCAGCACATCCAAATCTGAGTCCATGGTTTTCGCCCGGAAAAGGGTGGGGTGCCATCTCCAGATTGGGGATGAGGTCCTGCCTCAAGTGGAGGAGTTTAAATACCTCAGGGTCTTGTTCAAGACAGAGGGAAGGATGGAAGGTGAGATGGACAGGCAGGTTGGTGCGGCGTCTGGGTGATGCAGACTCTGCACCGGTCTGTCGTGGTGAAGAGAGAGCTAAGCTGAAAGGCAAAGCTCTCAATTTACCGGTCGAGCTACGTTCCTACCCTCACCTATGGTCATGAGCTTTGGGTAGTGACCGAAAGGACAAGATGGCGGGTACAAGCGTCCGAAATGAGTTTTCTCCATAGGGTGGCTGGGCTCTCCCTTAGAGATAGGGTGAGAAGCACCGTCATCTGGGAGAGACTCGGAGTAGAACCGCTGTTCCTCCGCATTGAGAGGAGCCAGATGAAGTGGCTCGGACATCTGGTTAGGATGCCTCCCGGAAACCTCCATGGGAGGTGTTCAGGGCACGTCCAACCAGTAGGAGGCCTGGGGGATGACCCAAAACACGTTGGAGAGAATATGTCTCTCAGCTGGCCTGGGAATGCCTTGGCGTCTGCTAGGAAGAGCTGGACAAAGTGGCCGGGGAGAGGGAAGTCTGGGCTTCTCTGCTTAAGCTGCTGTCCGCGACCCGACCTCAGATAAGCGGAAGAAAATGGATGGATGGAGATCTTTTCAAGTAAATTATTTTTTTCTCATATTATTCCAGCGGTAATCTTTTCCAAATAAATAAGTTATATAAAAATTGTGACTTTACAAACTGATGGGCTTGCCCTTCCACTGGCTTCAACGTGTCCAAAAGACACCGCAATACCTCACCAACGTTTCCCGTAACAACTTTCACCTGGGGCCGCACGGTGGCTGAGTGGTTAGCACATTGGCCACACAGTCAGGAGATCTGGAAGACCTGGGTTCAAATCTCCGTTGGGCATCTCTGAGTGGAGTTTGCATGTTCTCCCCGTGCGTTTGTGGGTTTTCTCCGGGTACTCCGGTTTCCTCCCACATTCCAAAAACATGCATGTTAGGTTTATTGGCGATTCTAAAATTGTCCATTGGTATGAATGTGAGTGTGAATGGTTGTTTGTCTATATGTGCCTTGCGATTGACTGGCGACCAGTCCAGGGTGTACCCCGCCTCACGCCCAAAGCCAGCTGGGATAGGCTCCAGCATCCCCGTGACCCTAATCAGGATAAGCGGTACAGAAAATGAATGAATGAACTTTCACCTGGAAACCAGTGACCTCATTATACTGTCTTTTCCGAAAACGCGCACTGTCTTTGGCAAATTCCTTCCGTTTTGCTGCCGCGAGTGATTGCAATAGCCTTCAACGCTCCCTTTAACGTTCAGATCTTCCATCACGCCACCTGCTTAAACAGAAACTGCAACAGTCCACAGCTGCATGTCCTTTTGTAGAAAGGATCCTGTTGACCCTTTGCTTTAAAAAACTGGTCTTGATCCTTTAATGTTATCAAACTATTGGCCTATTTCAAAACAACCTTTTGTCTCTTTCCACAGATTCAGCCTTGTCTTGATGAAAATGGGATTTTAGACAACTTCTAGTCAGGTTATGGAGCGTTCCATAGCACTTTGAACTTAAACACTCAGTAGGCTTCCCACAGTGGTGTTCTGGTTGTGGGTCTGTCCAGAAGCTTCGGCACAGCCACAAAGGTAAAAGCACCATTTCAAGTGGTAAAAAAGTTGTTTTTGGTAGCTGCATTAGGAACATTTTAGCCTCAAGTTTTATTCATGAATGCTATTATTCTACCAGTAGAGGTCATCCACATCCTGGACTGAGACGCTCTAGGAATTATCTGCGCGTATGTGTGTGTGTGTGCATGTTAATAGTGTCTGCATAGGAAAAGCTATTTCTTCAGCGCTATTCATGCAACCTGTTATCTCCCAGGTGGGATTAAAATGTCTCCCTGAAATAAAAGCATGATATTGGTACCAGGAAGGGTTTGACCTTGTCACCTTCCACCTGCTTGTGTTGTCAAGGTCACGTGGATGTAATCCAGGCAGGAACGCATCTGTCTTATATCTCATGAATATCAGAACATCATTTGACAGACAACCTCATGTCGTTGTTGTCTTTGCAGACATGAACTCTAAACATTGTACAGCTAACCACAGGGGTGTTCAAAGTGCAGCCTGCAACTTGTTTATTATTGACCTAGTATTGGCATATGGTCAAAATAACCCCAGGTTTTCAATATACAGCTCCTGCTAGAAATAGTTGGGAGAACTCCTGTTGCCCGTGTGATGATAAAGTTGAACCCCGCCTCAGGAATGGCATCTCTTTTGACCGGGAAAACTAAAAGTGTGCCAGCCAGGCGTGACAGTCCGCACACGCTAAAGTAAAGGTCAGGTTTTCTTTTTAAAGCTTGCAGGAAATTAAACGTGACGCAAAGCGGCTTTTGATGCATTTACATGGAAACCTTTTTGCAGTGACTGCAGGGGAGTTTTCCCTTATAGTGCTATTTTGTGTCCTGATTCCCTTCTCTCCCTCTGTGTTTGACTCGTGGGACTGCAAGTAGCACCCGTGGCCTTGGCGATGGCAAGATGGTGTCCCTCGTGCCGAATTCATTTGGCCCGGCTAAATGAAGCATCTCGCTAAATGTGCTCCCCTATGGGTGTGAAGAAATGGTCCCCTTAATGTAACTCAAAGACAATCAAAATGACAAGAAGAAGAATATGGACACAAAGTTACACCCGAAAAGCACTTGCATGATACTTAGATAAGAATGCTAAAATCTCCAATGAGAATTTCTCTGTACACTTAAAGCTTTTAAGATGGCTTGAACCTGGACCAGATTATTTCCATCATTTGCTGATGACATTCCAGCAGTCGAACCAAGCACTTCAGTGTCCGACCACTTCTATCCTGGACTAACAAATGTGAAGTATACAGCACTCCTACTTTGCATTTCATGTTCTCGCGTAATAATCCAAAGAAAGAGTCCTTGCTGGTCAAACAGGCTGAAGGGATATTTCTGAATGTGCTTAAAAGAATATCAAAATGAATGCACTTTTCTTGTGTTCAGGAAGAGCAGCTCACCGTTGAGTGACATCTCGAGCGGCCAATCAGCAACGAGCTGTGGTGAGCCTCGCGGGCCAATGGCAGCGCCCTGTGGGCGTGCCGTGCGGCGTGAGTGGGAGTTTGCTAAATGACTGCAGCGTCATCATCGTCCGCACTGTAACTTCGACACGCGAGGTGCGAGTCAGAGTCGGACTCCTAGTGACGATGGAAGGAGCAGAGCGTGGCGCGCACGACCACGCGCGACCCTGACCGTGCACGGCGAGCAAGACCCGCAGCAGCTCTGGAGGGGGAGGGGGGATGTAGGATGAATGAGGCGGGATCGCCGCGGCCGCGTCTGACAGAGTGCGTGCGTGGGGGTCCACTCGCGCCGTGGATTAACCCACTTTGTGAGAGGAATATACCTCATTTTGCCGATATCACTGAGGATCCTTAACCAGGTGGAATTGCGAGCCAATTAACGTCCTGCTCCCCATCCCTCCTCCCCCTCCCGTCCCACTTCAAAGCCCCAACCTGGACACCCCCTCCCAACCCTCGCCTCCCCTCCTTGTGTCTGTCCGTGTCTTCCAGGAGGGGACACAGGTCCGATTCCATGGCTGCGGAGGTCACTGGCTGATAGCTCATCTTGGAGGTCCAAAACCCACCTAGACCCCCGGCCCCTCTCCTCCTCCTCTGAAGGGTGAAGGAGCGATTCCGCCAGAGTGTAGCCCACGCCCCCTCCTCTGCCCACCCTAGTGACACCCGGTCCCCCCCGACCCTTTCCCCCCAAAGAACATGAGACTGTCCAAAATGTGCCGTCTGAACGCGCTAGGCATCTATTTGTGGGAGACCTTGCTCTTCTTCAGGTAGGCAACTTTATGGATCTCGTCTGCATGATTTTGCGCTTTCTACGTTTTTGACTCCTGCTGCTGGGATCCAAGTTGACAAGTGTCTGCATCCCGGCATCCCTGCATCCCTGCATCCCGGCATCCGACGTTGGAGGGCGGAGTGATGCCAAGAGTGGCCGCTAGAGGGCAGTGTGTGCAGATGGAGCAGACATGTTTGAAAAAGTCTTTACCACAAATGGCTTAAAGAAGCGAACGGTTCTTTCAAAGCCTTGCGCCAAATTGCATCAAAAGAAAGCCCGTCTTTTGTGTGTTGTCAACCAGACATATTTTTGTCCCCATGCGGTCTTTGAGGTCAGCTCAGGCCTTCTCCCGCCTACAGATGCTTTTACTCATCTAGTTGCTTCCTAAACTTGCCTATTCATCATCCCATGCTGCGTGCCGGTGCCCCTGGCCAACGAATCATCTTCCTCAATCTTCCTCATGGTGCAGCAGATGCTGTGCCATTGGATGCCGTCGGGACATGCTAGGCAAGACGTTAGGCGGTGGCCGTGACTGGAATGAAACTTCTTAGTTCCAGCATGCACCCTAGCAGCAGAGATGTGGATTGTGGTGTCATTTGCACACTTTGGTACCTAAAAAAAAAAAGATGCTACTCAGTTGTCTGGCTGCGCCCCCGGCAGAGCTTGCCGGCATTTCCAAAAAATCCTGACCTTGAGTCAATGGGCAATGAGCTGTGATTGGTATGCTTCTCTTTGAACATATTTTCCATTGTTATTCCCTCTTGGGGAAAAGCCAGAAAGTTGATCCAAACAAGATTAACGAAGCAAAATGTGGAAAAAGTTCATCAAAATGAAGACGTACATATTCCGGTTGTGTCAACACGCGTGCCTATTCCTCCACACACGATAATCCAATGACATTATTGGTTATGTCATTAATAACACACGTTTACTCTTACAGTACACTGCACAATGCATACGTGCCTTCGAGTACAGTAAAATGTAGTACACTACCAGCATCTGCATGTTGGCTCAGTTGCCACCTTGGCTACGTAGCAGAAGTGGAGGGGCTAGCAAAGAAAAAGCGATGATGTGAGTAAAAGTCAAATTACATTTGAAGTGTGAAATCGACAGCTTTGAGGTATTGGATGTGTCCCAAACGGAAAGTAGACTGTGTACACTGTGCACCTACTTCCTGTGTGTGTGAATGTTGGCAGATGCAGTGCTGTACCACATCCTTGATCACAATATTTACCTTCTTCCATGCTCTGCTTCTAGCAAATATACATGTACTTGATTTGATATAATACAGCACAACTGACAAATATTCATATTATTTGATGTTATCCTGATTTGTCATCATATCACGATGACCACGCATCACTCATTTCAAATGTGTGACAGACAGCGTACTGCATCTTACCCTGATCAGTGTCAACTCACTGAATGTCAGTGCACAAGTGCACACTTATGCACTCAAAGGACTAAGTGTAAGTATGCAAGAGCACAGGACAAGACATTTAAACCAGCAGGTGTAAATGCTGGCGATAATTGAGTGGTTGCAATTCAGCATTAGAAAGGCGAGAAGAATATGAAGGAGGTAAATATTTGTCATTTCATCATGTGAGTGCACAACGATGCAAATTGATTTAGGACACTGCTACGCTGTCAACATCGTCACACTCTGTAAGTACACGTACTACTTATTGAAGTGTACTGAAAGAAGTGTGCCCTTTCATAGATGGATGCTTAATTCATCTCCGGTCTTTATGTCAGCACGGGGACGGTCAAAGGTCAGCAGTTCTGGCTTACTGCAAGTGTCAGCAGTCAGTCTGAGAACCCCCACGAAGGACAATCCATGCAAAGGATCATGCGAAGGCCTGACAGTTGAGGCGAGGCTACTGGCATGTAGCTCGTGGAAATGTCAAGTGACACACTACATCAGAATGTAAGCCATCACACAGGAAGTCGTTTTGGTTGTGTTCCTTTTAGAGATGGACTGTTCACTACATTTCCTTGGACATCAGTTGAACTTTAGGAGTGTATTGATCGTTTGGTATTTTGACTGCATGCATTGATCAGAACAAGGAGTTGTGTCACCGGGCGTTTGCACTCAAGTAGCTTAGCATGGCTAACGTCGTCTTGGACTTCTTTTGACCGCAAACTGGTTGGTCCTGAATCAACAGTGCTGCTGCTGGTTGCAGCCAAGTAGTGCAGGCATCCATTTTGTCTCGCTAATGTCAACCAATGTGGACAGCAGTTGAGACACCTCAGTTGTTTGGCTGATTGTGGGAGGGTGGGGCACGAGTCACAGCACCATGCTGTGTGGAAGACATAATCTTTTTATTTTCTCGCAAGGACGTTATTGAGTAGAAATGTTTATTGCAGGCTCCTTATTGCTTTGTGTCAGTGTATTATTCCCCACGCAGCCTCTTAAGTATTTCATTATGTGAAGTGTTGACGCAGTTTTTCCACCTGATGTCCCCCTGATGTGTGTGCTGCAGAGGACTTTTGCATTCTGTGCACACTGTTGAGTTAAAGTAGAGCTTTGGGATATTGCCATCTCAGCTCCTCAGGCTTTGACTGTGTTTAATGGATACCTTAACTCCCTCCACCCCCACCCCCAGCCTCATTCCACGTCCATTGATTCACCTGTCGATGGCTGACGACACATCTGATAAATGCACACTCATTTTTTCCTGCGCCAAGCACCTTGATAAACCTTGTTCAAGGAAGCAGACAAGAAGCTTTGGATGGAGACGATTAGGACATGTCCTTTTGGTCAGGTTCAACACACACACACACACACATCAGCATTGCTAACAGCAGTGGCTGAAATATATTCTGCTTTAACATCACCCTGGAAGCCATTTCTGTATTTACATGATGTATTACAATTTTGTCAATGCTTTAGGTAGTTCAGTGGGACATATTGTAGACTTTGACAAAGTAGGTTTGGTTCCAGGCCAACATCCAAGCCCTGGAGATCACCTTGGTGCTGCCATGTCCAATCAAATGGGAGCGTCGTGGCACGAAGGCCATGAGGTGTTTGAGACGTTGATGGGAAAGTTCAAAGGAGGTCCATTTTAGGTTTTGAGCTAGAGAAAGTCATGTTGCTGAGCTGAACATGAGCATGCAGCCTGCATGCACTGTCAATAAGAACACTTGATGCTCAACAGGATGATAATACACAGTAGGCTGTACCGCTACATGTATTTGGAATCTAATTTTTAGTCCATACTTTGATACCAATTCGATATCAACACACAAACTACAAATCCATTTAGGTATCGTCGACTATACAATCTCCCTCAGCGAGTTGTATCGACTCTAACTGAGGTCTAGGTTCTGCATATCTAATGAAATAAATTCTTGATTTAATAAATGAATTTATGCCCTGCGATTGACTGGCGACCAGTCCAGGGTGTACCAGGTGTGTCATCTGGGATAGGCTCCAGCATACCCCCGACCCTAAGGATAAGCGGCATAGGATATGGATGGATGGATAGTAACAGATTTAAGTGACTGATTGATTGATTTTAAACCCAGAAGTACCTTTGAGGTTACATTTAAGACCAACATTCCTCCAATTATATTTTATTTTGATATGTGTATAGATTTTGGTGCCTGAAGAGCTGGTATTGGAAGTATTGATGTTTCAGTATCAATCCTTACATCACTAATGGTGACTAAGCAGCAGCGTCGCCACGTGTGTTTAACGTTGCTAAGTAGTTCGTAAATTCCTAAATAGTCCAAAGGAATGAATGCTTGTTTGTCTATACATGCCCGGCCGTTGGCTGGCCACCAGTCCAGAGTCTACCCGCCTCTCGCCACAAGTCAGCTGGGATAGGCCCCAGCGTACCCCTGTGACCCTAGTGAGGATAAGCGGTATAGAAGATGGATGGATGTAGCTTGCAAATTCCCAAGTGGTCTGTTGTTTTCAGAACCCTGGTCGCTCGTTTCTCTCAGCCCAAGAACGCCTGTTGTCTTTCAAAAAGGCTTCACGAACAAAGCCCATCAATTTGGCTCAGGCATAGTAGGAGTTGCATGTGGAAATACTTTGAATGCGGTGTAGTTTTAAATTCAAGCAAACATGCACGTGGTGTATAAAATAGCAATTGCTCAAAAATAAAGCATATTTATTTCCAAGGATACCTCCACATGATGGCGAGGACTGAACCAGCAACCATAAGGTTGGAAGCCATGCTGCCTAGGTCCCAGCATGCACCCACAACCCGACTGAGGACAGGCATAGAAAATGAATGAGTATTTTAGTTGTTTATACTGTTGTTGCTCTTGGCAGCTGCAGAAAAATTCAATAACAGCAGGGAATTTAAAAATACATGCTTTTTTTTATTGTGGTATGAAGTAAGAACGGGAATCACGGAAAGTCGCAGTTATTGGTACGAACTACTAAATTCTGCTATTATGACAACTCTATTGGCTAATGGTAGTGCCATGGAGAAGCGAGGGCTGGAAAGGTCTGGTTTAAGTCTCCTGTCTGGGAAGCCTTCCTGGCGAAACACGTACGCAGACAAGGACAAGTGGATAAGATGAAAGCAGTGTGCCACCATTGTTCAGTACTTCAAACCTTCTACACTATTATACTGTAGATTATTATTGCATTTTCTTTTATTGCTTGTAGGTTTTTGACAATGACAAGCAGTTTGCTGTTTATATGTTGAATGATAAAAATCATGGAAGTTGTTTGCGTTTTGTTTCTTAAAAAAGTGGCATAAAATTACACAGGACTGCCATCTATTGGTGGCAGAGGAAGATGATGTCTAATTTTTGCAAGTCTTTTTTTGGAGGCCGTAGGAGACAAAAAATAGGTTAAAAACACACACAGAGCCACCTGTGATGTGAGTGCTTTTAGATGGGAGAGGAAATAGCTTTTTCCGAGCTACAGACCCAGTATGTCCCGGATGACTTTACTAACCTAGGAGAGAACTCCTGCTAGCTAGCTGCCGCCAGGTAAAGCGTGTAAAGAGGATGGGTTGCTACGGGAGTGATCAAACACACTGACATGGATTAGATTAGTCTGTGTCAAGCTGTCAAAATGAAGCCATTCAGGTTTTACGGACTAGTGTTAATTCTCTAGTGCAACCCTTGTCGGCTCAACACGGGTGTTGGTAACCACACATGACACGGCACACATGTAGGGTTTGCTGCTGCACGCCAGTAGACTTTTTTACATGCCATTTTTAATACCAAAATCAGTTCATACTAATCAGTGGCGATCGATCGGAGAATGCCTAACGGGAGCCGCTAACAAGTGATCATTCATATCTATGGACAATTTAGAGTCGCTAACATGTTTTTGGAATGAGGGATGAAAACGGAGAACCCAGAGGAACCCCTCCCCCCCCCGCACACGCACACACACACACACACACACCCACACACACACACACACAGGGAGAGCATGCAAACACCACACAAGTCGGCTTTCGGCTGCTTTATTTTACGCATGCGCTCACTTTGGCGCTATCTAACAGAACACAACATAGATAAGCCGGAAGGATGAAAGATAACACAAAGATTTTGTGAATGTTTGTTTCTATGCCTTGTTTCCAAACAGTGCCTGCAACACAGAATTGAAACTCAAACATAACAGTAAAGTCGTTTTTTTTTGTTCATCCTCTTCCTGCTCTTTAAAAAGAGCCGAAATTCCCATCACTAAAGTCCAGCCTTTTGAAATCAGTTGGAGGAAAAAAGGCGTAATAACCTTTGACCCAGGTCAAGGGTCACACAAGTCCCCTGTGTTTACAGCTGTCTCTGTGAATACCTGGTAATAAAGCATTAAGATCATCAAGATTTCGAGAATTAAGTCTTAAATAAACAACAATAAAATTGTATATTTACGAGAAAAGATTGTCTTATTACAAGAGTACAAACGTAACTTTATGGAAATAAAAGTCCTAACTTTCTTTAATAGGCATTGCCTGAGACCGTTATGAACCGGAAAGCCGTATGTGGAGGGGCGGGGTACTAGAGAGTAACGGTGAGATGATGCCAACCCATGCTAAGCTGGTTGTGTCCAACAGCTCTGTTTTGTTGTCTGGTTATCCACCCTATTCCTTAGGCCGCTGACATAAAACGTGTTATGGGTGGAACTTCCGGTATAGCAACCGGAACTTTCACTGCGCTCTTGTTTTCCATTAGAGTTGGTGGTTTTAGAAGTGTGTTTTACTTAATCCTCCAAAATGTACAATAATGGCCCTGGGCAGCTCAGGGACATGCGGCTCGTGGTTGTACTAACATCCTACATTATGGTTGGGATACTCCAAACGACCAGCGAAGAGACGCCGGGCCCTGCGGAGACCTGACAGCAGTGTCACAAGAACAGGTAAGATATTTCCTGTGTACATCTTCCTGGTATCAGTTATTCCAAAAGTACCACTTTTAAACCATCAAAGCATGAACTAGAAACACAAGCTCCACACCGTGCACTCCTCATCTGCTCTCGCAGCATGTAATCACAAGCACGTGAAGCGATAACGTTACCATAGATCAGCACTGTGTGCTACCACGGCAAATAAGCATAAAGTTACCTTTCTGCTCAGTTACATTTCAATTTTCCGTCGCGAGGATTATTGGCATTATTGGCTCAATATCTGGTTTTTGATGCATAAGATTTTTTTAAAAATAGATACATAAGATTTTCATCTTTCAACAAACCCGACCAACCTTATCGCTTTTAAGATTGTTCGCAATCTGCCGCAATAGAGTTGAGAAAGTAGCTAAAAATGCTACTATAGGTGATGTTGGGCCACTTTTTCATTTTTAGTAGGCAATGGAATTGTTGCATCGTCTCGTTTAGGACTTGACAGCTGGTGTTCCCACATTTTTTTGTAGTTATCAAGCCAAAACAAAGTACTGATTGCTGGCGCGATCGGTTCAACAGTTGTAATGTAAATAAACGCCAATTACGGTCTTCCTGTCTACCCGAAGTTCGGCCCATAATTTATGGAAAGGCTGATGGAGGCTAAGATTTTTTATTTTTTTTTAGAACACACATTTACAAATGCACACACTACATTGGCAAAGACTGTGAGAAAACAGAAATAAAAATAAAGGGTCCTGACTGGTTTGTGCGTACGCGCACAACGGCAGTTCAGAGTACCCAGCCTTCGTGGAGTCTATCAGAGGAGTTCTGGAGAGCACCCCAGCTAGTGACTCCATAGTTCTACTGGGAGACTTCAACACCTGTGTGAGCAATGACAGTGTGACTTGGAGGGGCGTGGTTGGAAGGAACGACCTCCCTGATCTGAAACCGTGTGGTGTGTTGTTGCTGGACTTCTGTCCGAACCACAGTTTGTCCATAACAAACACCATCTTCGAACATAAGGATGTCTATAAGTGCTTTTGGCACCAGGACACCCTAGGTCGCAGGTCTATAAACGACTTTGTGGTCTTATCATCAGACCTGCGTCATGTTCTGGACCTGCGGGTAAAGAGAGGGGCTGAGCTGTCAACTGACCACCACCTGGTGATGAGTTGGATTAGATGGTGGGGAAGGATGCCGGACAGACCTGGTAGACCCAAACGCGTAGTGAGGGCGTGCTGCCAACATCTGGCAGAGTCTCCCGTTCGTCAAGTCTTCCACTCTCATCTTCGGCAGAGCTTCGCCTGCATCTCGAGGGAGGACCAGGACATCGAGTCTGAATGGGCCGCATTCCGTGCCTCCATTGCTGAGGCAGCCAGTTGTAGTTGCGGCCACAAGGTGGTCGGTGCCAGTCGTGGCGGCAAGAAGAAGTTGAAGCTGAAAAAGAAGTCCTATCAAGCATGGATGGCTTGCGGGAATCCCAAAGCAGCTGACAGCTACCGGCAGGCTAAGCGGAACGTTGCCTCGGCGGTGGTCGAGGCAAAAACCCGGGTGTGGGAGGAGTTTGGTGAGGCTATGGGGCACGACTTTCAGTCGGCCTCGAAGAGGTTGTGGACAACCCTTCGACACCTCAGAAAGGGGAAACAGTGCCAAGTTCACGCTATTTCCAATGCGGACCGTGGCTTGCTGACCACAACTGAGGATATAGTTGGTCAATGGAAGGAACACTTAGAGGCCCTTCTCAGTCCCACTGACATACCTTCCGTAGAGGAAGCAGCGTGTGACGATACGTACGTGGACAGTTCCATCACCGTGGTTGAGGTATTTGGGGTAGTTAAACACTCCCCAATGGCAAGGCTCTGGGGGTGGACGAGTTTCGCCCTGAATTTCTCAAGGCTCTGGATGTTGGAGGACTGTCTTGGTTGACTCTTCAACATTGCATGGAAGTCGGTAACAGTACCTCTGGACTGGCAGGCCGTGGTGGTGGTCCCTGTTTTTAAAAAAGGGTGACAGGAGGGTGTGTTCCAACTATAGGGGGATCACACTCCTCAGCTTTCCTGGGAAAGTCTACTCCAGGGTGCTGGAGAGAAGGGTACGACTGTTAGTCGAACCTCGGTTACTAGAGCTGCAATGTGGTTAGGACACGCTGGAAGGATTATGTCTCACAGCTGGCCTGGGAACACCTTGGTGTCCTCCCAGTGGAGCTGGAAGAGGTCGCCGGAGACCGGGAAGTCATGGACTTCCCTACTGAGACAGCTCCCCCCGCGACCCGGATAAGCGGAAGAAAATGGAATGGAATAAAATAACTCAAACTAAAAAAGCTAGGGGCATATAGTGATCATGTGAAGTAAGTCCACTGCTTGTTTTTTTGTCTCTGAATTTAAGAGAGGAAAAAAATTGGCCGAGTTCTTTGTGAAAGGTGGGGAAGGTAGGATTACTTTTCAAGTAATGACATTTGTGGATAAAAAAAACCTAAGGTTATAATTATAAGCACTGGTTTCAAGGGACCCATACTTCTGCTGTCAGCCTGAATGTCAGGGTTCGAAGGTCGGCCAATGGAGTGCTTTGGTTGATCAAGGGCACGATGGCGAGTCAAGTGGTGGTGAGGCGTGACAGCTCTTAACTTATTTGTGACAATTTGTATGTGATGAGTGTGAGCTCAGCATGTGGTCAATCTTTGGGGGATGCTTTGACGTATGACAACAGCAGTGCCCATGAAGCCGACACACATCCACAAGCTCAAGAAAACAGCCTCCTTTCCTTCCTGCTAAGTCAGCACACTTCATCCACGCAGTCTCGGGAAGGTTAGCAGTGCATGCCAATACTTTACGAACATTGCTAACCAATACAAGCAAAGTGAAAGTGGACTTGTGACTGGTGTGTGTGTGTGCGTGTGCGTCCAACATGATGAGTGATTGTTGCTTGTGTGATTGCTTTGGGGTTTAAATGTCAGGATGGGCCCAATTAGGGGTTCAGGTCTTTAGAGGAATATAATGAGGAACGCTTAGTGCTAATGATTGCAGCCTGGTGTAGCGCTTGCCTCCCTCTCGCCCCCCGCCGTGTGCGCATTGCACTCCCCACTCAGCTGTTTCTTCTCGGCAGCGCCCGCATTGATCCGAAATAATCACAGCAAGTACAACTTTGATCAGGAGCACTGGAGAACAAAAAGAGACGCCAACAGCCAGGCCGTATGTGACTTTGCTGCTACGAAGTGTTTTTCCCATTGGTTCTTTTGTTACAAGCAACTTGAACTAAGTTGTTTCTGTTTTCCTGCTGCTTGTTGTGTCACCGGAACATTGTCAGTATTGAAGGAGGATACAGTCTAGTAACCATGGTAACCAATCAGCATCCTCCTATAAGATGCCATGGTTACCAATACATTGGCACCTGTAAGTCAATCCCGTTCAGAGTTAGTTCTTCAAACCCGCCATATTTCCAACATTACTATGAGACAAAATAATCACTGCTGTTTGTATATTTTTGTGTTTGTGTAGGCAATTGGTACTGTTAAAGGTTTTTAGCATTTCTGGAAAGGCTGTTTTTTCAACTGTATCCATCCTTCCATTTTCTTCCGCTTATCCGAGGTCGGGTCGCGAGGGCAGCAATATAAGCAGGCAAGCTAAGACGTCCCTCTCCTCGGCCACTTCGTCCAGCTCTTCCCGGCAGATGCCGAGGCGTTCCCAGGCCAGCTGAAAGACATAGTCTCTCCAGCGTGTCCTGGGTCTTCCCCGAGCCCTCCTACCGGTTGGACGTGCCCTGAACACCTCCCCAGGGAGGCGTCCGGGAGGCATCCTAACCAGATGCCCGAGCCACCTAATTGGGCTCCTCTCAATGCGGAGGAGCAGCGGTTCTACTCCAAGTCTCTAAGGGAGAGAACTGTTTTTTCAACTGTATTAAAACGCAAAATACACTTTCTCTGAGCGCACACCATTTTTGTGCTCCGTTGGTGTTTATATTTCTGGTATTTACATTGTTGGCCAGACACTGTCAGATGCAGAGTGAAACCTCTTCTTGCCTGTTTGGAGGTGAAAGAGGAGGGAAAGAAACACAAGATTTATCCACAATGCAGTGGTGGCCATGATCATAACGTTGTGAACTTGGAAGCGGTTAAACCAGGCATTAAAGTCTTATGGCTGTCAAAGCCAAACCTGCCTGTCAAAGCCTGATCCCGTCAGATCTCACAAGCTAAGCAGGGCAGGGCTTGGTCAGTACTTGGATGGGAGACCTCAGAGGAACACCAGGTGCCACAGTGGGGGGAAATAAACTTTCCTTGTGTCCTTAGGCAAGGCACTTCACCCACATTGCCTAGTATGAAAGTGGTGTGTGTGTGGTGGTCGGAGGGGCCGATGGCGCACACTGGCAGCCTCGCTTCCGTCAGTCTTCCCCAGGGCAGCTGTGGCTACAAAAGTGGCTTACCATCACCTAGTGTGGCGTGAATGAATAATGACCTCAGTGTAAGCGCTTTGAGAAGCTTTATAAAG
The DNA here is from genome assembly GCA_024372805.1 of Oostethus manadensis. Classification (NCBI taxonomy): domain Eukaryota; kingdom Metazoa; phylum Chordata; class Actinopteri; order Syngnathiformes; family Syngnathidae; genus Oostethus; species Oostethus manadensis. Next base: position 58,789 of record QODF01000356.1, read on the forward strand.
CGCATAACAAGTGTAAGGCATTATTATTATTGTTCTCTTGTCCTATTTTCTTTGTCTTTCTGTTTATTTAAAGCTCACATGCATGCAGAGTAAATGTGTTGTTGTGATATTGCACCACACAGTCAAGTAGTGAGGTTGAAGAAGTCCTGCCCTGAGGACAAACTGGACTAATATTTGGTACAAGGATGCTAGTGAGTAGGTACGCACTGTACTTGCCACGTCAAATTACATATCGTCAAAAATGGATGATTTGACACCAAGGTCTTTGTGATTTTATTTCAAAATTCAATTCTTCTGTATATTCAACGGCCGTCATCTTGAAAAAGGGCTGCCATTGCGTATATTTGGAATTCTTAGGTGGCTCACAAGTTTTAAGTCTGGAGAAGTCCAAACAAGCAACTGGTGCTTGTTTCCAGAATTGTTGCTCTTCTCTGCCTCACAGCATGAGGACAACATGAAGTTCCATAGGAGGTCATCAATGACACTTGGAGTCCTAGTGGGAAGTGGGAATGGAGCCAGAAGACTGTCCATTACAAACAGGTCACTCTGCTTCCCTCAATCATCTCAGACTCTCACAAACTTTGCAGTGAAGTCAACATTTTTGAGTGTTGTGTTGTGGCGCCATAGTCACTCTCATCGTGTTGCGACCCAAACGCTGGGGTAGTTCTGCTTGGATAACCAAGCTAAATGGGTCGTTACAGTCGTCTATTTAAAGCCGCGCTGTCCAGGCAGCGAGAAATGATGTAATCACATGCAGAGAGCATGACTAATGTCATCAAGTTGCGCGTGCACTGCCGGGTCACGGGTCAGGCCAGACCTCGGTCGACAGGACCGCGGTGCAGTCATCTCGCTTTGGGTGGGACGGAGCCAGCAAAGCGTTTTAGTAGATCTTTGGAAGGCTGACAGGAAGTGGAAGTGACAATGACAAGGAAGGAAAAAGTTCCAAGAGCAAGTAGAACATTTACCCGAAAAATGTCAGCTACTTCCTGTTCATTACATCAATGTTGAGGAGCACCACCATTCTTCGATGATTTTCAAGATAGCCTCTTCTCTGACTACTTCCACATTTCTCATGACATCCCAACCATTCCAGCACAAAACTTTCAACTCATTGAAAACATTCAGAGCTTTTTTAATCAACATCTTCTTTTTCTTCTTCTGTCTTCTCTCTTTGTGTCCTCACTTTCTTTTTCTGTTGTCTGATGGAGTATTTGTCCCGGCTGGCTCACGTAACATGTTTGTGTTGTATTCTTTAGGAAGGCTGACTAACACACTTCCTCCTTTGACAGTCAAAGTTCATTGGTAATGAATTGCAGCTTGCTGTGCTGTCCTGGGAGCCAATTTTCGTTGTTAAATTCTTGTTTTGATTTGATTGGGATATAAAGCAACTGCGTGTGTCCAGGCCAAAAGGCTAGCTGGACCTTTGACCTGACTTGGAGTGACGGACCATGATGAGATCGTTAAGCTAAGATGTGCAAAAGGTGGTTATTGCCAAGCGGACGGCGTACGAACGCCTTCATTGGATTGGTTGTACTTTGAGTCTACGGTTAGCTGTCGTTTGAATTTCAACAATCACAGTTCCAATTCTAGTCCCTCATTTGGATTCCAGTTTCTAACGATTGTTGGTTGTGAGGCTTGGAAGAGGCAAGATAAGAAAAGTTTAATGGTTTAAATAAGGGAGCTAGCCAGAGTTCTTGTTGGATGAAAGTTCTCTATGAATTGTTTAGTGACATGAACTTTTTCTCAACCTCGGAATTTCTTTCAAGGCTGGTTTCAAGCACAACATAACAAAGCATTCAACTTGAACATAAATGTTTACACGTTGACAAATCATGGTTACTTTTGAAAAGCTTGTGAAAAAATGTATGCTATGTGTTAGTGAGTGTGTGATGCTTAAAGGGCATACAAAGGGTTTTTTAAATGCCATTTTTTTTCTCAGTATGAGATGTAAGCCCATTCAAATCATTCTACGAAATTTGGTTGTAATAGCAAGCCTGTATATAAAGTTATGCACGTTAAAAATTCAGAAATGTGAATTTGCGGCCACAGTAATTACTTAGTTAACCGCTAGGGGGCGACTCGGTGACGTCACATCTGCTACAAGCCAGAATCAGCCATGGAGTGGAGTGATGGAGGAAGCAGTGATTTGGAGGGTGTTTTTGTTCAGAGTAAGTCGCATTTGGAGGTTCAAGCTTATATGTTTGAAGCAGTCGTACACCAGGAACACGAGGATGAAGACGTTTCCAGTGATGATGTTGAGGAGGAGGAAACAATGACTGGCAAGTTGCCACCTTTTTCGTTTACATACGCATACGGTGTATGTACATCATTCTTTTTAAGTGTCAATGTGACAAGCGGTGTGCTCCACAAACATTGGGGACAATTTCAGTGTGTTCTTCTAAATATTCTCCAGTCATGGCAAAGAAGGAGGAATTTGAGCCAGATGCTCTTAAATGTGTTCATCAGCTGGAAATGCATAGAACCGCATACCATCCTTTTCTTTTGCATTGTGGGAGTAGCTTTGTGCAGTTTGGAGCTACACAATTAAAAAAAAAAATTCAAAATGGAATAAAACCACAAGAAAAAAAAATGTTCCAAGCACAATAAAAGCTGAGATTTTTGTGCCATGTATGGTACGCATTCGGCTGTGGCAGATCTGACGACACGCGTCGGAAATTGTCGAGCGATACCGATCATTCAGAATGCGTTGGACAGCAGCTTCTGAACCAGCTTCTACAATCTCCTCCTCAAACTTCTCTGCTTGAGAGTTAGATTCCATCCCTACTCATTTGTTTAAAGACACTACTCCTCTAGTCAACACAGCTCTTCTCAATATAATCAATATGTCACTGCTGTAGTGACAGCCTACGTACCGCATTCATTCAAAAAGTGGCTGCAATCAAACCACTTCTTAAAAACCCTTACCTTGACCCACATGTCCTAGCATTTACAGACCAATATCCAATCTTGCAAAAGTAGTTGCCCATAAATTACACAATTTCCTTCAAAACAATCATTTACTGGAGGTCAGGATTAAGGATGCACCACTGTACAGAAACAACTCATAAAAATAAACGACCTCCTCACCGCCTCAGACAAGTCCTGGTTTCAGTATTAGTTTTACTAGACCTCGCAGCGGTATGCGACACAATTGACCACCATTCTAATACGGCGAATAGAACTCAATTTTGGCAATAAAGGAAGTGCATTATAATGGTTTCAGTCTTATCTGTCAGATCACCTGCAGTTTGTGTACATTAGTAATAAAGAATCCAGACACATGAAGGTCAATCATGGCATTCCACAGGGTTCAGTGCTAGGACCAGTATTCTTCAGCCTTTACATGTCTCCTTTACGCAGTGGTTCCCAAACTTTTTTGCTGCGCCCCACTTTTGGAGATCAAATTATCCCCCCCCCCCCCCCCCCCCACCCAGTTTGAAAACCACTGCCTTTAGGTATTGTCATTAGAAAACAGATGACACACAACTGTACTTATCAATGAAAGCTAATCAAGCTGTCCAAACTCCAGGCGTGCCTAACTGACATAAAGAACTGGATGACTTCTAACTTTTTACTACTAAACTCAGATAAAAGTGAAATCATAGTCCTTGGTTCCCAGCACTCCAGAGACACGCTTGCAAATGATATTACTGCCCTAGACGGTCTTGCACTCCCCACAATACAGGAAGAAACCTTGGTGTCATCTTCCATCAGGACGTTTCCTTTAGTTCCCAAATACAACAAGTGTCAAGAACAGCGTTTTTGCGTTTACCAAATATAAAGAAAATAAAAAAAAGCCCTGCCACTACCAGATGCAGAAAAACTTGCTTTTGTGACCTCCAGGTTGGATTATTGTAACGCTTTGTTTATAGACTGCCCTAAGAAATCTTTAAAGCCCCTCATAAAAATTTGGCGTCCTCTTCTTTTTTTCGTCTACCACAGAGCCTTATATGTCATATGTGACCATTTCAGACTTGTGGTCAATATATTTCTATCCAGTAGGGGGCAAACTTCATTTTTTCCGCCCGGCAGATTGGCCACCACAGGGAAGACAGAGCATGGTGAATTGCTTGGAGGAAGTCCAACATGAAACATCAAAGACACGACACTCTGTTATTTCTACCCCGTCAACAAGGAGGTGTTTAGTCATGCTGGTGGTGCGCCCTCGTTTGCTTGATATCCGTATGTTGCACTGAGCCCACGGTCCTTCTTTGCTGCCAAGTTAAGCCGAACTTTGGAGTGGCTGCTTCTTCGTTGGTGCTCGCCGGTTTCTTCTTTGTTGGTGTACGTGGTTACTTTTTCCAGTTGGCAAAGCAAGCATCGAAACTAGGAATGGAAATGAAAATTCGTGAATGCGCCCATCAATGCTTGAAACTCTATTTCCGATCCTGTCTGAGACGTCGGTGCTTCTTTCTTCAAAAGTTCTGGTGTGTTTTGTCTTCCAGCCTGGCAGCGTCCAAAGAAGCCGCAGCGAGAAAGGCCGCCTCCCCAATGCCGCCCTCGGAGTTCCTGGACAAACTCATGGGCAAAGTTTCGGGCTACGATGCCAGAATCCGTCCCAACTTTAAAGGTAGGAGCCGCCGTCAGGACGGCTGTGAGGCCCGACTATGATGCGATCACTGCTTGTCGCTGCCTCTAGTCTCGTGACTCGATATCTTCTCGGAAACCTGAGCAAACCAAAACGGTTTGTATTTGTAATTTGACGTCAAACGAAGCAGGGGTGTCGTCACAATTTTCACATTTGTTTGTTTTCACCTCCAGCACCTAGCGAAGCCTTTGTGCTGCACTTGGTACTGCTTCAAATTGGCCAAATGCTGGACTCCCGCTAGGTTAGGCCTTGTCCCAGAACGTGGTGTTGTGTGATTTTTTGTTGTTGTTGTTATTTATGGCACATCATGCATAAAACCTTTTACTTGGTGTGTGGACTTTTTCATACAGGTATCCAACATTTGGACAAAGAGTTGGGATAAGCCGTGTAATGTCAGTAAACTCAATAAGCACAACATATTTTTGAGGATCACTGCAGAGATTGTTAGTTTTAGCAAGACAAAGTTCCCATCATATATCCGGGCCATCACAACCCAGCGGGACTCCAGGAGGAGTGTGCTCTTTGTGGTATTTGTTACATGATTGTACATGATTGTCAAGTTACCCAATTATTGCGGGCTCAGAGGTCAAATTGCAGTTTTTGTGGAGAATGGTGACACCCCTGACTGGCTGCTAATGTTATGTGCTTGTTCTCAACCTTTGCCCTTTGCAGTGTGGAACAAAGGTAAATGTGCCCGACATTCTAAAAACCTGAAATGTGTCCGCTTTTCAGACTCCCAAACCGCCTTTTTCCCACCCTTGCACCCGGCTCACCCGTTAGATGCTAGCAGGATGATGCTACATTCCTTGTACCCACATGGTATCCTGAGTGCCCTCCTCCCAAAAGATGCTTCTCACTCTGTCAATGAAGAGTCCCCTCCCTGAATGGACGAGCCCATTAAGACACATGTCACAGGTTTCTCACTTTAGCATCGCAAGTACATGACAGTTGCTGGAAGCTAAGCTTTGATTGGCAGCTCGTTAAGCTTGTGGAGAGTCAGCCGATCATATTCTACTGAGGTTGTTCTTTGTACATTCTTGTTGCTCTTCCTTCAATACCTGATTCATGCAAACTTCCCTAACGTTGGCAAGTGACTCTTCCTCTGTCAGTGCACTTCCAGAAGTATGCTGTCCACTTACACTTACCTACCGAAGATGATGATTTTCACACTTCCTCTTCGTACTAGTTAGTCCCTCCCCTTTGCTATGGAGACAAGATTCAAAGCTGCCAACTCTGCTGGATTTTGCCTTAAACTTCCTTCCAAAAATTGCCCTTATCTCCCGACTGTAGTTTACAACGTTACACGTTTAAAATATCGAAGTATGTGTCAAGATTGCAATCCAAGCGGTATTGAAGACAACCAAAACAAATATTTCTGACTATGTATGAAGTCAACGAGTGCACAGATAGAAGGTAGCGAGCGCACAGCCGTAATCTCAGGTTAGGTCATCAGGCTGAGCAATGAAAGAAAGAAATATGAATATTATCATGCTGAATGGCCATGTGTTGGCAAATCTACAAGCACGCATTCTACGCATTTTGCAACGTCGATAAAAATGATCGACTCCCACACACGGGCTCTAATGAACATGAAGAAACGGTGAAAGCCGTACCGTACCGTATTCACCATAGAGGGCGCTCTAGGCTTGTGTGCCAGTATCTGCGACTCCTATCACTCCTGTACCACTGAAAAAGACTACTGAGAAAGACAGAGCACAAATGCCCCAAATAGCACCAGTATCCACCAGTCCTACTATTCTGGTACCACTGAAAATGTACAACGTAAAAGCTAAATGGCCACAGCTAGTTCACAAATGGGTGTTTGAACTTCGTGCTGCCGAGAGAGGCTTGTAAAAAAAAATTGTAAAAACATAATAACAATAAAATAGCCGCGCGGTGGATGACTGGGTAGCATGTTGGCCTCACAGTCAGGTTCAGGGTTCAAATCTCCGTTGGGCATCTCTGTGTGGAGTTTGCATGTTCTCCCCGTGCGTGTGTGGGTTTTCTCCGGCTTTCCTCCCACATTCCAAAAACATGCATGTTAGCTTCATTGGCCGCTCTAAATTGTCCATTAGAGTGTGAATGTTTGTTTGTTTATATGTGCCCTGCGATTGGCTGGCGACCGGTCCAGGGTGTACCCCGCCTCCCGCCCAAAGCCAGCTGGGATAGGCTCCAGCATACCTGCGACCCACATGAGGATAAGCGGTATAGAAAATGGATGGATGGATGTTACAAAATAATCACCTAAAAGCATAGAATTTTAAATGACTTAAATAAAAGTGTAATTTTTTTAAATAAATAATAATTAAACTGACAAAAGTGTAAAAGAAAATTAGAAATAAATAATCAGATGACAAGCCAAAGCACACTCACCATTTTGAGAGTTGTGAGTTCAACATCCGGGTACGTGTACTGCGCTTCTGCATTTTGTTGTACTACTCTAAGCGTAAGTAAGCAAATGTGCCACCGCAGAAGATTAGAGCCCCTCCCTGTCATGCCGCTGCAGGACTGAACACTGCCCTCATGTAGGTGACGTTTCACTTCAAAAGCAATATGCTGCTTGCTGATGAAGCCGCGTGGAATAGAAATGGTAGTAGAAATGGCCGGAAACTCTCAAGTCAATCGGTACGTGCAGTTTTGTGCATTTCGAGAGAAGTTGTTGTGGCCTTGTAGGTATGATGTAATGTTTGCCAGAGTGATTTTGTGAAGACGCAGCGCTGCGCTGACCTTTCCAAATCACAATTTCAACGGAGCCATGCAACACTTGCTGCTCTTCATAGCGTCTAATGAGACGTGGCAGCGCCTTACACCGCTAAGGTCAATCTGCGTCCACGTGGGGATGCTACTAATTAGAACAAGAGATGGTTTTCTTTCAGATGTGACAGTCTGATCCTGAGATCTGTGAGGAAGATTCACATTCATCCTCCTCCTGATGGCTTCAAAGACAATTGCATCGTTAGCCAACAGGCTGACCTGAATGTCCAGACTCTGTGGTAGCTGTCGTGTCGTCAGCGTAGCGTGGGTGCTGAGACTAGCTCATTCATGCACTTTGCACTGTGTATGTGTCTACCAGTTAAATTGAACTAGTGCAGCTCTCTGACACGCAATCTTCTTGTGACGACAGCAGTGCTCTGGACTGACTGCATTCACCTAACACCCCCAGTGGCCCATAACGGAAGCCAATAATATCGAAATAACTAATATCAATACAAACTACTCTTCATGTCTTGTGCCACACTCTGCGATGTACTCTTACAGTGGTTCCGAACATTTTTACGGGAGTGTATCTTTCAGACATTTGACCTGAAGCCATTTACCCCCTACTCTTGCACACTTACGAAACATACACCTTTTTGTCTTAATTAATTTGAAATATTCCATCCATCCATTTTCTATGCCGCTCATCCTCATTAGGGTAATGGGGGTGAGGTGGATCCTATCCCAGCTGACTTCGGGCGTGTACACTCACATTCATACCTATGGACAATTTAGAGTCGCCACTTAGCCCAACATGCAGAATGTGGGAGGAAACCGGAGTACCCGGAGAAAACACACACACACACAATGGGAGAACATGCACAAGGGGGTTTTGAAGCCAAGTCTTCTAAATCTCCTGACTGTGTGGCCAACATGCTAACCACTCAACCACTGTGCCGACTTGAAATATTCAACCGAATTACTTGGTTTATTCATTTCATAGTAATTCAGAATGAAAAAAGATGTACTGTATGTGTATAAGTTTATCACATGTTGTAATTTTCTAGATCTATATGTTCCAATAGAAAAATATTCATTGCTGTTTTGTGGTTGAATACAGCCTGTTATTATCCATCCATCCATTTTCTTACGCTTACCAGAGGTCAGGTCGTGGGGGCAGCAACCTAAGCAGGGAAGACCAGACGTCCCTCTCCTCGGCCACTTCTTCCAGCTCTTCCCAGCGGATGCCGAGGCGTTCCCAGGCCAGCTGAGACACATAGTCTCTTCAACGTGTCCTGGGTCTTCCCCGAGGCCTCCTACCGGTTGGACGTGCCCTGAACACCTCCCCAGGAAGGCGTTCGAAAGGCATTCTAACCAGATTCCCGAGCCACCACATCTTGCTCCTCTTAATGCGGAGGAGCAGCGGTTCTATTCCGAGTCTCTCTCGGATGACAGTGCTTCTCACCCTATCTCTAAGGGAGAGCCCAGCCACCCTGCGGAGAAAACTCATTTCGGACGCTTGTACCCGCCATCTTGTCCTTTCGGTCACTACCCAAAGCTCATGACCGTAGGTGAGCGTAGGAACGTAGATCGACCGGTAAACTGAGAGCTTTGCCTTTTGGTTCAGCTCTTTCTCACCACTTTTTCACCACGACAGGCCGGTGCAAAGTCCGCATCACTGCAGACGCTGAACCAATCCGCCTGCCATCTCGCGTTCCATCCTTCCATCGCTCGTGAACAAGACCCCGAGGTATTTAAACTCCTCCACTTGAGGCAGGACCTCATCCCCGACCCGGAGATGGCACTCCACCCTTTCCCGGGAGAGAACCATGGACTCGGACTTGGAGGTGCTGATTCTCATTCCAGCCGCTTCACACTCAGCTGCGAACCGATCCAGTGAGAGTTGAAGGTCACTGCTCCATGAAGCCAACAGGACCACATCATCTGCAAAAAGCAGGAATCGAATCCTGCGGCCACCAAGCTGAAGCCCCTCAAAGGCCTGGCTGCGCCTAGAAATTCTGTCCATAAAAGAAGTGAACAAAATCGGTGACAAAGGGCAACCCTGGCGGAGTCCAACCCTCACTGGAAACGGGTCCGACTTATTGCCGGCAATGCGAACCACACTCTTGACACCGGTCATACAGGGAACGAACCGCCTGGATTAGGTGGTCCAATACCCCATATTCCCGGAGCACTGGTTCCATGTTGGAAGGCGTGTCGGTGGGATTGAGGAGGTCTTCAAAGTATTCCCTCCACCTGTCCACAACATCTCGAGTCGAGTTCAGCAGCACACCATCCCCACCATACACGGTGTTGACTGTGCACTGCTTCCCCCTCCTGAGACGGCGGATGGTGGGGCTGAATCTCTTTGAAGCCATCCGGAAGTCGTTTTCCATGGCCTCTCCGAACTCTTCCCATGTCCGGGTTTTTGCCTCAGCGACTGCCAGAGCTGCAGACCGCTTGGCCTTCCGGTACGTGTCAGCTGCCTCCAGTGTCCCATGGGCCAAGACGGCCTGGTAGGACTCTTTCGTCAGCTTGACGGCATCCCTCACCACTGGTGTCAACCAACGGTTTCTGGGATTGGTCAAAGATCTCCCGTAGGTGGAAGTTGAAACTCCTTCTGACAGGGGACTTTGCCAGATGTTCCCAGCAGACCCTCACAATGCGTTTGGGTCTGCCAGGTCTGACCGGCATCCTCCCCCACCATTGGAACCGACTCACCACCAGGTGGTGATCAGTTGACAGCTCCGCCCCTCTCCTTTCCCGAGTGTCCAAAACATGTGGCCGCGAGTCCACCCCGCTTGGAGCCGGGGGGCAACAAGAATTGCCACCCCTGCTCGTCGCCTCTCATTGCCGGCAACACCAGAGTGGAATGAAGTCTAGCCCCTCTCGAGAGGACTGGTTCCAGAGCCCTTGCTGTGCGTTGAGGTGAGTCCGACTATATTTAGCCGAAATTTCTCCACCTCACGCACCAGCTCAGGCTCCTTCCGCGCCAGAGAGGTGACATTCCACAAACAGACAAGTAGCTTCTGTAGCCGAGGATCGGACCGCCAAGGCATCTGCCTCCGGCCGCCACCCAGCTCTCTTTGCACTCGACCCCTTTGGTGCCTTCCCACGTGTGGTGAGCTCCTGGGAGGAGCCTGTTATTAGTGAGAAAAAAACCCCATAACATTTGCTTAAATATGCATATGTTTTCAGCCTGTTATTAGTGGAAACATATGCATAAATAAGCAAATGTTATGTATTTTTTGTCTAAATGAATAATTTTCAAGCATAAAAATGACTAAATGAAGTAAAGTACTAAATGAAGTAGCCTAGGGATGTAAATATCTTCGTGACAGGTGATTCGATTCAGATCTAGATACACAGGTTACCATACAATATATTTTAAAAAGAACCAATTTGATTCTAACACGAATCCTACATTATAAAACAAAGATAACAATTATATGAAAGTGTCATTCTTATAGTATTTTAGAAAACTGTAAGCATGCTGTAAGACATTAGCAAAAATAGTCGGCAGAATAACAAATGTCAAATGTATATAATGTTTAGACACACTCCGAAAAATATTTTATCAATATTTTACATTCTATATTTTATGTTTATATGATATACCGGTTTCATTTGGAACATTTAAATTTTAACATGTCTTAATGTTCCCAGAAATGGAAGTGGAGCCACCAAATTAACTTTGGTTGTATACTGGGGGCTGACAATAAACGTCTATGTATGTACAGTATGTATGTAAGGTATAACAATGAAAAAACAATGAAAAGTCTTAAGCTTGAGTGTAGTGCAAAGCCCCTTAAATATTGACCCATCTCTTCCAAGCGAATGGAAATATTGTATGTATCAAATGGCTTTGGAAGAGTAAACCATGCCTTACTGAAAATGTCCTAACAATGGTAATCATATAAGGTTTCAGACAGAGCAAAGTGTTAGCCACACTCAACAGGTGCAACATTTCAAACCTAGAAAGGTCCCATAGGGAAGACTATTATTAGTAACACACATAAGCATGACATGTATGTCTTATATTTTTTATTTTCTCTTATTATGTCTACTATATTGGGTAGTAGGAGTGTAACGCTGACTATAGGGATGTTATTTCATGTCTGGAGGGCTCTAATAATGTTAAAAGGCGTATTTAGATGGTGGTAAACAGGTTTTCTATGCTCTAAGTACAAAAATATGTATATACAGTGGTGTGAAAAACTATTTGCCCTCTTCCTGACTTTTTATTCTTTTGCATGTTTGTCACACAAAATGTTTCTGATCATCAAACAAATTTATTATTAGTCAAAAATAACACAAGTAAACACAAAATGCAGTTTTTAAATGAATGTTTGTATTATTTAGAGAGAAAAAAGTCCAAAGCCATATAGCCCTGTGTGAAAAAGTAATTGCCCCTGCACCTAATAACGGGTTGGGACCCCTTAGCAGCAATATCTGCAATCAAACGTTTGCCATAACTTGCAACAAGTCTTTTATACGCTCTGGAGGAATTTTGGCCCACTCATCTTTGCAGAATTGTTGTCATTCAGCTTTATTTGAGGCTTTTCTACCATAAACCGCCTTCTTAAGGTCATGCCCCAGCATCTCAATGGGATTCAGGTCAGGACTTTGACTAGGCCACTCCAAAGTCATCATTTTGTTTTTTTTCAGCCATTCAGAGGTGGATTTGCTGGTGTGTTTTGGGTCATTGTCCTGCTGCAGCACCCAAGATGGCTTTAACTTGAGTTGACCAACAGATGGCCGGACATTCTCCTTCAGGATTTTTTGCTAGACAGTAGAATTCATGCTTCCAGACCATCACACTACCACCACCATATTTTACTGTTCTTTTTATGAAATGCTGTGTTACTTTTACGCCAGATGTAACGGGACACACACCTTCCAAAAAGTTCAACTTTTGTCTCGCCAGTCCACAAGATACTTTTCCAAAAGTCTTGGCAGTCATCGAGATGTTTTTTAGCAAAATTAAGACGAGCATTAATGTTCTTTTTGCTTAATAGTGGTTTGCGTCTTGGAACTCTGCCATGCGGGCCGTTTTTGCCCAGTCTCTTTCTTATGGTGGAGTCGTGAACACTGACCTTAATTGAGGTAAGTGAGGCCTGCAGTTCTTTAGATGTTGCTCTGGGATCTTTTGGGACCTCTCGGATGAGTTGTCTCTGCGCTCTTGGGGTAATTTTGGGCGGCCGGCCACTCCTGGGAAGGTTCACCACTGTTCCATGTTTTTGCCATTTGTGGATAATGGCTCTCACTGTGGTAATCAGGCCTGGGGATGGCCACAGAAATTGAACTCAGGTGTGATAAACCATATTTAAGTTATTTTTTAACAAGGAGGGCCATGTAGATTTGGAGTTTTTTCCCTCCCTTAATAACGTAAACCTTAATTTAAAAACTGCATTTTGTGTTCAACTAAATTTTTCAAACTATTCAAACTTTTTCAAACTATTTTTCATGAGCAGAAACATTTAGGTGTGACAAACATGCAAAAGAATAACAAGTCAGGAAGGGGGCAAATAGTTTTTCACACCCCTGTATTTATAAATAAGGAATTGGACTTTGGACAGAAATTCACTTATCATGGTCGTGTCTGGAACCAGTTAGGTGCTGTAAATGGGGGATTACTATATACTGATTTCCCATCTGGTGCCCATTAAGTAAGGGACAGAAAGTATTTATGTTGTCTACCCGGTAAACAAATTCAGTGCAGTCCATTTGTGGCTAGCGGGAGGCATGGCTAGCAATAGTGACAATGTGAGGCCAGAACTTGAAAAGCTTCTTCCGAGGATAAAGTCTCCTGTTTGGGAACACTTGGACTTCCTGCTGAAATTCGTGCACAAACAAAAACAAGTGGATAAAATGAAAGAAGTGCGCTGCTCTTTTTCAATCAAGATGGGGATCGAGCTACGGTGCAGCCCAGGGGCTGATATTTTATTGACCCACAGCATATTGTAAAAATAAAATGAATTGGTTATTAATTGGGACTCTGGTTAGCTTTGTCAGCTATAACACAAAACCAAGATGGTGGGCCATCACATTTTCTGGATGTGGCCCTTGGTAAGCGAAGCAGTTTTATGTTTTGTTCCCTTAGTGTAACAAAATGCAACAAACCGTGGTACCGTAACAATAACTGTACTGTATCACAAAGTACCCTCAAGTGCAGAAGCTAAAGAAATGATGTTGAACTTCAGCAGAGGTGAAATATTTCCGTCAAATGTGTTGTAATTCATTCGTCCCAGCTGATGTTCTGAGATGTTCTTGTACTGCATTTCACATCTTAGTTGGGCTTGCTTTTACAGGACCAGAACCAGCTAGAATTTCTCTTCTAAACACTAAGACTAATGTATCTTGTCCATAATCCTTCTTAAAGGTTTGCAGGTGGGATTGTGCCTGTGATCTGTGAGCACTGAGCACTGCTTTGCTCTTATTAGCACACTACAATGGCCTCTTAAAGCCATTCATGGCCACGCAGTAATGAGCTAGGGGGGTGGAGGTAAGGTAGCGTTGCAAATGTGGTGCTGACGGCAAGAGGTGTTACAAACAAGTCCACATCTAAGACAGGAAGTGGCTCTGTTGACTGTTTGCGCCATGGCAGAGGTGACTTATGGCAAACATATTGCTCAATTCGTGGGTGCAGGAAGCAAAGAGGAAGCAGAAGGAGGATGTATGGCGGTACTCCAAGCAAGACTGGAATCTGGTCTATGCTTCTCCTCCCCCTCCAAACCCTTCTGCATAGCTTGATGTACACCTGCAACAAAATCCATGCTCACAACATGGCGAGACAGGCTGTAAGGGCTGCAATTAGTTGCCTTTCATTAACTTGAGCCTAGGCGACTCGTTCAGCCCACCTTCACAAGGGTTGCAGTAAAAATGAGTATAGGGGTGTAACGGAATGCCATCATCCCCTATGGTACCCATTTGGTACGTTTAAGGTGACACATTCGGGTACATTAAGGGAACTAACATGCAATACATAAAACTGCTTTGCTTTTGTGTAAAAACAGGGAGGGGTTTTTAATATAAAATTTGTACGTGTAATTCTTCAGTAAATACAGTTATGAAATGTAAAAAAAAATACAAATGATAAAGAATTTAAAAAATGACAATACAAAATAGTTTACAAAGTTTATTTTTAGTAACACACAACTGATCACTAGTGACGAAGGCAGTTAACAAGCTAAATAGACTGTGTTCCAAATTGTTATGCAAATGATATTTTCTCTGATTTTGCTAAATGGTCTATGTAAATGACACAACAGTGTCATAACTCTCAAGTCCTCAACCTTTAGAATGCAAGTTGAATGCTGTTGAACAAAGCTCACAATGATAAAGAGTATTTTCTCAGAAATAAAAACTGAAAATTCCCAGTTCCACATTATTATGCAAAGTTTCAAAGCATTTGACCGGTTGTTAAGAAGGAGGTAATATTTATTGAAAGCCAAAGCTCTTTCAATCACTAACATTCGAACAGACCAGGTTACACGCTAACATATGGGCCCTTCTTTTATATAACAATCACAAGTCTTTCATTTTGGAGCGTTTCTGCTTGAATTTCTTTGCAAGCTGTCAGAATGGCATCCCACAGCTGCTGTTTTCTTGTCATTTGCCTTCCACCCTCATAGATGTTTTGCTTGACGATGCTCCATAGCTTTGCATTTAGGTTGAGGTCGGGGGGGAAATGTATTTCTCCCCTTTGATGCCCAAAGCAGCCAATGACATAGAGTTTTTGTTTGCATAATGAGATGGTGATTTGTCAAGCATGAAGGTCATTTTGCTACAGAAGGTTCACCTCTTCATAATGTACTATGGAAGAAAGAGGTCAATCATAAACTCAGCATTCTTTGCTGAGGTCATTTTTACTCTTTCAATGGGCATGAAGGGCCTATAGCAGTTCTCTCCCAATGATTCCCACCCAAAACATGAAACCACAACTGTGTTGAGATTGCCTAGCCACACTCTAATCAGCCATCCGAACCAGCCAAAGTTTCACGGCCCTCATCAGCAAGCAGGATTGTTTAAAAATTCATCTTCATGTGTTTGTTGGCCCACTGCATCCATTTGTGCTTGCGGATTTTAGGGTTGCAATATTTGATGATTTTTTTGTCAGCAGAGAGCTCCTTCTCCTTTCCCTTATTTCCATATAGATACTGTAAGTAGTTTTCCTTTTATTGGGCCCACTTGGCAAACAGTTGTTGGAGATTGATATCAGTAATCCTTGGACACATTGCCATCCATTAATTTAATTGAAAAACAAAATATTTTATGTTTATGATACTAAAATCCTATTTGCATAATCATTTGGAAGACAATGTAGTTGACAAGAGTCATAGTTGACTCCACAAAAAACACACCCCTGGTATCTTGGGAGAATTCTATGACAGCCGCTCAATCCCAACACAGAACTCTGAATGCGTTTGGAAGGTACAGCGTAGTGATTACGCAGACGTATAAACCGGCCGTGTGCACGCGCGTTTGAAGGTGACGGGTTTTTTTCGTGTAAACATGCTGCAAGGACGTGATCCTTGCATCATTGGAAGAGCTAAGTGTTAGCTGGTAACTTTGTTGCAATAGTTTTTTGTTTAGTGAAAAAAACATTTGCTAGTCTTGGCCTGATGGCTTGTCTTCCACATTGTAGTGTTTGCACTTGGACTGAATTGTCCAAAAGTGGTTTGGTTGAGCTTTAAGCTGAGGTTCTATGATTCAGGTATATGTATAGCATGTGTATATACTGTAGCAGTTACTGTAGCAACACTCTTCCCAAACACCGTCACGGCCATGTTTCTCCACAAAGTGTCATGGCCGTCTACTGACCTGGCACGCATACCTTTTTGCAGCTGCTGGTGGTTTGTGATTGAAGGAGCGTCTTAGGCTGATGTGCACAACTGTGTGGACTTGATGTATTTCACCAAATGAAGCCGAGCTTACACAAATCAAGCGGCTAATTTGCTGCTTATGTCTTAGGAGACCATGTTGGAGGCGAAGCGAGGCTGTGGTTTTTATGTCAAGATCAGGAGCTGTGATGTCGGACAGCCTGAGGCTAAGCTCCGCCTTAAGCTCAGGCTTAGCCGTGACACGAGCACACGGCCGTGCACAGAGGTGGGAATGAACCTTTCCTTTCTCAGGCTTAGATCAGAGGAGTCTGACTGCCGGATTACAACATGGCTGCCGTCATCCTTCACCGTGTCGAGGAGCAGGAATCAGGCCCCGCCTTCATACTGGAGAATGAAGGAGCTAATTAGCTGAAACACATTGTGACCTTTTGAGGAAACTGAAAGTGTTTACGTTGATGATGTGGGACCTTGGATCATCACTTCCTGTTCACAAAAAAAGCTATTGGCTAAAATGAAATGGAAGCCAGTTTGACATGTAGTCTTTGCATTCTGCCCCCCACCCTGCATCATCAGTACTGCATTTTGCTTGTTTGACTTCAAACACCCCCCGACCCCACCCACCCCCGTCTTCATCTCGCCTCTCCTGCATTATGGCAGTTACTTTGTTCTTTTAGACTCGTGCATCCGCCCTACCGCCCGCTGCTACTGCCTTCACAGTATGCCGCCCCCCCTTCCCCTCGCTGCCAACCAGCCCCCATCCCTTTTCCGCCAAGCGCTGGCAGCGTGCGATGGCGGCCTTGCTGTCCCTGATAGACGTTGTTTTCCTCAGAGGACAAACAACAAGTAGTTGCTGAGCTGTTGTTAGAAAATACTCTGTTTAATTCTCATCTTTTTGTATTATTAGACCCCAAAGGCTCCAAAAATGAAGCTACTCACAAGAAAGGTACTCTTTTTCTTTCTCCTGTTTTTTCTTTTCCTCTACAAGGGTGGTACTGTGTGTAATGCAACAATCCCAAACTTGGTGCTGTTTTTTACTACTAATTCGTTTTACACTCGTATGTGTCTTTTCTCTATGCCCTTGATTTTTCTACACCATTATTCATAGCGGCTGCTTCAGCTTTATATTGACTATTTTCATAACAGAGCGTGTTATGTAGCAACACTCCATGTATTTCTGGTTCATGACATCACTTGTCCACTCAGTAAACATATACAATGCAGTGCAGTCTTTGGCAAAGCCAGAGCTTGAAAGCCCACTTCTGTGGTTAAAGTGTCCAGTTTGGGAAATTTTGGCCTTCCCTGTGAAATACTCAAGTCCTACTTGTATTTTCCTAAAGAGCAACGTTGTAAACCATTCTGTTGTGAGAATTTGAATGCCACATTTTTTACAAGAAAAAAAAATAATGCGATGTTAAAATTTACAGGAAAAAAATGTAATACATTTACAAGAAATCAGATGTATGCGCGAAAGTTAGAGAAAAAACGTACTCGTGTGGGAAAAATAATTGTTTGAGAAATACTGCAATGAAAGATGCAATCTTATGAGAATAAACTCGTAATGTTATGAAAACAAAATTGAATTTTAGGAGAAAAAACATTATAAAACAAATAATGTAATGAAAGTTGCAATGTAATGGGAATAAAGTTGTAGTATTATGAAGAAAAAGTTGGACATTTAGGAGGAAAAAAGTGCAATGGTAGTAAATGGTAAAGGGAGAAGTGTTGTATTAAATGTATATTTAATAATATATAATAATAATAAATAATAATAGTAAAGCCTTTTTTTTATGTGTGTCCTGTCCAGCATCATAACAGCTGAATGGGAGTCAAGCTGCCTTTTAGTGCTGAGCAAAATTGCTTTGCCAAGGGAGACTTCATAATCCAAATGAGTCTCCCTTGACATTTGACTGCATTTATTATGAATTTTTTTGAGCCAAATTTCGATGCCGGACCAGATATAAAAAGGGATGGGTGGGTGGGTGCATATAAAAAAGTGTGCAGAAGAACCTCACAAAACATATTTCAACCATATTATAAACAATAACAACCATAATAACCACAATATCAGTAACCACAATATCATCAACAACCAAACAGTCACAGAACAAAATGAGCAAAAATACAGGAAAAGAGAGAAAGGGGAAAAAAAAGTAATAAATAAATATAAATACATACATATACACACACACACATATATATATACATATAAATATACGGTTCGTTCCCTGTATGACCGGTGTCAGAGTTTGGTTCACATTGCCGGCAATAAGTCGGACCCGTTTCCAGTGAGGGTTGAACTACGCCAGGGCTGCCCTTTGTCACCGATTCTGTTCATGACTTTCATGGACAGAATTTCTAGGCGCAGCCAAGGCGTTAGAAGATTTCACTTTAGTGGCCGCAGGATTTGGTCTCTGCTTTTTGCAGATGATGTGGTCCTGTTGGCTTAATCGAGCAGTGACCTTTAACTGTCACTGGATCGGTTCGCAGGTGAGTGTGAAGCGGCTGGAATGAGAATCAGCACCTCCAAATTCGAGTACATGGTTCTTTCCCGGGAAAGGGTGGAGTGCCATCTCTGGGTCAGGGATGAGGTCCTACCTCAAGTGGAGGAGTTTAAGTACCTCGGGGTCTTGTTCAAGACTGAGGGAAGGATGGAACGCAAGATGGACAGGCGGACTGGTGCAGCGTCTGCAGTGATGCAGACTCTGCACCGGTCTGTCGTGGTGAAGAGAGAGCTGCGCCGAAAGGCAAAGCTCTCAATTTACCGGTCGATCTACGTTCCTACCCTCACCTATGGTCATGAGCTTTGGGTAGTGACCGAAAGGACAAGATGGCGGGTACAAGCGGCCGAAATGAGTTTT
>QODF01000356.1:78246-128611 GCA_024372805.1 Oostethus manadensis
TGTGTGTGTATATATATATGTATATATACTGTAAATGAGTGTGTGTGTATATATATATACACACACACATATATATGGAAATATATATATACATACACATACACACACTGCGCACATACACATATCCATGCAGCACATACATATATACGTACTAATAATAATAACATGAAACTTTATGAAAGGAACAATATCCTCATTAGGATCGCGGGGGTATGCTGGAGCCTATCCCAGCTGACTTCGGGCAAGAGGCATGGTACCCCCTGGACTGGTCTCCAGCCAATGGCAGGGCACATATAGACAAACAAGCGTTCACAATCACAATTTGGATTCTCCAATGAAGCTAACATGCATGCTTTTGGAATGTAGGAGGAAATATGAGTACCCAGAGAAAACCTATGTACATACACCAAAGAACATGCAAACTCCACACAGAGATGTTCAAACAGAGGTTCCAACTCACACCTTCCCGATTTCCTGACTGCGTGGCCAACATGCTAATCACTTGTCCACCGTGCGGCCCTAACAATAATAATCATTATTGAATAATATTTCACATCTTAGCATAGCTTGACATACAATTGAGTGCTTCCAACACACAAACATGTAAAGAAGCTTACAAAATCCTAGGTTTCTCTGTATTTTGCAAATACAGTTCTGTTTGGACCGCATGCTTTCTTTGCTAGAGGGTTTCTTTGCTGGATGATTCATGCAATACATTATTATATTGTATTATGATACACTACTGGTTTTCAAACACTCTCTCGAGGAAAAGCTACATTTTTAGGTTTTAAGATGGTTTGTCTCTCTTCCACAATTAGTTGACTTTTTTCTTGCCATTTATGTAGCAACAAATGACTTCCTCCAGTTCAATGCTGTTCAACAGATTCTCACCAGAGCATAGAACCGCAGTGTGTTCCGAACACTGCTTTTATGCAGACAGAGGAGGTAGTAAGTACTCCAAACTTGGAAAACCCTTAGGAATTTGGAATTAGTAGCACCAACGGCCAAGGCTTGATCCACCTCCTGCACAACAGATGTAAATCGCTGACCCCTTTTTGTGGTCCCTGAAACAGGCCTTTCTGTATTATTATGAAATGCATATTTTCGTTGAATGGACCATCAACTTTATGCTGTTGTTATGATGGAGCCCTCTGACATGATGGCATGTTAGAGAATCATGCATTACCTCAATATGCACTTTCTACATTGTTGATAATAGCAACTCAACCTGTGTGTGTGTTTGTGCATGTCCACTAAGCTGCCATGATACATCTTCATTCCTCTCAAGATGATTAAAAGCATCAAGCTAACACAGAGCATCAACACACATTATTAAATCACAGACTTATTTACGCACGCACACGCACACACGCACACACAGGAGCTAAATGCCTGGAATCAAGCATGCAAACAACACACACGCACGCACACACATGCTGTGTAATCCAGTCGGTGCAAAGTTCGTATTGATTTCCGCCTTTATAAAGTCGAGGGCCTGCCAGCGTGGCGTGTTTGCACGTCACTCAGAGGCAGCCCGGAAAGAGCCGGAAGGTCGAGTGGGTCAGGCTAATCGAGTCGTGTCCTGTTGCGCCACAGCTCTTGTGTTCATAGCGGCCTGATTCCGACTTTGGGGAAAGAAAATAGCAATGTGGTGAGAATGCCAACGAGGGCGCATGCAAGGGGAAGTGAGACCGTGAAGATCAAACCATTGTCATCTTTTTTGTCATCTTTCTCTGGCTTTGCTGTAGGAAAATCGCAGATGTATCATGTACCACACGTTTCCACAAACGCATAATCTTTAGAGACATTTCTCGTGCTAAACTCTAAAGCACGTGAAGGAAATGTAGGTCTGTCACAATAACAAATTAGCATTATTTTATTATTTTGAGAGCATTGATTCATGAATGCAATGATAAAATATGGCATAATAATGCCAGTACCTCGCATCAAAAGTAATCAACTTTCATTTCTCAAGAGTATTAAACATTGTAATTGGAACATCAAGAGCTTTTAATTAAATACAAATTTGACAAACAACATAATAAACGAACAAACAAAACAATGACAATAAAGTGCAAAAATAGCACTTAAATAAAAAACACAAAAACAAGAAAAAATAGACCTCTGTCAAGAAAAAAACAACACCCCAATAAGGAGCAAGCACAACAATAAAAACAAAGAAAATGTTGCGCGAGATTGTGGTCATTTGTGCCCATGAGCACAATATGCGTAATTTATGCCTTAACAAAACACAAACAGTGTGCAGCCTGGTCATCCTGCTTTCCGGGCATACCTTAAATTCATAAATAAATGGCATGCGTTACTACAGCAACACCACTTGCACAACTCTGTGTGTGCACTCGCCCGCAGGCCCGCCTCCTCTCACTGGGACAAAGACTGGATGACTGACAGGAGGATTCACTCACTCCATTCATTCAGCTATAGAAACAATGTGCCCAAACAGAGTGAACCCTCTTGTCATCTAGCCTGTTTGGTACAGAGAGAGAGAGAGGGGAAAGCACGCCTGCACATGCCAATAATATGTCCAGGCCTGAAAAAATAATTTTCATTGATTTTTCACTTGGACGGGCCTGAGGAAATGCGACCAACAAAAGAAAAAGCAGCATGCCACCTCTCGCCACATTCATGAATTGTGAGAGGAAGTGTTTTTTCATGTGGCCAATCATGGACCGGGAACAGTAGAAAGCGGTTTTTGTTTTTGTTTCTGCAATGCTTGAAAACACGTCCCAACAGCAAGAATTTGAAAATCTGCGTTAGGTCCACATGTTTTAAAGTGTGTGTAGAAGCTTCATCACCATTGAGGAGTGAAGCTTCAAGGCTTGCAGTGCTGGCTGTCACAAAGACATGAAGATATTGTTTCTTTGTTCTTTCGTGTTATTATTATTTGCCGCAGGAGAAAGGTAAACGCTGTCTGCAAAGAAGTTTTTTTCTTCTGAAAAAATTAGGGTATTTTCATTAAAAGCTTTGTGAAGGCAAAGCAAGATAATGACGTGTGTTTGCATATTGAGGCAGGAAAGCTTTCATGATGGCCTCCAGTAGCATAAGTGATGAGTGTGTGTTTGCGCAATAAATGTAAGGTGTCACACACACACACAAACACAAACAAGGCTTTGTGAATATTTCATGGTATGCTGCAGGGAGGTATTGCCTTGATTAAGTCCGAATATTATTAATTTTTTCTTTATTTCAATATGTCATTGTTCAATTTACGAAAATGAGGATGATGATGGTGGTCAGCCTTCCAGGTCAAATGGGTTTGGTTGAGTTTATTTGAACATGCATACAAATAACATTGGAATACCTCACACAACAATATTCACGGGTCCAAAAAGAGCAGGAAGAAGCAAAGTTTATTTCATCCTAATTTATAAATCATCTAATCTAATTCCCGTGTATTTCACATCAATTGCAATACAATTGTTCACTTCCTTTATTACAAATGTACTCTTTGCAAGTTAAAGTACACATAATGATGAGATAAATGTACAACATATTATCTCAGGCTTATATCATTCTTAATGATGAACCCTTCTATGGTAATAATATAAAATAGAAATGAATACACCAAGTAACATTTAAATACCCCTTCCCTCGTTCATGTACCGTTATGACGAATGGGCAGTATCACATCCAATCCAATTCAGGAGGTTAATAGTATGAAACAGGCTTGTTTTCTCTAAGTTTGCTGCATTGTGAAATGCCCCCTGCTGTCCATTTCAGCTCACTCATAAACAAAATACCACAGAATAGAAGCAGGACGCCCTTAAGTTGTCAGGTTCTGGACAGTGTGCAGAGTGCTCACAGAGATCCAATTAATGCTCAGGTCCTTTGTGTGTATGCTCAAATACTTGAAAAATAAGGAGAATATTTGGTCCTCAATTGCCATTATTTCAGGTCAGCGCGTCCCCGTCCCTACGTACCCAGGATGGTGACTCTATTGAAGGTGGCAGGTGTCCATCACTGCACACTCATCGTTTGAAATGTGTTGAGCATAACGTGAGTAATGACAGTGTGAACACCCTTGTGCAATCGGAAGTAAGTCTAAGTACACAAGTGCACCAATTGAGACACGGCATTAGTCTAAGCCGTGGGTGAGCAATTTTGTTATTCGTGAGCCACAATGGGACCCATATGCTGCATGATTTGCTCTTTATGACATCATTTTGAGCGCATCATTTGCTGACGTGGAAAAAAACTTTTTGAATTCATTCATTATATGTCTAAGTTAGCAGGAATGTAAAAAAAAACATGGAATTAACGGCAGGCAGACGCGGTAGTATGCGCAGGAGACTCTGCACTGTGATGTATACGATGTTTACAGCCACGTCAAGAAGCTAATTGCTGACACAACAGATACTGTATGTGTTCATTCCCCGACAGGAAGTACGTGAAGTTACACATATCAGTATCTGAATATATTGGAATGACCCTTCCACTTGCTGACCCTTCCCACCCTGGACATGGACTATTTGAGCCACTCCCCTCTGGCAGAAGGTTACGGTCCATTCTGACCAGAACCTCTCACCACAAGAACAGTTTCTTTCCTGCTGCTGTTGAACTCATGAACACTTTATAACATTTGCACTATGCTCACTTTATAAACAGTATTTTTGGCACCTTATAATACCTGCACTAAAAACACACTCATGCCTTTACTTATCAGTGATTTCAACTTTTTACTCAGGGTTCTATGTTTAGTTAGTTCTATGTTTATTTAATGTTCTATGTTTACTTAAAATTCTACGTTGCACTGAGTCGCCAAAGAAAGTTCCTAGTTTGTGAATTGTTCACTTACAATGGCAATAAAGTTTTTCTGATTCTGATTCTGAATCAAAAATTAAGAGTTGGATAATATCAGCATATCAGATATCAGCAAACAAGCCAATATCGCACATCACTATATATATATATATGTGTGTGTGTGTGTTTAAGTAATGTATATGTATAAAATTTGTTTTATTTTTTCCCAAATTCCTTTTTTTCTATTTTTATTTTATAGAATTCCATTCCATTTTCTTCTGCTTATCCGGGTCCGGGTTGCGGGCGCAGCAGTCTCAGTAAGGAAGTCCATAATTCCTGATCTCAGGCGACCTCTTCCAGCTCCACCGGGAGGACACCAAGGCGTTCCAAGGCCAGCTGTGAGACATAGTCCCTCCAGCGTGTCCTAGGTTTTCCCCGGGGCCTTCTCCCGGCTGGGCATGCCCAAAACACCTCACCCTGGAGGCGCCCGGGAGCCTCAACTGGCTCCTCTTGAGGTGAAGGTGAAGCAGCTCTACTCTAAGCTCCTCCCGGATGGCCGAGCTCCTCACCCCATCTCTTAGGGTGAGTCCAGCCACCCTACGAAGGAAACTCATTTCCGCCGCTTCTATCCGCGATCTCGTTCTTTCGGTCATGACCCATAACCCATTACCATAGGTGAGGGTGGGAACATAGATCGATCTGTAAACAGAGAGCTTTGCCTTCTGGCTCAGCTCTCTTTTCACCACGACGGTCCGGTACAGCGATCGCATTACTGCGGATGCTGCACCGATCCGTCTCTCAACCTCACGCTCCAACCATCCCTCACTCGTGAACAAAACCTTGAAATACTTGAACTCTTCCACCTGAGGCAATACCTCACTCCCGGAGGGTACAGCCCACCCGTTTCTGACTGAGAACCATGGCCTCGGATTTGGAAGTGCTGAGTGCTCATCCCAAGCTTCACACTCAGCTGCAAACTGCTCCAGTAATGGCTGAAGGTTACAGCCTGATAAGCACCACATAAGGTCCTCACATAAGGTCCTCACACAGCCATAAGGACCACATCGTCTGCAAATAGCAGAGACGAGATCCTAAGGTCACCAAGCTGGACTCCCTCAACGCCTTGACTGTGCCTAGAAATTCAGTCCATGAAGGTTATGAACCGAATCGGTGACAAAGGGCAGCGGAGGCCAACATTCACTGGAAACAAGCTCGACTTACTGCTGGCATTGCCAACCAGGCTCCTGCTTCGATTGTACAAGGACCGAATGGCACGTAGAAGCGGACCACCAATCCCGTACTCCCGGAGCACCCCCCACAGGACACCACGAGGGACAGGGTTGAATGCCTTTTCCAGGTCTACAAAGCACATGTAGACCGGTTGGGCAAAGTCCCACATACCTTCCAGTATCCTTGCAAGGGTGTATAGCTGGTCCAGTGTTCCGCAACTGAGACGAAAACCACATTGCAACTCCTGTAACCGAGGTTTGACTAACAGTCGTACCCTTCTCTCCAGCACCCTGGAGTGGACTTTCCCAGGGAGGCTGAGGAGTGTGATCCCCTTATAGTTGGAACACACCTTCTGGTCACCGTTTTTAAAAATGTGGACCACCACCCCGGTCTGCCAGTCCAGAGGCACTGTTCCAGACTTCCGTACAATGTTGAAGAGGCGTGTCAACCAAGACAGTCCTCCAACATCCACAGCCTTGAGAAATTCAGGACGAAACTCGTCCACACCCGGGGCCTTGCCATTGAGGAGTGTGTTTTAACTACCCCAAATACCTCAGCCACGGTGATAGAACTTTCCACGTACGTGTTCGCAGACTCTGCTTCCTCTACGGAAGGTATGTCAGTGGGATTGAAAAGGGCCTCAAAGTATTTCTTCCACCGACCAACTATATTGTCAGTGGGGCTCTGGACCCCCCATCCGTACTGTAAACAGTATAAACTGGGGGCTGCTTCCCCTTTCTGAGGTGTCGGACGGTTTGCCAGAACCTCTTTGAGGCCGACCAAACGTCGTGCCTCACCAAACTCTTCCCACACACTGAATTTTTGCCTCGACCGCCGCTGAAACCGCATGCCACCTTGCGGCCGCAACTACGACTGGCTGCCTCAGCAATGGAGGCGCAGAATACGGCCCATTCGGACTCAATATCCCGGACTTCTCTCGAGATGCAGGCGAAGCTCTGTCGGAGATGAGAGTTGAAGACTCCACGAATGGGAGACTCTGCCAGATCTTTCCAGCACACCCTCACTACGCGTTTGGGTCTACCAGGTCTGTCCGCCATTCTTCCCCGCCGTCTAATACAACTCATCACCACGTGGTGGTCAGTTGACAGCTCAGCCCCTCTCTTCACCCGCTGTCCTGAACATGCGGACGCAGGTCTGATGATACAACCACAAAGTCGATTATAGACCTGCGACCTAGGGTGCCCTGGTGCCAAGTGCTCTTATGGACATCTTTATGTTCGAACATTGTGTTTGTTATGGACAAACTGTGGTTTGCATAATAGTCCAGCAACAACACACCACTCAAGTTCAGATCAGGGAGGTTCAGATCTTCCTCCCAACCACGCCCCTCCAAGTCACACTGTCATTGCCCACATGGGCTTTGAAGTCTCCCAGTAGAACTATGGAGTCACCAGTTGGGGTGCTCTCCAGAACCCCTTTGATAGACTCCAAGAAGGCTGGGTACTCTGAACTACCAGTCGGCGCGTACGCACAAACCCCAGTCAGGACCCTTTTCCCAGCCCGAAGGCGTAGGAAAATAGCCCTCTTGTTCACTGGGGATGACTCCAGCACAGGTGCAGTCACTCCTCTTGGTTTTAGTCATAAGGGTCTTCTGAATCACTCTTAGTCTGGTCGTCACCTAGAACCTGTTTGCCTTGGGAGATCCTACCAGGGGCATAAAGCCCCCGACAACATAGCTCCTATTATCACTCGGGCACTCAAACCCCTCCACCACAATAAGGTGGTGATTCACGGAGGAATTTTTATTTTATTTCTGTTTTTTAAATTTTACACTTATTTTTAACAACATAGTGTGTGTGATTTTTGGGTTAGTGAATAAAAGATCAGTTATATAAGTTTTTTTTTTAAATTACATTTACTGGTGCAATCCATCAATAGCCAATTTAGGCCAGTAATTGAGAAATGGATGCATCTCGCATGCTAACTTTTCTAATGGGATGCACACATTGCTAGAAAAATCTTCAACAAACTGTTAAATCTGTGTATGTGATTTAGGACAATGTTGTCACTCATGCAATTCCAACTGCATATGTAAGATATTTTTATAACACTTATTTTGTTTGCTGCTAGACATGTGTCAAAAGGCGCTCTTCTTTTGAAGGCCAGAAAGATGTTCTGTGTTTGAGAGTCTCCATACGGCCAAGACCAGCTGGGTGCACAACTAGACGTGTCTTTTGTCATTATTCACTCAGAACCTGCACGTACGCATCAGGCATTGTAAAACGCTCCTTACATTAAAGCACAAAACAAGACATAGTGAAAATATACTCATCCAGCCCGAGTCGCACACAGACTACTGCACTAGTGTGATAATTATTATGATTATTATGTAATTGTTTGCATTGCACTAGCATTCCAGCTTCCAGTCACGTAGCGTGAATGGAATTACCGTGAATTTCCGCGAGATTCCGCGTTTTAACAGTAAATTCTGTTTTTATTGGCCAATGCCGCCCACGATTCCTACATATATGTTTTATGTATATATGTATAAATATTTTTTTTGCCCTCTTTTGTCATGTGACATTCATAATTGTGTGTGTGACACACACACAAGTGACCCATCACCGTAATTGGGTACCCCTGATATATAACAAACCAGTACAATGAATTACACTTGTTATGCGCTTTATCAAAGACTCTCAAAGCGCTTACACTGAGGTCATTATTCCTTCACAGCACACTTGGTGATGGTAAGCCACTATGTAGCGACAGCTGCCCTGGGGCAGACCGACGGAAAGCGAGGCTGCCAGTGTGCGCCATCAAACCCTCCGACCACCACCAACACACACACACACCACTTTCATACTAGGCAATGTGGGTGAAGTGCCTTGCCTAAGGGCACAAGGAAAGTTTATTTCCTCCCACTGTGGCACCTGCTGTTCCTCTGAGGTCTCCCATCCGAGTACTGACCGGGCCCTGCCCTGCTTAGCTTCTGAGATCTGACGGGATCAGGCTGTGCCAGGCAGGTTTGGCCGATATATATGCATACAATGTATTAAGAATGTTTACACAAAACAATAATTAAATCATTCGTAAGATGTGGCGGCTTTTATTTTGCTGTGGCGATGTGTCACAATCCATTGCATGTACCAGAAACCCTGGATGGAATATGAACTATGACTTCAAGTTGGTATAAAACATCACTCTTCGTGTATATGTTTACTTGCCCTCCTCAACATGCTTAGCAATCAATCAAAACAGCAAAAATGCAACAAGCACTGCGAACAGTTAAAAACACCCAAACGTCTGACAACATGTCACTCTTAATGCAGAAATTTGTCACAGAAAGTTTTATGATGCTCACCTTATGTCCACTTGAACCTTCTTGTCGTGTTTGTCTCTAAAGCATCCACACTGGAATTAAACCTGACATTTTTGTTAGCTAGCTGGCCTTTAGTCACGCCATCCACGTGCACAATGTCCATCTCACTCAGCTCTCTGACACGAGACTCCCTTCTCAGAAACCCACCACTGTCCCGCTAACACACACCCACACCCACATAAAGAATGGCCTCCAGTGATGCATACACGCTGACAGGAAGAGTAATTGGCCATCAAAGTAATCCAGACTCCTTCCTTTATTCCGGCTCTCCGGAGGCCCGTGGAATTAGACACTGAGTTGCAACAGGGATATTAAACTGTGGAAGCAAGCTGAGGCAGCTGCAACAGGAGGGACGGGGCTGTGGTGGAGAGCTGTTTGACGTTTATGTGTGCCGAGTGTTTGTCCAGTGTGACCCAAAGACAAATTCATAACATCAATAAATAAAGTCCAACAAACAAATGAAACGTGTTGGAGCGGTTCAAGTCAACATGGCAGCGCAACTGTTTGCCACCGTTCTTACCCTCGCTCTTCATCCTTGCTCTTCACCATGTTTGTACAAGCTGACTATAGCCAGCAGAAGTTGCTTTACATGACATCACATTTTGAGGGGCGGAGCTTGGCTTCTAGTGATGTTTGTGTAGAAAGAAGAGCAGGTTGTTGAGATGAATGCAGACATAAAAGGTTCTGATTGATGACGCCCAAGTCATGTGACATGGACTGTTGTTGTAATTTCAGTGAAATGTTAGCTGATACAGTGGCTGGCTGAAGGATGCTCCAACACTAGTTGGCCTGCAAGTGTATGTGCGTGTACCTGTGTGTTCTGTGTGTGAGCGTGTGTGTGTGCGCGCCTGGTGTGCATCCATTCGTGTGTGTGTGTGCGCATGTCAAATTGAACTCAGTGGTAATGTCTGTTGGTCCTCTGCAGGTCCTCCTGTCAACGTGACCTGCAACATCTTCATCAACAGTTTTGGCTCCATTGCTGAGACAACCATGGTAAGTGCACATCACTGTGTCATGCTCTTTTTGCGTGCGTGTACGTGTGTGCGTAGAACAGAAGCGGAGGGATGAGTGTTTATGTGACAATAGCTAGATAAATACAGTACAGTATATACATAAATATTAGGTGTACAACAATGCAGAAAATACACAGTTTCCTTCAGTACTGTGGTGTCACGGTTTAATAATTTTTACAATACAAAAAAATTCCATACTCTTCTTAAACTTACATTTTGTCTAAATAGCCAACATTTGGAAAGGAAATCAGATCTATGTGGTGCCTCGTTTTCTGCTGTGCATACTCGCAGCATAGGAAACAAAATCACCTTGTAAAAATAATAAGACATTAAAAAATAATAATAAATAAATAAATCATTCACAATTCAAAATGGCAATATGATTAATTACACATTCATTCATTCGTCAATTGTTGTATTCATAAATTGATAACATTTCCATCAAACTACATAGCCTTCCTTAATTCCACACGTCATGCACACATCCAGTTTGCTATTAAACATTGCAAAAAAGAAAACAATTATCCAAATGACAATACAGCCAAAATCAAAGCAACTCATAAGAAAACTTTGGACTGATAATGCTATGCAAGGGTTTGATAAAAATACTGTACATGTGGCATTGCTCTCTTATGCCTGCGCGTTGGAGCTGGGGGACACGCTACGCATTTTCAACCTCAGCTTGGAGCTGGGGTGGGTTCCACAGCTGTGGAAGAAGTCCTGCATTGTTTCAGACCCAAAGAGAACCACATCCTATGGTGAGCTGAATGACTTCTGGCCGGTAGGCCTGACGTAGCATGTGATGAAGACCATGGAGTGGCTGCTGCTTTATCACCCGAGGCCACAGACCCACCCCCTGCAGTTTGCATACTGGGAGAAAGTGAGCTATCATCTTTTCGCTCACCTGGACAGAGGCCGTGGTGCTGTGAAGATTGCATTTTTATACTTCTCCAGCGCCTTTATCACCTGGTCTCTGCCATGTACAGAAATACAGGGATCCATCGTGGGATGTATCAGAAATGGAGAGGAGGAGGAGTACAGAGAACTGATCCAGGACTTGGTCAACTGGGGCGACGCAAACCATCTGCACCTCAACACCACCAAGACTAGGAAAATGGTGGTGGAATTTAGGAGAAACAGGACACACGCAGAACCTGTTCTCATTAAAGGTGACTGCATGGAGGTGGTTCACACCTACAAATACCTGGGAGTGCGTCTGGATGACAAACTGGACTGGACTGCCAACATGGATGATCTGTGTAGGAAAGGACAGAGTTGAGAAGGTCGGCGTCCTTCAATGTATGCAAGAAGCTGCTACAGATCTTCTACCAGACTTTTCTACCGCAATGAGCTAGACAGCCCGACATCTGTGGCAGAACAAAGGACACTGAGCAGGGTCCTTTTCATCATGGACAACCAGCATTATTCAATGCACAGAATCATCTCCCAACAGAAGACCACTTTCACTGGCAGATTATTATCACTGTCCTGCACTATTTATCTATCTTTATATACAGTATATAAGAATGCAATACATACTCTAATATATACAGTAGTGTATAAGACAAACAAGAAATGGTTTTCTGTAGAAGGTTCTCATTTAAAGCTTTCTTCTCAGTAAGTCTTTGTCACACTGGCTAGTGCGCCTTTGTTTTAAACTCCCACTCTGCTTTGCATCAAAGCCTCACCTTCTCGTAGCTGCTGTGACATCGTCCCTTGGGGACCATAATGAACTGTATATCATTTGAAAGCACAGAGTCTCTCCTTTCAGAAACCTTTGGAATTGTTTCACCAAATGGTTAAAAAATGATAGTAGTTTAAAATCGAATTGCAAGTCATGTAGCTGGTAACAGCTTCATAGCAAAAGGAAAAGTTGGGCAGGCAGGATTTTAAAAAATGGCTGTAGTTTGTCCATGCCTGGTGTAGAAGAACAGACAATAAGTCATCATGTTTAAAGACATAGCAAATTTCCCCAATAAAAGACTGCAGCTTCTTGTGTGACGCTGATGGCATCCTCCTCATTGAGCCCGCCTTGTTTAAAGAGCCATCACCCCTGCGGCTATTTGCAACCCCCATGAGAGAGAGGGCGTGTGAATCGTGCGTGGGTGTGTATATGTGGGTGTGAGCAACACGTCTGCACGTCTGCCAAGTGAACACTCATCGCTAATCTGGTTGAGGAGATTAGAAAGCAAAACAACAAGTACAGGAATAATCAGATTTATCAGCTTTCATCCCAGCTCTTTATCCTTTTAAAAGACAAAAGCCAACGAGCGAGAAACTGCAATGAGGAGAGCTCGCATAATGTGTAGCACGTACACAAACAAAATGATTTGAATGAAAGTCAGTCTAAGATTGGTTAGTGTTTAATTAGTGCTGAATACAGCATTACAAAGTACAAATAAAAGAAAACCCCACCCTTTGCTGCCTTGAGTCTATGTAAGACCTAACATGCACGTGCAGTTCTTATGTTTGGTGTCAGATAATGTGACTAAGCGTAGCTACTAATCTCAGGTATCTTCAAATGTATAGCCTGTCATTACCACATGATGATTCGAATTGTCATTTACACGCACAAACCAGCCATAGACATGTACACGTGTGTACCAGCTGCGGAGCTATTCCATCTTATTTTATTTGGACTGAACTCAAATTTACTACAATTCCATGTAATTTCATTTGCAATTTTCAAACTAGTTTTTCTTCTTTGCAATCATGGTACCCTTGTGTCTTCACAAAAAATCAAAGAAAAAGCAAAACACAATGTGACCTTAAGTTGCTCACAGGACTGTCTTCTCACATTGAAAGTCTAGTTTGACGTTGGATTTTTGATGTGACACTGGAGCTTGTGTGAGTTCAAAGTTCACGGTACGTAAGCAGTGCGTGGTTTGCAGCCCGTTTCACCGAATCAACACACGTTGTAATCTGGGGCGACATGTAAAGAGTCACATGACTTTTGCATTATGCATCAAGCGGCTGTGTGTGGTTGGAAAAGAAGAAGGTCACCTCGGAAGAGCTGACGGTGTTTAAGAATTCACATGACCTTACATATGTTTGCTAGAAGGACAGCTAGAGAGAGAAGACATAAGTGACTTGTGTGATGTCCTGTCCTTCAAAAAAGGACAACATGCTGGCTCAGGTGTGTTGAGATGTCTCGTGTGTTGTGGCAGGACTACAGAGTCAACATTTTCTTGAGGCAGCAGTGGAACGACCCTCGACTGGCGTACAGCGAGTACCCCGATGACTCGCTGGACCTGGACCCCTCCATGTTGGACTCCATCTGGAAGCCAGACTTGTTCTTTGCCAACGAGAAGGGCGCCAATTTTCATGAGGTCACCACTGACAACAAGCTTCTTCGAATTTCCAAAAACGGCAACGTGCTCTACAGCATACGGTGAGTTTAATAGCTTCAATTAAGCACACTTTGTCAAGTCCCGTCAAGTTCTGACAGTCCAGCCATTGAAGGATTTTCATGACCAAGCCGGGATTTGACACATGCCTTGTGTGTTACATATCACACATATCACACATACATATCATCGGACACATAAGTTTGTTGAGATTGGAGTGATATTCACCTTCCAACTGCAAGCTCAGTAAACACCACACGTTAGACTAGTCAATGCAACTCACCTTAGAAGCCTCACAGTAATCCAACAGCAGATAAACAATTTACACAAATGGTTGCTTGACTTAGGCAATGGGACTTTTTTAGGCAATTATCCCCCCTCAAGAATCCTGGAATTATAGGGTGTTAATTCATCGTCATGTGTTCATCTTCACCACACTGGAAGTGCCACCAGTCTTGCCTTTTGGAGCTGATAGTGGAAATCTAGTTTGTGACATGATATTTATTGCGGCCCAGAGACCTTTGTGTTTTTCTGCTAGAAGTCTTCTAAATGCGTCAGACTTGAACTTCCTGCTTTCTTTTCATTGCGTCTCTCAGACATCCAATTCAAGGCTGTAGGAGTTATGGCCTGCTTCTCCTCCTCACTTTTATTGCCTCTGCTCAGTGGTGGCCAGTGGTAATCTGCACTGCCTCTTAGGATTCTGTTGGCAAGCTTGATCCATCATCAGGCTGAGTATTCACCTTCAAGGAGGAGTTGGAGGGGCCACATGGGCCCTTTAGATGACACCAAAGTAGGTCTGGTGGCATTATGATATTTTTCAGTCAAGAAGCAAGAAGAGACACTAGCAGCAGTGTCAGATCAGCTTTGGTTTAACAATAATCTTTAACTTCCTGACCAAGTGTGTGCCCGTAAATGTTTTTTATTGGTTTCGGCACCACAGTCTGATGTGTTTGGTGAGATGATGAAGATCAGAATAACAGGAAATTATACTGTGTGTGTTTGGCAGAATAACACTGGTCCTGGCCTGTCCAATGGATCTAAAGAACTTCCCAATGGATGTGCAGACGTGCATAATGCAGCTAGAGAGCTGTGAGTATACACACACACACACACACACACCTGTACACGGTCATCAGTGTGGGTCCATCAGTTCCATATAGATTTCTCTGCAACCTCCCCATTCTTGGAGGAGACATGAGACAACTCAGAAATGGGGAGAGTGTGATGGAACACTGGACATGGACATGGAGCCAAGACAGACTTGCCGGTCTCAGACCGGCGCCAGTGTCGGGTCGTGATGTCAGAGGGCGTGGTGACAGAGAATCACATCTGTCGGAGCGAGCAGAGAAAGAGCCAATCAATATCCACAGCAAGCAAAGGACAATCGCTACGCTTCCATGCAGCAAATAATGAATTATTGCCTGAACTGGCTTCAAAGCAGCCTCTTAAAACGCATGTAAACACCTTAAATACTGTATTAGATTTTTTGCTTAGCTGGATTTTTACCAGTAAGACTTACGCATTATCATGTAGCATTCTCTTCTTTGTTGATAAAGCCACACAGCTTAAATGACCAAGATCACCGCCCCCCTAGTGTTTGGCCAAGGATGCAATTGGAGAGTGCATGAAAATTGAGTCTAGAGGTGTGAACATTACATAAACCCAACAATTGTGGGACTGTGACTGTTTTTAGTCCATGTAAACATGGACTACCTTTTTTTTGCTTTTTAGGTGATCTGCCCTGCTTCCTTCTTGACGCGTTCTTTTTGTTGTTTTCATCAGTTTTAATAAGAATACAGCAGAATTTCCTTTGGGATCAATGAAGAAGCTTGTTAACGAGCTGGAAGTCTCAGTTGTTCAAAGTGAAAGTGGCACACAAGGGAGCTGGAAGGGATCAAATATTATGAATAATTCATGAATGCTAAACTTTTTTCAAACCACATAAGCCTTAACGTGACAATGAAGACAAAACCTATAGTAGCCACCCAGATAGAGGAATCATGTTGTGTGGTGTCTTCTCTCACCAGTCGGCTACACCATGAATGACCTCATTTTCGAGTGGGATGAGAAGGGTGCCGTGCAGGTTGCCGATGGCCTGACGCTTCCTCAGTTCATCCTGAAGGAAGAGAAGGATCTGCGCTACTGCACCAAACACTACAACACAGGTGAGGCACCCCCTTCAGGACGATGTATGTGCTATGATGGGCGGACACACACTTCCTCTTCCTGCGTGTTGGTGTGTGTGTGTGCGCGTGAATGTGCAGCACTGGACACGCATGCCTCGCTGCCTCCCAATTATACATAAAGCGAGTACAGCGGAGTCGTTTTTCCTGGGATTTATTAGTGCCAGTGTGGCTGTGAGAGATTCTGCACAGCAACACAAACATTGGGCCTCTTTGAAATACTAATTACCTTTCTGCTGCAATGCAGAACTTTTCTGCTCAGTAGTACCGGATTAGTTTGTTCCCACCTAATGGCATGTTTGAGTTACAAATTTATGACTGGGTTAGGGTAGGGTTAGGCTTATGACTTACCCTTACATCTTAACCCTCCTTCTTGCTGCATATCTAGGATTCTTGTCATTCATTCTTGTGCTTCTGCCGGTGTGTCACTTGGTTTATTTTCCCCTTCATGGGTTAGTTCCTGTTACATGCTCGTAATTTGTGATACTTCCTGTTTTGTTTTCTGCGTACATTAGGTTCATGTTCTAATGGATGAATGCCTTTGGATTCTGGTCTGGTGTTGGAGACCGTTTTTCCGCATTGCAATTATTCTGAATTGTCCCACGTTGTCCCCAGTGCAACTTCTACTGGTCAGTCCACCACCTCTGCTTTACGTTGCCTCAAACCCATCACGGCACTACATTTCAAGCACGTGGAAGAGCGGATAGTGCCATCTGCTGTGCAAGTCAGGAAGCACAGCCGGCTACACAGGCAAGCCAACAAGCACAATCTGTGCGCCTTCTCCTCATCCACCTTCAAGTCAGAACGCAGGGCTCCCTGCAGCTATCGAACACATTACTCCACCTTAGAGTCAGGGCGCAGGGCTCGCTGCAGTTATGCAAGAAGCACAGAGTGCTTCCTATGCTGCGTCTGACAAGATGTCTCTTGCTTCTGCTGCACATCAGCTTGCTCCGTCTCCTGTTTTCGTCCAGGTTGAGACCGTGCTTCAGGCAGTTCTTGTCCCGGTTCAGTCTAGGCTTTCATGTTTACAACATGCTTTATGACATGCTTTCATGTTTACAACATCCTCACTACATGCTTACATGTTTACAACATTCTTACGACTTGCTTACATGTTTACATTCTTACAACATGTTTACAACATTCTTTTTACATGTTTGCATGTTTACAACATGCTTACTAAATGCTTACATGATACATGTTGCTTACATCACTGATTTTGACTATTACAAAAGCGGCTGGACTCACACTAAGAATGGTGAGGAGCTCAGAGTAGAGCTGCTGCTCCTGATGCCTCCTGGACGCCTCCAAGGGTGAGGTGCCCAGCCAACGAGTCACTGAGGTAGACCTAGGACACGCTGGCGAGATTATGTCTTACAGCTATCCTAGGAACTCCTCAGTGTTGCCCCAGGGTAGCTGGACGAGTTGCCCACAAACCGGGAATCTGGACTTGCCTACAGAGACCCCAACCCGGATAAGCAAAACAAAAGAGATAAATGGACTTTTACCAGTTCCACATTTCTCAACCGATTCTTAACATTTAAACATTCTGGACATTCACGCTAACAATTTTCCACATCCCACAAATTCCCATACTTCCGAAATTGCACATTTTGTGCAACAAAACTTAAAATGTCTACATTCACGTACATCCTAACATGGAAATGGTCCACTCATTTAAGATTTACCTATTTTGCTTTTTTCATTTCTTTTATCCCAATATTTGTCCGGTCTGGCATAAACCAGTGTTTGGATCCCAAAGCAGAGAACACAACAAAGTGGAGACTAAAACAGTTTCATAGTAAAGGAGTCAATAGGCACACAAAAGGTAATGCAAAACACTGCTAGGAAAACCTGAACATTGGACCTAATGAACCTCATTGGACTAGCATGACCTGAAGGTGCTCCTGAAAAAACTAGCTGAGGGCTAAAAGGTATTAAGATGAGCAAGACAAAGAATAGAGGCGTGGCCAAGCAAAAATACCCAAAAGCTGCAGAACAAAGACCAAAGACTTCAAATAATCAAGGAAAAGACGAGGAGAAGTTGGCTAAAGACCAACAATGTGGCACGGAGTGACTGATGCCGACAGGCTTAAGAGGCCGTCAGGCTCATTGGCAGCAGGAGTGTGAAATGACACCTGAAGCAGGCGCTGGGGCAAACTACACTGCAGGACATGGCAGCACAATTTCCACAATTCACATTCCCTGAATTCCCTGTTATGGTCAATGAGCTGTCACTTTTCTACCTTAAAGGCACTCAAAGCGCTTTGACATTTTCCCTTCTACCAGCAGCACCAGACAAACACTACAATCATTGGATGGCTTTATACACGAATCATATTTATTTCATCACAATCACACATACAGTATACGTGTGTGTGAATCACACATACAATGTGTGTGTGTGTGTGTGTGCGTGTAGTTTTCTACACTCTATTGATTAAAACACACACACACACTCGGCCTCAGATGAATAATTTCAATCTTTTCCTACAAATCAAACTCCCTTCCTCCCCTTTCTGTGTCCCCATTTCCTTTATGATGCTCTGGTCCTTTTCCTCCCCCTCTCATATTTCTAATTGGTCAAGCTGCTCTTATTGATCTTCCTTGATGAAATGGATGCTTGGCCATCTTGATGCCAAGTTTTTTGTTTGTCCCCCAAAAAACCTACCCACCCTCCACCCGTCCCACTGCCCCCATCCACGTGGCCTGTTGTCGTGTCTTCATGAGAAATGTTGACTTTTTCTGTTCTGCTTCTCACTCTGAAACCTCTTCTTAGCCTCGCTGACATTCAACACATTTGCCGTCGCGCACCATTCAGCTCGCTGTCGCTCCAATTTCCCCCGTTTAACGTTTACGTCGCTGAGGAAAGATGACATTTGCTTTCTGAGCTGTCAACTTCTTCTTCTGTCTTTTTCACCATCTGCTTGAGGGAAGCCTCCTCCTTGCTCGAGCTCGGCTGTCTGCCGGAAAACACCTGACCTACATGTTGTGTGTGATCCTCAAAGGGACATGTCTCAAATGGAACACTTGAGTAACAGTACTTTGGTCAGGGTACAGGGTTCCTGCTTGTACCAGTTTTGACAGTATAGTGCAGTCCCAAGTCCCCTCCCAGGAAATGAGGATGGCGATAACTTCTCTTCACTGCACTATGCTACAGGTACTTCCTTGGCCATTATTTCAAGTTAGCCCCTCCCCTTCAGCTATGTAGCCAAAATGGTGGTTAGCGTCCATCAATGCACGCTCATCAGAGTGTTGTGAGTGCAACAGCCAGGTACTGACAGTGCAGACTTTTTTGGAAACTTGTCAGCCTCAGCAACATAACAGAAGGAGGTACATGCAAGGGGAAATTCATGTGCCGTTTTTTTTTTTTTTCATTTAAGAAGTGGGGAAATACATTTTATCAGACCATCCAGATGTTGGTTTAAATAGTCCATGGGGTGGTTGCAATTCACCAGTCAAAGGAGAAGTTGCAATTGTTGTTTCTAATGCACAACAGCAACAACAGATTTCACGCACACAAGGTTCTCTTGTTCTCTGGGTGTGACCAGGATGGACAAGATCAGGAATTAGCACATCAGAGGGACAGCACATGTTAGAGGTTTTGGAGATAAAGTCAGAGAGGCCAGACTGAGACTGACATGTTCAGAGAAGAGATAGTGAATATACTGGTAGAAGGATGCTGAGTCTTGAATTGCCAGGCAGGAGGCCTAGAGGAAGAGCAAAGAGGAGGTTTATGGATGTAGTGAAAGAGCACATGAAGGTAGTTGGCGCAAGAGAAGAGGATACAGAAGACAGAGTTAGATGGAGGCAATTGATTGGCTGTGGCGACCCCTGAAGGGATAAGCCGAAAGGAAAAGAAGAAGAAGAGTAAGTACGTAATGTAGTGAACATAGTGTACAGTCGTACATACTAGTGTAAGGTACTGTAGGTATTGTACTAGATGAAGTACAAATTGATTGATGTATTAAAACACTTTAGGTAATTTCTCCTCTTGTGTGTAACATTCATAGCTTGAGAGTGTGCCAAGATTATTATAGTTTGTTTTGGTTATTTTTTCCGTTTGTCTGCCTTTAGCTGACCATTATCTCGTTTTTCATGCTGATCTTTCCTCTTCAGGAAAATTCACCTGCATTGAGGCTCGTTTCCACCTGGAGCGTCAGATGGGCTACTACCTGATCCAGATGTACATCCCGTCCCTGCTCATTGTCATCCTCTCCTGGGTGTCCTTCTGGATCAACATGGACGCAGCGCCTGCCCGGGTGGGTCTGGGCATCACCACTGTGCTGACCATGACCACACAGAGCTCTGGCTCCAGGGCCTCCCTGCCCAAGGTAAGGAGGACCAATCAAACGCACTCTTTTTCTTACTGTGGTCTTCTCTTCTTTCTTTCATACCGAGGAGCAAATAACATTTAAGTTCTAAAAAGGGGATGGGTGGGCGGGAGGCACGGTTAAAGCATGAAAAAGACACAAAGACGAGACTTGAAAAGAGCAAAATAAATCTTTTCTTGTGGGGATTTTCAGATTAAAGAAGAAAAACAGTCATTGCTTGCGCGACCCAGTAGGATTGTGTAATTATGTCCGGGGAAGCTGTAATCCCCAACACACACACACACACACACACACGCATATGCACACACACACACTTTGTCCACATTAGGTGCTTCATGCGCTCTAAAAATTGAACAAGTGAACCGTGATTCCGCTGCAGTTCAGCTGTCATAATAATGATCACACAGCACAGCTGAGCTTAGGTGAACAAACACACACACACCTGAGTGTGTGAGCTGTAGTGCACACTCTCACGCTGCATATCCAGTCACTGCACGTCAGATAAAGCAACATGAAGGTGGAGATTAGGACAGGAAAGGAAGCAAAAAGAGCGCACGTTTAGTGCTGTTTGCATTTTTAGCACTGCTGTTATATATAAATAAGTTATACTGTATACAACTATAGCTGTCACGGTTTGGCTTGAGCATTGTGGCGACGACCCCTAAATGCGAGAGACTGGAACCAGGATGTAGGTACAAATTTGTAATTTTAATGATGATTGCTGCTATGCAGCGGCAGGAAGAAACGGAAGCAGTCCTTCAGCAACGGCAAACAAATGACAATGCTCCACCTCAGACAGAGGCCACTGGCTCAACTAAATAATTACATTAACGAGGTGCAGGTGTGTAAGAGCAGAAAAGTAAAGGTGGGTGACAGAGAATGGAAACAAACAGGAAGTGACTACAAAATTATAAGGCACGAAACAGAAAAATAGGCCTAATACTGAAAACTAAACCGACTGACACGCAATCTAAAACCCAGAACGAGACAGTACCCCCCCCATGGACGGATTCCAGACGTCCTAAGTCAAAAGAGGGAAGCCAACTGAACCCCTTCCGGGGGACGTCACTTGAGCAGAGCTGGAACATTGGGCAGTGCTGCAGTGGCAGCAACGGGCGGAGCCCTGGAAGTAGCAGCACCCGCGGGCAGAATTCAGGGCGGAGCTG
This sequence comes from Oostethus manadensis, assembly GCA_024372805.1. NCBI lineage: Eukaryota > Metazoa > Chordata > Actinopteri > Syngnathiformes > Syngnathidae > Oostethus > Oostethus manadensis. The sequence continues at coordinate 99,624 of QODF01000356.1, forward strand.
CGGCAGCAGCGGGCGCAGCCAAGGAAGGAGCAGCAGCAGCAGCAGCGGGCGGAGCTGCAGCAGACGGAGCTGCAGCGGGCAAAGCCTTGTGGAGTGGAGCGGAGCGGCAGCTGCTGTGGACAGAGCTGCAGCAGTGGGCGGACCCTTGGACGGAGCTGCAGCAGCTGGTGGCCTTGGGTTGGCTCGACCCAGAAGGAGCTGTGTGGCTGGGGCTAGGGTCGACTGCGCGGCCCCAGGACCCCCCCCCTCCGTCAAGGGAGCGGTCTGATTCTGTCAATAAGACCTCCAGGTGCCACATGGTCCTGCGGCATGTGCTCATAATAAGCGGCCATGTCCCCAAAAACCTTTGGCAGTCTCCACGGGGTAGTCTTGGGGTCGGAGCATTCTGTCACGGTTGGGCTTGAGCATTGTGGCGACGACCCCAGGATGCGAGAGACCAGAACCAGGATGTAGGTAAAAACTTGTCATTTTAATGAAGCTTGCTGCCATGCAAAGCTCCAACACAGACAGAGGCCACTGGCTTAACTAAACAATCACCTGAAACGTGGTGCAGGTGTGCAGGAGCAGAAAAGGAAAAGGTTCTTAAACCTTTCCCTTTTGGAAGAGAGAAGAGAAACTTTTTGTCAACATCCAGCGGTCACACATTTTGGCATTACTACTATTTTGATGTAAAATTTACGAACAAAGTTGGACAAATATGATCATATGAACAAATGAAACTTTAAACATCTATATGCAAGAACAATGCTAAAAACCTTTCTAATTCGGTATGTGGAATCAAACTGTGGACCGATTGAGTGAGGAGCTAAAACAATGTCTAAAATGAGTGATTTCAAGAAACATTACAAGCAGTTGAATACAAGCAAAAAGAGTCTTGAACTGTGTATATCCAATGTTATGTCTACTCACTACTACACCTAATACCTCTTCATTCCTTCGACAGTAAATTGTCTGTCTTTTTTATTGTCAATGCTATTTCTAATTACTATCACCTTATCAATAACTTGTCATTCCTTCGTGAGCACATTGTCTGTACTCACCCACAATCCAACTGTTCTTTTCTATTTATTTATATTATAGTTATTATTATTTGTTATGATTATCATTCATCATGATTGCTATGTCATTTACTTACCATGACAAAAGCATTGACTACTACTATAACACACTGTCACATTACCTTAATTTTAAACTTACTAAATGCAGGAAGTCTACAGATGTATTGAAATAGGGGAAAATCCTAAAATAGGGGGTAGGATTAAATAAGCTTTCCTTCGTCCTACTCCTTCTGGACATGTGCAACTGTGAGTTGTATTAAGTGATGTATTCCAATCTCATTTATATGCATGTTCAAATAAAATTCAACCATTACCATTGCCAAGTTGAGGAGCTACCTTAAGGAGCATTTGTTTACTCAGCTTTAGCTGAGAGGTGTCACCCCAATGACGTCACATGCGGAAATGACACTTTATAATTTTTACAAATTTAACGTTAGCTTTACCGTTAGCTATCCCTACTGGGGAGCAGCCATTTCTGCAACCCGGAAAATAGCCATTAAAATAACCATCACCCCAGCTAGGTTACCTTTCTTGACTCACGCGTGTGCGTGTGGGTGTGCACGCGTGTGCGTGTATGCCAGTCTTTGGGGGTGATCATTCAGGGAAGTGGTGGCCACTTGAAGACTGACGTTTACATCAGCATTGAAGTGTGTGAGCCAATCACAACAAGCGCAGTGAAGCGGAGTTTTATCAGCCAAAAATGCTCCGTGCAGCAACCTTCCAAACTAAATTGTCCCCCCCCTACCTTCCGCCTGCAGGTGTCCTACGTTAAAGCCATTGACATCTGGATGGCCGTATGTCTGCTCTTTGTCTTCTCTGCGCTGTTGGAGTACGCCGCCGTCAACTTCATCGCTCGTCAGCACAAAGAGCTGCTTCGCTTCAGACGGCGGCGACGGCACATGAAGGTCGCTACCCCTTCTGTCTCTTTCTTCCCACACTCCCATTCAGCATCACCAAGCAGCCATCTCTCTCACACACACATACACGGAATTTCAGGCTTATATAAATAGTTTACTGCACCCCAATAAACAACCAGCATGGGAAAGGCAGCATTTTCCAATACGGCCTGTGTAGGTATCAATAAGTCATGGGTGTGATGGATTGGTAGCAGTAATGCAAAACACTTCAAAGTTACATTACAGTTTGTCAGTAACAAGAAAAAATGGGTTTTACATCTAATCACCCCCTTCAGTCTTTTGTATGTGTTGATAAACATATCATCATGTAGCATCATGTAGCTGATGCTGTAGAGTCATCACCTCCCGAACGGCACCTGCACACCAAAGTGTGAGTAAAGATGATGTGATGGTAAGCAGACGAGACAACGTGCTACATGCTTAATTTAGGAGCGGCTGCAATGTTATCAGGCCCAATTAGAAAGAGGAACTATTTGTTGCGGGTAAGACGTCGTGGAGGCTCGTTATCTTGAGCAGAGAAGTAGAAGCGAGAATCGTGTGCACGGCACCCATTTGAGGCATTGTTCCATCCGAAGTACTCTACCTGCAGGAGAACCTCAGTGGCCTGAGGATGGCGCCCTGAGGGACTTCACACAGCAGAACACTTGATCAATAACAACCTTGCAAACAACAAGATCACTGATTGGCAGGTCAGCTACTGCTGAGTTTTCATGTGCGTGTCACTCGGCCTTTGAGAACCAGGAGGGAGATAGACAACACATCGACCAGAATGTGCCTCTTTTAACGATCCATGCGTGTTTTATTTGCTTTGTTCGTCATCACAACCACAAATACTACATACTTGCAGCCCGTGAGCCATTTGTGACCCACACCTTGACACTGATGAATAGTGTAAACACGGCCTACAAAGTGTGAGCCATGCCACTGGTTCTCATAAGACAAACATTCACCATAACAGAACTAACCGTAATCGTGCCACGAAGAGAATGAGTGGAGGGATCACTCGACAAGACACTACCTACAATCGCGGTGCTGAGAAAAAATGACATGCAACATAACTTACGTACACAGCAAAAATCAAAAAGCATGCTGGGACCTGGCATTACTCACAATTTAGCGGTGTGACAAAATATCTACTGTATATATCGCCATATGAAACCATTAAACTATGGATTATTGATACCTTTGCCATGTATCGTAGGGGTTTGTAAATATATATACAGTATTTTTCAACCATAAGGCACACTTAAAAGTCTTAAATTTTCTCCAAAATGGACGTGGCGCTTTATAATACACTTTATGTGTGCACCGAGTTACAAAATCTGTAAATGCTATGTGACTGACTGGGAGCATTTCCTGCCGACATGCTGCTTATATAGATGAAAGGGGAAAGGGTGCACGTGAAAGAGGACATAACGGTTCATTTTGGATACAGAAGATGAGGACTTTCATGGATTTATGGATGAGGATTGATTAATTGAGTACATTGTTAAATACTTCAGTAAAGTACAACCCAAACTCAGTTTTGCTCCTGCTGCCTTTTTAAAAACATAATCTATCATGCATAGTGTATGTTTTAAGCTAGTGTATTTTTCACCATGCCTGCGCCTGTTAATACGGTGCACCTTATGGTCATGAAAATACGGTACATACAGTATGTACTGTGTGTACTGGCCTAACCGTTACCAGAAAGAGGTCCATCATATTGAAATGACCCACAAACAACAAAATTGTAGTATTTGTTCCAGTAAATGACCTTATTCCTAATGATGGGTTTTTTTTGTAGCATGTTTCTTGGCTGCACTGCTTGATTTTTTTGTCCAATCAAATTTCAGCTTCTATGTGTTGCCATATCAATTGAACATTCCCAGGGCATTTAGAATCAGGATTGTTGGGCCCTTTCACTTCCATACTATTAGCAATGTGGTATTTTTGTAGCTAATCAGACTTCTGATTCAATTCTTAGGGCCAGCTTGAGGTCCCCTCTTCTGATTGGTCGATTGGCTCCCTGTAAACACCTGTATGGCATATGGTTGGAAACCCTGCTCTGGTACATACTGCAGTACTATGGTACACAATGTCATTATTATTTAGTTCATTCTGTACTTGTTAGCGTGAATGCACTCAGCCCAGACGTTCATGTAACGTCAATGGAGGGACGCTGCCCCCTACTGGCTGACACCAAAACCGCATCAGACGAATGGCCATCACGTCCCACGCGCGCGCACACACACACTTCTCCCCAAACCTGTTTGTGCCATTGTTGATATTGATTTTGTCCAGGTCTCGTCTCGCCTTTCCCAAAGCCTCCAGAGCGACTGTGGACGTAAGTGTTGGACGTTTATGGAGTAGAGAAGAAAAAATGAAGACTTTTCTCCCGGCTTTCCTCTTGGTTAATGCGAGTGCAGTGATTTGAAGCTTCCTACAGCATCTTCCATTGATGCTCTCTAATTGGCAACATCACTGATCTCTCTTCTTCCTGATTGACGAGGAGGACCAGCACGAGAAGGACCAGCACCTTGCTCTCCACGTGAGAGGAGAAGAAGAAGAATTGTCTGTGAGCTTTGTTTTCATACTGAGGAACTTTTATTCCTATTTTGTGGACTCTTTGTGGATCACCTTTACAGCACTTGAACCTTCATCACCACGTTCCTGTGAGAAGAACAGCAGTCTTCAAGGATAGATGTGCTGATTTGACTTATTTCATGTGATGATGAGGTGGAGTCGTCGTCATGGCACCCAATCACTCAGCAAGAAGACTTGCTGAGATATGATGGACTGGAACCAGAGCCAGACGGATGATATTGAGGGACAGCCTCCTAAAACAAGAAGAGGCCACCTTAGACGCGTTAGCTTTAGCGTCCAGCATTTATTCCTTATCCATCACATCAGCCCAAACAGGAGGCATTTTTCCTGTGGATACTGTTCGTGATCACATGACATCAGCGTGCCCTCGTCAGTGTCTGTCAGGACGCCATCATAGCTCTCACCCACGTTCCCCCGGTAGCTTCTCTCCTACACATTTGTCTTCTCCTCACGTCTTTCTGTCCTCCACGTTCATTGCAAAGGCAGCAAGAATGTCCAACATCTGTCATACTTTAGCTCAAGGACACACAGAGGTCGTCCAGGGGCCTGCGTGTGCGAGCGAGGGAGGGAGCAGTAATACATGGTCTGGCCTGGACCCAAGGACAGAATGGGGACATGGGGCTAAAAATGGATGTTACCTGATGGGCTAGCACGTGCACACACACACACAAAGGGTTTTATGTCTGCAGTCATCCAAATGAGTGTTGGTGTTGTGAAAAGGGGCGGGGCTTACTGGCCAGACATTTTTATTGGTGTAGTGGTTTGTTGCTGCTGCAGAGCTTCTGCGTCACTCCTCATCATGTTCTTCTCATTTTTTTCTTCTTCATCTCTTTCTCATTTTCTCTCTTCTTCTTTTCCTTTTTCTTCCTCCTATTGTCTTTTTCTGATGAGTGTGTGCGTGTATTGCAGGAAGACGAGACGGGCGAGGGGCGTTTCAGTTTCCCAGGTTACGGCGTGGGCCCCGCCTGCCTGCAGGCCAAAGACGGCATGGCCATCAAGGGCAACAACAATAACGCCCCGCCCTCGGTGGCGCCGGAGAAGAGCATCGAGGAAATGAAGAAGCTGTTTATCAGTCGCGCCAAGCGCATCGACACGGTGTCTCGCGTGGCCTTCCCGCTGGTCTTCCTCATTTTTAACATTTTCTACTGGATCATCTACAAGATCATTCGCAGCGAGGACATCCACAAGCAGTAGACACACATAGCCCCTACCCTTTGCATGGCTGCCACACCCACCCCTCCGTGTGGTAGGAGTCATGTCCATCACAAACTTGTACTCCACCTCTAGGAAGTAAGAAAGTAATGCAACAACAATATTGACATGCTGCCTCCCCCATCAACCTCTGACCCCTCCATGACACCCAGCAGCTGCTGTGATGATCACATGACTGACTGAACAAGAGCAAAGAACACTGACTTGTCATATTTATTTTGTGCCAAACAAAGGTCATGTGAACACCCTGGACATCTTTATTCCTTGTTCCTCGGTCAGGACGGACAGAAACGTGTTTACATCTAATTAGTGCTTCCTCCCTGTCACCCCGCCCCCACCGTCATGTGGCACGCAGCTTCTCTATGCAACCATCCATATGCAAATGATGTCGGCGCCGCCCTCAGCCATCTGCCAATCATGAGCTGCAGCCCGGTGGGAAGAGAGAAACATGCTGGGATTTAGTTGGTCAAAAAAAACACTCCATACCAGCAGGGGGCAGCAATTGCTAACTTCCTTAGCATCAGCTAGCAAAAATGTGTACGTACTTTGCTTAGTTTGACCTGAATGCACAAAGTCCGTTTTGCTAGCTGTCAACACAGCGAGTGGCAGCTAGCCTAGCCAATTAGCTTAACATCGACAATGTTTCTTATTGGATTTCATATTCCTTATTGCTGGCTTGTCAACAAATGATCATTTTCTACTTTATGTTCTTTGCTTTCTTACTTTTTCAGGTGATTATTATCGTTTTCTTTGATGGTTAGCATCACCTAACAATGAGCGCGCCCCATAGTGGTTCTTTCAGCTTTCTTAGGTGCAAATGATATTTCTTTAGTGTTTCCAAACATTGTCTAAAAGACAAACTGTTTTTGTGTCCACATCCCAGCTGCTTTTTGATTTCCGTTGTTGGCAACAGCATCTGTCAGGAAGTCACCATCATTTTTGGGGGCATCATGCAGGTTGCAAACGGGGGTGATTTTGTGCCATTGGGGCGGGGAGGGTGTGAACGTGTCATTCCAAATAAGGACCTACAAACATTTTGTGCTTCCATCGGAGCCGCTTCTCCACCAGCGTGAGATCACGTGACTTCTAATGAAATTAGGGCAGGGGATCAGAGAGGCTTCTAGAAGTTTAGGTTGGGCTTTGAAGCCGCATGTTTGATTTTTTGATTAATTTAATTGCAATTTGTTGCATTTGACAGACGGCTGCGAAGAAGTTGGATTTGTTGATTTGCTCTGCACATGTAGGAATGGCCTTAATTTTGCTTTCTGAGCTTCTGTTGTCAACTGGCACCAAGTGCAAACGCTTTGAGTGCATATCTGAGCAGGATGGAAAAACAAGTTGCGCAAATACCTTTTATTTTCATGAATCTGAGAAACAAGATTTTGCATGAATATTAAGAGATTGGCAGATATTTTGCTTGCACAAAATTGTGGAGCAATGTGAAGTTGAGAAAAAAAGAATGTAGCGTTTTTGCTGTTTCTGTATATATGGAAGTATTTATTGAAATATGTCACACTACTAATTCTATTAACCTCAAGACAAAAAGTTTTATGAAGCTGTTTTTGAACATTGTCCAAAAGCTTGTTGTTCCTCCACTCCAGGATCTGTGTCATGTTAAAAAAAACATTAAAATGAGAAATGTTTGACCCCTCTTTAGTTTGTTTTTTTCCTGCCATGTTTTTTCACCTCATGGTGTCACAGTTCAAAAGTGATTTCCAATTGCTGCAGTAACTGCTATTGGCCGGAGCTGGAAGAGGTCGCTGGGGACCGGGAAGTCTGGACTTCCCTACTGAAGCTGCTGACCCCGCGACCCGGACCCGGATAAGCGGAGGAAAATGGATGAATGGATGGATGCTGGTCTGCAACTACACTATATTACCAAAAGTATTTGTTCACCCATCCAAATGATCAGAATCAGGTGTCCTAATCACTTGGCCTGGCCAAAGGTGTATAAATTCAAGCACCTCGGCATGCACACAGAAAGAATGGGCCCCTCTCAGGAGCTCAGTAAATTCAAGCGTGGAACTGTCATAGGATGGCACCTGGAAAAGAAATCCAGTTGTGAAATGTCCTCGCTCCTAAATATTCTACAGTTAACTGTCAGCTTTACTATAAGAAAATGGAAGAGTTTGGGAACAACAGAAAGCCACAAAGTGGTAGGCCATGCAAACTGACGGAGATGGAGAGGGGTGAGCGGATGCTGAGGCGCGTAGTACAAAGAGGGCGCCGACTTTCTGCACAGTCATTTGGTACAGAGCTCAAAACTTCATGTGACCTTAAGATTAGCCCAAGTGCAGTACGCAGAGAGCTTCATGGAATGGGTTTCCATGGCCGAGCAGCTGCATCCAAGCCATACATCACCAAGTGCAATGCAAGGCGCCGGATGCAGTGGTGTAAAGCATGCCGCCACTGGACTATAGAGCACTGGAGACGCAATCTCTGGAGTGATGAATCATGCTTTTCCATCTGGCAATCTGATGGATGAGTGATTTTTTTATTTTTGATCCTTGGAGAATAATTGTGAAATTGAGTTTGGGTTGAAAACATAAGAAATTTAAGCATTGGTAAGGAGTTTTCTAATTTTAGAATTGGCTAGTCTGCTGGCAATAAAATCTAAACCCTTGATTAACGACTGGGAAGTTCAGGAGTTCTGTTGGTAGGATTCTGAAAAAGAGTAAGTGCTGTAGATAAAATATTTTGAGGAATGGCCTTCAACATTTTTTGGAACTCTTTTTTTGCTTACATGTAAATTATATTTTATATTGAAGTCTTCAAGTGTCATCACACTTCTATCATTCAACCAGTGTGTCACTGAGCAAATGGGGGCTAGGAATAAGGTGGGTCAATAAAAGCTTGTCTAAAGCCAGAGGGAAGTTCCCCTCCCCATTGAAGAACTATGCTGTAGTTTCTCTTGTACACATGACACAATGACAAGTTACCAGAACAACTAATCGTATTATTTAATTTATGGTTTTTTAACTCAGCTCTGTTTGACCCTACAAGTTGGTTGTTGTCAAATGTGTAATAAAAGAAAGTCTAAAAGTTTATAACTCTTGATTTTAAACTTTTCATCTGTAAAACTGGCCTCATTAAAACGCGTATGACATGTCACAACTTACAGACAAAAAGCAGTGACTGGACTTGCTTGTATTTTGAAGGTAAAGACTTGGTGCTTACTTGTGACTTGACACATGAGTGACTTACTCCCACCTCTGGCAAAAGGTGGACCAACATCATATTGAACCCTATGGGTTAGGAATGGCGTGGCACTTACATAAATTCATACGCGAGTCAAGGCAGGTGAGCAAATACTTTTGGTAATATAGTGTGTGTGACCAAGAGGCAATTCTGTGTTTGAGAATGTTCACAGCAAAAAAATGTAAATCTGTAATTTCAATCAGTTACACACGGATGTCACGCGTAAGTGAGGTGATGGACCAGAGTCACCTTAGTTGCCAAATTGGCAATTTTGTCGCTAGATCAGTAAAAAAACAACAGGAAGCATTTTTAAAACAGTAAATGACTTTAATTTAGTTGTGTGGCTTTCAGGCGAGCTGGCGACACGGTGGCAAAGAACAAGTTGAGCTCATTGACCCAACAGGCCAAAAAAGAGGTCACAGGAGGTCAACATCCTTTAAGAAATTAAAGAAAATAACCAAGTTATCTTCAAGACCACTAGTCCGCTTCAAAAATTAAGTCCCAAAATGTTATCAGCTGGGGCATGATTACTGCAGTGTCCTCACAGGAGGCAGAGCAGCAGCCCAAAAGACGAGGCAGTGACCATCTTGAAAAAGGGACTGGACAGCGAGCAACTAAAAATGTGAAGGTCACGTGAAGATCAATTTGGTCAAGACCAATGGTTCAGCTGCAGGAAGTCAACCATTACTGACGCTGAGCAGAGTAACGCCCCTCGCTGGGTCCAGCACCCCGGAGAGAACCAAAACTGGGCTTTTGTGTAGCTCCTCCACGGGTGGGGAGACCTCTGGGGCCGCCACCACTAATTCGCTCTCTGGGACCACCGGGTCCTCCCGGGCCACGAGGCCTCATGTCTCGTCTGTCGCCCTCTCGGGCCGAGCGGGTCTTCTTTTCCTCTACGTTCAGACGCACGTCACCCCTTAATTTGATAGGCTGAGGACACGAGACAGACGACGGGGACCCATCAGTACTGAGCCGCACTATGGCCATTCCAGAAGCAAAAAAGTAAACCTCGGACTCACCCGATTGCTGAGAATCTTCTGGACTGGCTCAGAGGCATCAAAGACCACGAACCCAAAGTTAGGAAGTTTGCCTCCGCTGTTAATCCGCAGCTCCAAAACCGTTCCGTATTCTGTGGACCAGAGGACACCATGTGATTGATGATGTAATCACTTGACAACAAAATAGCATTGACAGTGGAAACACTTACGCTCAAAAAACTCCTTGAGTTCGCTCTTGTCCATGTCATGGGGGACGTTGCCTACAAAGAGCTGATGGGCATCGGGGTAGCGGACCGTCCTGCGACCCTCCACCTCACCCTGCTCGCCCTCACGAGCTGCAACACAAAAGTAAATCGGTTAATAATGACACTGTCAGCAGAAAGTGATGGGCACACATACCAGGTCGAGGTCCTCTGTGCACAGGAGGAGCAGCAGGTTGCCTCTGCTCTCGAGGGCGCTGGTCTCGTTGGGGTCTCTGTGACGCTGTCTGGGACTCCGTCTTAAACTCCACTCGGGCCTGAAAGAACCATGCGCGTATTTAAAAACTCTTGTGGTGCTCATGATGGCCAACTCATGAGGGCGTGACCTACCGGTGCTGTGGGTGTGGCTTTGACCACATGGGGTGGAATTCCTGAAACTGGGACAGCCCCGCTGGGTGGGAGATTCTTGCTGGTCACTGAGGCCCATGAGAATGGCTGGAAAGACCATTGTAGGTCCTGTTAGCATCACAAAGCTCAAGGCTGCGTCTCATATGGAATACTTGCCGTCACTGCGCATTCCTTAACTGGAAAACGCACTGTTCTAGACTACTGGACTTGCTCCATTCACAAATGTTTACAACAGCTCAGTTTTTTTTTACATTTATGCACATAAATACCATACCTCAATTATGTAATAAATTGGGGCTTATTTTCTTGTTGATACTTATTAAAAGTCTTGGCTAGCATGTGGCTGTTTCCTATCGTTGAAAAACACCAAAGAATCAAATCCATATATTGCCCGGGCCTAAAGTGCTGTCCCAAATCCATGACTAACCCTGTCATTGTACACTGCATTCTCACCATTTTCTGTGTGACGTCCAGGTAATGACAGTGTATTGCATTTTGCGGAACTTCTCAAAATACCAAGTGTTTGTCTAGTAGTGCGTCAGTTGAGACCAAACAACACTCACTCGGTTTTCTTCCTGCATGGCAGGGGCAGGCTCAGCAGGTTCTGTGGCAGCATTGAGGGCAGGGCTTTTCTCTGTCTGCTCATTGGTTGTGTGCACATCGCTTTGAGTCTCCAGTGTGGCTTCCTGTTTCAGGTTCACCACATCGCTGTCCGCCTCCTTCTCCCCTTCGGGTTCTGGCTCTGGGCTTGCTGCTACTTCCACATCATGAGCAGGAATTGCTGCTTCAGAACTAGACATAAGAGTACACAAGTGTGTTACACAAACTTGTGTCCTCATGAAAAACTGTCTCTTACCAAGGTTGTGGCTCGTAGAAGGAACTGGACTCTTCAGGCAGGATGTCAGGCGAGGGAACACGCTCCTCTATCTCCTCCACCTCGTCTTCCGACTCTGTATACACACAACACACATTAGACAAAGATGACAAACACGCATCACTGCAGTGGCAAAAAGGGGGTGTCACCTTCGGGTGCTTCAGAATCCGAGTCGGCAAAGACTTCATCCTGGTACCGAAAGACGTCATTGTGGACGTAGAACTTATTAGCGACAGTCCCCTGCAGGACAATGACAACATGAGTCCATTTGTCAGAGACAACAACATGGAAAAATAAGAAGAAGAAAAAGAGAAAAAAAGACAATAAGACCTCCGGTGCCAGAACAAAGGTCTGCATGAACTTCCTCATGGGCTGCATGTTGTTAGACAGCTCTCCCATCACCTGGACCACCACACCCTCGTTGAGCGTGGCGTGAGCATCCACGTGGCGGATCTTAGTATGACAGTCGCGGAAACTCAGCGCCATGACACGCTTGTGGATGTCCTTGAAACAATGTTCTGATGTCAGACTCACTCACATCCTCACAAGCGTCAGATGTTTGACAACTTACCGACTGGCCGTAAACAGCCTCCAAGGGTTTGCCATTGGCATCCAGGCCGCCATGCACGTACGATGAGTTTTTTCCGTAAAACCTATGCACACACACATTAGCTTGAGGCAGAGTGGTGTCGCCCATTTGGGCACATGCACTACAGCATACCTGTGCAGATAGTCGGGCGCCTGGTTAAGCAGGGTGTAATACTGTCGGACAAACTCTCGCCCGACCAGCTGGGCACTTGGCTTCTCCATCACCATTTCTTCTTCTTTGCTCACTGGAGGCTCTAACAACACCATGTAGGCACATGTCAGTCGTGCCTTTGCATTGTAAATCAGTACATTTCCCAATAAAATTGCAACTGCATGCGCATATAAACACCTTAATTACATAACTACTGTTTAAGGATCAGATTAACACAAGTAGTCTGTTTGGAAACCAATTCACTCTCTCACTGTAAAATGCAGAGTAGGATTCATGACACGTTTACACTCCCAATATTCATACCAGTTTGAGGCGCAAAGAGTTTGGATGTGCCGGTAGACTCCTCCTGCTTTGATAATAAATCAGCCATAAACTTTAGATTAATCCAGTGGTTCTCGGTTATTTTCCGTCATGCCCCCATTGAGGACAAGTAAGTTAGCAGGAACGTGATTAGATGTGCGACACTTCCTCAAATAATTTCAGTACCTCTGGATCAGAGGATTTTTTCTGCCTTAAGGAACCAACGCGGTTACGTCACCAAGGCACACAACAAAGAAGGAAGCGGCTGTTTAAAGGTGAAGGAGAAAGCAACGAGGCAGAGAGAGACGGAAAACAAGTAACAACAAGTTTAACACAGTGACATGCACCTGTTGTAACAGCACACCCTGTATGTTGCATCAGCTCACAAATACAGCGGAAGTTTAGAGAGGAGATCCAATTAATGTAGCGCAAATTAGTAGTCAGATTAATGTTAATGTAGGTGAACGGAATCACAGTACTGCCAACAAAAACGGATTTGTTAAATGCAGAATCTCGCAGAAATTGACAGTATGAAGCAAATGCTGTAACCGTGAGTAGAAGGAACGTTTGTGTGGGAAAATATTATTTCCCAGCAGACAGCTCATTCAAAGCGACATGTCGGCACAAACACTCACCGGCCCTCCTGAACGAAAAAAGTCAAGGACGCAAGTATAACCATCGGCTAAGTGGGGGTGGGGGACGAGTTTGAAAACTAACATGTCGCGTACAGCAAGTGTAGCCAGTGTAAGCTAGCTGGGTTAACCTAATTTAGTGAAGCAATCATAATAAAGCAGCAGTGTGTGGCTTTATTCACTGACACAAAAAACTATTGTGATAAAATAAGTTAAAATGTTTTTTTTTAATGTAAAAAAAAACAAAAGAATTACGGAAAAAAAACTGGAAAAAAATATGTATTCAATAGGGCCTGACGAGTTGCGTCTATCTCACTGCTTCCTGGTACTGCCTCTAGCATCATGGGAACTGTAGTTATTTTAGTGTGAGCAAGTTATTTTAGTGTAAACAAAAATAATCTATTTTGCATGTGCCTTTAAATACACATCAATATAAATGAGTAGCAGCTACAACTGCAGTCACTAACTTATTCCTACTTTGTTTAAAATTTGTGGAAAAAGGTTCAACTTAAAATCAATGCGTAGGCCACGCATGCAAAGTTAAATATTTTGTGACTCCGTTAAATTCTGAAAATCCGTTTGTCTAGTCCTTATTTTACATTTATAGATTTCTAAAAAGTACTCCCTAGGAATCGTCTCCTTAATCCTGTATCGTGACACCCCCCGATTCTGATACTTTCTGTAGTGCCCATGTTATTTTACAAGCAGCCACCATGTAACCCAGTTAGCATAGCACCAACGCGCACACCATGCGATGAGCCTAATCGCACATCACAGAGGCCAAATGTTCCGTCCAGACCTCCAGATTTGGGGGGCCTAAAAAAAAGATAGCGGGATCAGACTCGGATTAGCTAGTTAGCTGAGAGCTAGTCATTGTAGCGGCAAGCAGCGACGGGCGGAGGAAAGGCGCAAATTATTAACGTACATTGCAGAATTGATAAACATGCAGATATAAGACAGAAAATGGAGAGGAGAGGAGAGGCGGCCATGAGTAAAAATGAAAGCATGGCGGGGAAGAATAACCGGAAGAAGGCAGTCACGACGTGACTCTGTCTGACGGCTGTGGCTAGTTCTTGTACAAAACCGTTCACAACAAAGTGGTACTGTAGATCATACAAATCTCACATTGCTAAACGGGTTGTTGAACATTACAAACGTATTCTATGATGGGTAATACGGCCATTATCCGGGGTGCGCAAAGACAACTACTGCTAACCTAACCTAACCGTATCAATCCAGGCTATAGACGGTGCCCTGCAGAACGACCCACCCGACAAAAGAAGACACAAAAGGGTATCTTTGAACAGTAATACGTGATATCAACTAATAGTTACTCACCAGAGATTGGTGATCCAATTAGTGGTTGTTTTGAGCAAAAGTTGTCTTTGAATAATGACGATAAGTAAAACATGCACTTTCACAACGTGCCTGCTCGCTCGCCGGTTCCAGCTGCGCAGCCGCACATAATATCCCGCCCCTCAGCATCGTTGCAACCAATCAAATCTACGTGTGGCTGCTCTCAACCAGTTACATCCAACAATATTGGGACGCCGCCGTATAGCAAATAACCAATCATCAAATCTTTCACGACTGAGTGCACAATGATTGCACTACTGCCGATTCGCCGCTTAGGGGCAAGAAAAGTGCATGCATAAAATAGAATATTATTATTATTATTAATATTTGTATGTATTATTGCACTATTATCCTTATTCTAAATTATTGTTTTCCTATCTTTTCTTCTTGCATTGATCGTTTTATCTTGTGATAAAGGAATTAAGTTTATTATTACATTTGTGGAGAGCTGCTTGAATCGTAGATTTCTCTTGGAGATGAATAAAGTATCTATCTAAATTCCAGGATGAGCAAATTGCACATTCACAACATAAGATAATACAATCTATATGGATACAGGATAAATGATAATGATAACAAACAGTAAATCGAGACAGACAAACATGAAAAGCCCAATTAATCAAAATAAACTAAACAAGAAACTAAGGAGTGGTCTAAATTGAATTAAATCTATTAAATAAAGATCATAATTTTGGGGTGTTCTTTTCATTTGAAATTTTCATTGCTTTGCTGAATAAAAACCTTGAAAAAACGACTTCTCTGTATAAAAAAATGTTTCTGATGAAACGAAACATAACAGCAGTTTCAGAAAAGCGACCAACAATTTGGTGTCATTGTGTGGTTATGACAGACTGTACATTCAAGCAAAACTTTGCTAAATCGCTATTGTTAGCTGACAGCAAACATGGCTATTGTGTGTGTGAATGTGTGTTGCGTGGCAAAACATACAAATCCGAGGGTTAGTGCTGTCCATTTTCCATGCCAGACAGGACCTTCCAAATCTGAAATATTTAATGTATATATATGCATATCTATATCTTCTCACCCAGGCCTTGTCCTAAAACAAATGTACTGATTCACATTTCAGGAAGGAACGTTCTACATGTTTTATATTTACATTACAAAAACTGTCATTGTTACCCAGTGACGTCTTTGCATTTGGAGCCAGTGGGGCCGGGCCCCACCAGATGGCACTGTTGAGCACTATGCAGGCTCAAAATAATTGTGAATAGAATTGGACTTCTTTATAGATAATTTATAAATATTATGTCAAGAATAATAATATTCAATAAACACCAATTATGTTACTAAGGTGCTTTTGTTTAAATTAATTAATTAATAAACATTTAAGCATGATACAAAGGCCTTATCAAAGCCAAGGTAAATGGTCTAACTGTCACGATCCGGGTGTTGTTCCCGTGACAGTTTAGGTTTTGAGTGGGGTTTCCTTTGTTGTGGTGTTTTCCTGTTTCGTTGCACGTTAGTTTTCCTTTGATTAGACGCACCTGTTCCTCATTTGTCCTTTGAGCTATTTAAGTTCAGGTGTGTGCACCTTTAGTTTGTCGGGTCATTGTCATTTTTGTCATTTGGATGTCGTCTGTGCCTCGTGTTCGTGTGGACCTGCTTCGCAGCCTACACGACTATTATTAAAAGATTCCTGCACCTTACCTGGCTGACGTCCTGCTCGCTTCTTCCCCGGGGTTCTTGCCATGCCGCGCCGAGCTAGCCGAGCAGCGGCATATCCTGACAGAATGACCCGACCACAATACGACCTCCCGGACGGCCCCTCGGAGGACTACTGCGACAGCCCAGTTTTCAAGGCAATGGAGGCGGAGATGGCGAAGTACTCACCGGAGGAGCTGAAGACCTTGTGGTGGGGGCCAGGCGGCAAGCTGGTCTCCATAGCTTCAGTGTGGCTAAGGTTTGCCACACACACGCCGAGCCTCGCGGTGCCGACGCGGGGACATTGCCATGGTGAGTCGCGAGCCCTCCTCCAAGCCTCCCTCCACCTTTCCCTGGTTCATGCGTCGGTCAAGAACGGCGTCTGGGATCCGCCTTCCGGAGGGGGGCCTACTACAGGCGGTCTGACGGTGGAGGACACGCGACGCCTGCCGAGAGCCGCGCCGCGCAGCGGGACGCCACCGTTCGCCACTCCCGTGGCGCCTCCCAGGGCATCGCTGAGAGCCGCACCGCACAGCAGGACGTCACCGTTCGCCACTCCCGTGGCGCCTCCCAGGACATCGCCGAGAGCCGCGCCACGCCGCGCAGCAGGACGCCACCGTTCGCCAGGGCGTCGGCTCCAGCGACTCCCGTGGCGCCTCCCAGGGCATCGCCGAGAGCCGCGCCGTGCAGCAGGACGCCACCGTTCGCCACTCCCGTGGTGCAGCCCAGGGCATCGCTGAGAGCCGCGCCGCACAGCAGGACGCCACCGTTCGCCACTCCCGTGGCGCCTCCCAGGACATCGCCGAGAGCCGCACCACGCCGCGCAGCAGGACGCCACCGTTCGCCAGGGCGTCGGCTCCAGCGACTCCCGTGGCGCCTCCCAGGGCATCGCCGAGAGCCGCGCCGTGCAGCAGGACGCCACCGTTCGCCACTCCCGTGGTGCAGCCCAGGGCATCGCTGAGAGCCGCGCCGCACAGCAGGACGCCACCGTTCGCCACTCCCGTGGCGCCTCCCAGGACATCGCCGAGAGCCGCACCACGCCGCGCAGCAGGACGCCACCGTTCGCCAGGGCGTCGGCTCCAGCGCCTTCCAGTGGCGCCTCCCAGGGCGTCGGCTCCAGTGGCGCCTCCCAGGGCGTCGGCTCCAGTGGCGCCTCCCAGGGCGTCGGCTCCAGTGGCGCCTCCCAGGGCGTCGGCTCCAGCGCCTTCCTGTCGCGCCTCCCACGGCGCAGGGCCTTCCTGTGTTTCCAGTGTCACCCAGGATTCCGGTTCTGCCTAGGGGTATCGCCGGCCTCGCCATCGCCTCCGTCCCGGCCGACGCACGGAGGGGTCTCGCCGGCGACCCACCACCTGGCCTCCCGCCACCCTTCTCGTCTTCGTGTGACCCTTGGACTCTTTGTTTTCTTCCATCGTCTTGGACGTCTGGGATCCGTCCTTGAGGGGGGGGTACTGTCACAATCCGGGTGTTGTTCCCGTGACAGTTTAGGTTTTGAGTGGGGTTTCCTTTGTTGTGGTGGTTTCGTTGCACGTTAGTTTTCCTTTGATTAGACGTACCTGTTCCTCATTTGTCCTTTGAGCTATTTAAGTTCAGGTGTGTGCACCTTTAGTTTGTCGGGTCATTGTCATTTTTATCATTTGGATGTCGTCTGTGCCTCGTGTTCGTGTGGACCTGCTTTGTATGTTTTTTCCGCTGCTTCGCAGCCTACACGACTATTATTAAAAGATTTCTGCACCTTACCTGGCTGACGTCCTGCTCGTTTCTTCCCCGGGGTTCTTGCCATGCCGCGCCGAGCTAGCCTAGCAGCGGCATATCCTGACACTAACTTCTCTACACAGAACCGAAATAGGGCCGGCGCCTGAGCGCTTGTTTAAGTAAATGAGCATTCAAATCATTGAGTCATGGGGCCACATTAACTGGGCCCACCATCCAATGAAACTATCGGAATGCAATACGTCAGGTGACGTCAAGATGCAATCAAACCACGCTCAGATTTGGCAATATAGAGTAGTAAGCTAGCTTGGTTTTCATCGGGACTCCGGATGAATGAATTCAATTCATGAATTATTGGCAGAGATGGGAGGCTCGAGTCACGTGACTTGACTCAAGTCGCAATTTTTAGAACTTGGGAGTTGCTTGACAAATGTTCCAAAAAGACTCAACTTGACTTTGACTTGATGTTCTTGACTTGAGACTTAACTCGGACTTGAGCTAATTGACTTGAAATGACTTGTTTTTGGTTTAACGCTTTGTTGTATTATTCAAATATCCAATAATACCGGCATGGCTATATTTGAACAAGTCGGCTTTCGGCTGCTTTATTTTACGCATGCGCTCACTTTGACGCTATCTGACAGAACACAACATAGATAAGCCGGAAGGATGAAAGATAACACAAAGATTTTGTGGATGTTTCTTTCTATGCCATCCATCCATCCATCCATTTTCCACCGCTTATCCGGGTCCGGGTCGCGGGGGCAGCAGCTTCAGTAGGGAAGTCCAGACTTCCCGGTCTTTCTATGCCTTGTTTCCAAACAGTGCCTGCAACACAGAATTGAAATTCAAACATAACAGTAAAGTCGTTTTTTTTGTGTTCATCCTCTTCCTGCTCTTTAAAAAGAGCCGAAATTCCCATCACTAAAGTCCAGCCTTTTGAAATCAGTTGGAGGAAAAAAGGCGTAATAACCTTTGACCCAGTTCAAGGGTCACACAACTCCCCTGTGTTTACAGCTGTCTCTGTGAATACCTGGTAATAAAGCATTAAGATCATCAAGATTTCGAGAATTAAGTCTTAAATAAACAACAATAAAATTGTATATTTACGAGAAAAGATTGTCTTATTACAAGAGTACAAACGTAACTTTATGGAAATAAAAGTCCTAACTTTCTTTTATAGGCATTGCCTGAGACCGTTATGAACCGGAAAGCCGTATGTGGAGGGGCGGGGTACTAGAGAGTAACGGTGAGATGATGCCAACCCATGCTAAGCTGGTTGTGTCCAACTGCTCTGTTTTGTTGTCTGGTTATCCACCCTATTCCTTAGGCCGCTGACATAAAACGTGTTATGGGTGGAACTTCCGGTATAGCAACCGGAACTTTCACTGCGCTCTTGTTTTCCATTAGAGTTGGTGGTTTTAGAAGTGTGTTTTACTTAATCCTCCAAAATGTACAATAATGGCCCTGGGCAGCTCAGGGACATGCGGCTCGTGGTTGTACTAACATCCTACATTATGGTTGGGATACTCCAAACGACCAGCGAAGAGACGCCGGGCCCTGCGGAGACCTGACAGCAGTGTCACAAGAACAGGTAAGATATTTCCTGTGTACATCTTCCTGGTATCAGTTATTCCAAAAGTACCACTTTTAAACCATCAAAGCATGAACTAGAAACACAAGCTCCACACCGTGCACTCCTCATCTGCTCTCGCAGCATGTAATCACAAGCACGTGAAGCGATAACGTTACAATTACAAATAAATATAAATAAAGTTACCTACCTGCTCAGTTACCTTTATATTTTCTGTCACACGGATTATTGGCATTATTGGCTCAACATCTGCTTTTAGATACATAAGATTGTTCTCAACATCTTTCAACAAACCCGACCAACCTTATCCCTATGAAGGTATTGATATGCCTCAGAGCTTTTAAGATTGTTCATAGCATTGCCATCTGCCTCAATAGAGTAGCTAAAAGTGTTACTATAGGTGATGTTTGGCCACTTTTTCAATTTTAGAAGGGAATGTAATTGTTGCATCGTCTCGTTTAAGACATGACAGCTGGTGTTACCACATTTTTATGTAGTTATCGAGCCAAAACAAGAGTAATTGCGCGATTAACAGTTGTAATGTAAATAAACGTCAGTTCCGGTGTCTACCGGAAGTTCCACCCATAATTTACGCAAAGCTCATAGGGGCTAGGATTATTTATTATTTTTTAATTAGAACACACACATTTAAAAAAACAACCACAACATTGGCAAATACTGTGAGAAAAGAGTCAAAGATTAAGGCCAGACCAGGCTACATGATAACAGATGAAGTAAGAAGGAACTTACAAAAAAGGAGCTGAAAAATAAAATAAAATTAAAAATAAAAAAAATTAAAAATAATGAAAAAATCTAGGGTCATACAGTGATTTTCAGGGACTTGATTGTGTGAAGTAAGTCCACTGTTTGTTTTTGTCAATGAATTCAAGGGAGGAAAAAAATTGGCGGAGTTCTTTGTAAAAGGTGGGGAAGGTAGGATTACTTTTCAAGAAACAACATTTGTGGACAAAAAAAACCCTAAAATTATAATTACATTCAGAACATTTAAATATTTTTGTTCTCCTTCTAGCATTCTAAAAATGGTGGATGAGATCCGCCCGAAGTTCCTTAAGGCCCTGGATGCTGTGGGCGGCCTTGGTTAACACGACTCTGCAGCATCGTGTGGACATCGGGGTCGGTGCCCCTGGACTGGCAGACCGGGGTGGTGGTCCCGCTTTTCGAGAAGGGGGACTGGAGTGTGTGTTCTAAATATCGAGGATCACACTCCTCAGCCTTCCCGGTAAGGTCTATTCAGGGGTTCTGGAGAGGAAGATCCGTCGGATAGTCGAATCTCGGATTCAGGAGGAGCAGTGTGGTTTTCGTCCTGGTTGTGGAACTGTGGACCAGCTCTATACTCTCGGTAGGGTCCTTGAGGGTGCATGGGAGTTTGCCCAACCAGTCTACATGTGTTTTGTAGACTTGGAGAAGGCATTTGACTGTGTTTCTCGGGGAATACTGTGGGGAGTGCTCCGGGAATATGGGGTATCGGACCACCTAATCCAGGTGGTTCGTTCTCTGTATGACCGGTGTCAGAGTTTGGTTCGCATTGCCGGCAAATGGGTCGGACCCGTTTCTAGTGAGGGTTGGACTCCGCCAGGGCTACCCTTTGTCACCAATTCTGTTCACTACTTTCATGGACAGAATTTCTAGGCGCAGCCAGGGGTTTCAGTTTGGTGGCTGCAGGATTCGATCTCTGCTTTTTGCAGATGATGTGGTCCTGTTGGCTTTATCGAGCAGTGACCTTCAACTCTCACTGGATCGGTTCGCAGCTGAGTGTGAAGCGGCTGGAATGAGAATCAGCACCTCCAAGTCCGAGTCCATGGTTTTCGCCCGGGAAAGGGTGGAGTGCCATCCCGGGTCGGGGATGAGGTCCTGCCTCAAGTGGAGGAGTTTAAGTACCTCGGGGTCTTGTTCACGAGTGATGGAAGGATGGAACGCGAGATGGACAGACGGATGGGTGCAGCGTCTGCAGTGATGCGGACTCTGCACCGATCTGTTCTAAGTGAAAAGAAAGCTGAGCCAAAAGACCAAGCTCTCGATTTACCGGTCGATCTACGTTCCTACCCTCACCTATGGTCATGAGCTTTGGGTAGTGACCGAAAGGACAAGATCGCGGGTACAAGCGGGCGAAATGAGATTTCTCCGCAGGGTGGCTGGGCTCTCCCTTAGAGATAGGGTGAGAAGCACTGTCATCCGGGAGAGACTAGGAGTAGAACCGCTGCTCCTCCGCATTGAGAGGAGCCAGATGAGGTGGCACGGGCATCTGGTTAGGATGCCTCCCGAACGCCTTCTTGGGAAGGTGTTGAGGGCACGTCCAACCGGTAGGAGGCCTCGGGGAAGACCCAGGACACGTTGGAGAAACTATGTCTCTCAGCTGGCCTGGGAACGCCTCGGCATCCGCTGGGAAGAGGTAGAAGAAGTGGCCGGGGAGAGGGACCTCTGGGCTTCCCTGCTTGGGGTTCTGTCCCCGCGACCCGACCTCGGATAAGTGGAAGAAAATGGATGGATGGATGAAGCCAGAGGGAAGTTTCCCTCCCCATTGAAGAACTATGCTGTAGTTTCCCTTGTACACATATGACACAATGACACGTAAAGTTACCAGGACAACTAAATGTATTATTTCATTTATTTATGGTTTAGTTTTTTTGTAACTCAGCTCTGTTTGACCCTACAAGTTGTTTGTTGTCAAATATGTAATAAAAAAAGTCTAAACGTTTATAGCTCTTGTTTTTAAACTTTTAATCCTGGCCTAATTAAAATGTGTATGAACTGACACAACTTGCAAAAGCAGTGACTTGCATTGACTTGAGTGGGTCTCATAAAGTTTGACTCGGACTTGCTTGTAACTTGAAAGTAAAGACTTGGTGCTTACTTGTGACTTGCACATGAGTGACTTGCTCTCACCTCTGATTTTTGGACGGTTCTTGACGAATCAGGTCTTACTCATAGCCTTAGTTTGTAATGCTATGAATAAAAATGGATAGTGGTTTTGAATTGAATTAGAATGTGAATGTTTGTTTATATGTCCCCTGGGATTGACTGGTCAGTCCAGGGTGTACCCCACCTCTCGCCCAAAGCCAGCTGGGATAGGCTCCAGCATACCTGCGCCCCTAATGAGGATAAGCGGCATAGAAAATGAATGAATGAATGTATTGTGTAAGCTTTGCTGCTTCTGGAAGTGCCTGCTTTTGTGCCCCACTCAACTTTTCATTCCAGGGACGCCACTGTTAACTATAAAGTTAAATTATTGCTTTAAAAAATCTATACAAGGGTTAATGATAAATGGATAAGTAAAATATTTCCTCATTTTTCCTATTTCTACTTTTAGCAAATGATGCAAAGATATACTGTTTTCAAACAATGCCCGGAGAACATTCTTTTTTTCATGTGCCACTTGGACTGCTCTGGTACCTCCTGTCTGCTGCCTGTTGCAGTGCACTTGCTGGGAGTTTGGGGCAGAGCCAACAGGTGTACACTCGGGACCAATCATGACCAAGCCTTCTAAATTCTTGTCTTCAAGGAAAAGTGCACTTTTTTTGGAATTTTGGAATCATTCAATCCTTATGTGGGACATAAAAACTTTCCCACATAACTTTCCCACACAACTTTCCCATGTCTTTCTCTTTCTGTGCCTTTTAAAGATACAAAAAGAGAAAGATTAGTGCACGTAGTGGGAAACACCTATTATGCTTATAAAACCTTATGAAGAAAACTTCAACATAACTCTATTTACGCATATTGTGACATGCATAGTAACCATTCATTCATTCATTCATTTTCTGTACCGCTTATCCTCATTAGGGTCACGGGGATGCTGGAGCCTATCCCAGCTGGCTTTGGGCGAGAGGCGGGGTACACCCTGGACTGGTCGCCAGTCAATCGCAGGGCACATATAGACAAACAAACATTCACACTCACATTCACATTCATACCGATGGACAATTTAGAGTCGCCAATTAACCTAACATGCATGTTTTTGGAATGTGGGAGGAAACCGGAGTACCCGGAGAAAACCCACACACGCACGGGGAGAACATGCAAACTCCACACAGAGATGCCCAACGGAGATTTTGAACCCAGGTCTTCCAGATCTCCTGACTGTGTGGCCAATGTGCTAACCACTCAGCCACCGTGCGGCCCCATAGTAACCAAGCTACAGCAATTATTAACATTGTCACGTCGATGGAACTACAGTACATTAGTGGCACATTGACACTTGGCCAGAACACACCGACTAGCATGACCACAGACAACGGTCATGCTCACAGTACCTCAGACCACTACCATAAAGGTAAGGTAACATATTTGAGCCTACAGCATCACTGCTGTGTTTTTATTTATGAGTTAGCAAAAGCGAATGCTAGGGGTGGTGTTTGTTTCTCAGTTGCTATGTGAAAGCTGTGCGTTTAGGAACGAAGTTCCGGTAATGATTCAAATACCCAAAATACTGTAACCATTGCATATTACCATGAATGTACCTGTTACATGGTTACAGCATGGATGTATAAACCCTTCGTTGGAGGCTTTTTAGTAGCAGCCTTTGTAGGCAGTATAGGTGTAACCCATCACGTGCCTTCACTTTTGATCTGTTTTTCTATCTTTAAAAGGCACAGAAAAAAGAAGACGTGTGTTCTTGTCTCACATAAGGATTGTGGATGATGGGCAAAATTCCAAAAAATGTGTACCTTTCCTTTCAGCCTTGCAAGATTGTTTCAACTCAGTGCCTGCATCCAGCAAACCAAATTGTGATTTTAAAAATCCCTTTCACAATATGAGCGAAATCGGGTTATGGCCTGCTGTGTGTGTGCTAATTATACACATCTTGCCACTTACAGTAAATGTAAATCCTGACCACTTGTGCAAAGTGAAGTAAGTCTTTAAGCAGTATATACAGTACATTTGTCCAACTTAAGGAATAATTTGAAATAGATGAAGGCATATCAAGATCTAACAATGTTGTGCAGTCTTGTTTACATTTTTGAAATTCCTTTCTAGGAGCACAGCTGCAAATTCTTCAATCTGGATGAGCGAGTGTGGATGGCAGCAGGGTGCTGCCTCCATTGCTTAGCTCCTTGGAAGTTTGTGTGTCTGTATGTGTGTTCATCTTCATACCTGCTTCCATTTCCACCAATAGCCTGTAAATCCCTTTTTTTCAAGAAAGTGGTGGTGAAGGTGGGCCCCATCCCACACGTTAACCCAGAAAGGGAAAGGCCTGGACCAGCTCGTACCCCAAATGGGGGCCTGGGAGGCATCCCTCAACTCTTGGAAATGTTAGCTAGCAGAGTGTGAGGAGGTCCAAAGTGTCTGCTGAGGGTCTGATGCTAGACAGAGATTTAAAAGGCATGCACAGATGTGTTCTCCACGGAAGCTTTGCTGCCGTTGTCAGGAGAAATATTTTGTTGACAAAAAACTCTCAGCCTACAAGATATTACCCTCGTATAACGTTTCAGTCTGCTTTATTTGAACACACGTGTTCTCGGTCTCCATGGCAACCAGACAGCACAGTAGTCAGCCACAAGTTAGAAAACCAAAGTACATGAAGCAGCAGAAAGCAAAGCGCAGGGATTTGATTATTTATTTTCAAACTTTATTTTAGACTTTACATTTTTGTTCAAATTAATGTTACTGATTGGAAGCCAAACATATTTAAATATTTAAAAAAAACATTTACATCAGAAGTTCACTGAAGTGATGTTAGTACACATTCTTTAAAAACGTTTTAGTGGTATAGGCAGCAAAGACAAAGGCAGTTGGCACCAAATTGACTTTTCTATTTGGGGATTAATAGAGCCTCTTCCTGAAATAAGCAACTGTGCTGCTGGTGGGTGGATCTTAGATGATGAGGTCTTGGTCCACATCCTCTGTAAACACACGAGGTTCAACTTTTAAAACATTTACAAGCTAATTGTAACATTTGTGCGGGTGAAACAGGAAGAAGCAAGCTAGCTGTTGTGGTTGATACTCACGCTCCTTGATGCCAAAACAGGCGGCCCACTCTTCCAGGGCGATGTACTTGTCGTCGTCGGCGTCACACTCCTCAAAAAAGCGTGTGGTGCAATGCTCCATGGGAATGAGGGGGGCGCGCAGGGGGGCCAGCTCAGTGTGGGTCAGGTAGCTGTGGGGCAAACAAACTGGGTCAACATGACGTGAGAGGGACAAGAGTGGCAGCCACCTGGAGCTCTTACCCGTCGGTGGGATGCTGGTCAAGTTGTCCAAATTGCCAATGGACCGGGAAGATGTACATGTTGTAATTCTTCACAAAGTCGTGGGCCAGTAGGTCCAGGGAATGCTCACCGGCCTGAAGCCTTTTTTCATTCTCGTAGATCTTCTTCACCTGAAAGCCAACAAGTCACATGATTAAGTACGTCTTTATTCAGTCCCACAAAAAATGCATCCAGGGCTGTGTTTGGCACATGTCTGTAGTTACACTTAGCATTTTGAGAGCATAAATCAATATGTTTACCCTGAGCAGTACAATAAAATGCAGTGTCAGTACTCAGATGTGGTAAATGGTCTTTCACATGTATTGCTTTTCCACCTTTGCAGTGCTCAAAGCGCTTTGGCAATGTTTAGATCGACATTTGCCTATTGATGACACAACATCGGAGCAACTGGGGGTTCAGTATCTTGCCCAAGGATACTTCCGCATCATGGGATCAAACCCGCAACCCTCAGGTTGGGAGAGAACCACTCTTACCATTTGAACCATGCCGCCATGCCATGTTCTACTCAGAAGACTCAAAATGGCAAATTTGCAGCAATGAACCCTTATCACCTTCATTAGTGACCATCCTGGCTACATAGGAGAACAGAAGGGACTAACTCAAGTGGTTGCATTTTGCCATTCAAAGGGAGAGAAGAAGCAAACAAATATTGTGATTGTCATTTGCGGTAAGTGTTTGGCAGTAATTGATCTGGGAAAGCACTACACGGTCAAATTTCATGCAGACAGTGAATGTAGTGTACTGTACAGTATATTGAAGCGTATTCTATTTGAGACACAGTGATTATGTCTAAATGAAGTGTACTTGCGCTTTGTCTTTTGAATGTGTTCACACTTTCTGCACTGAATATGGTGAGTGCTCCGTGATGAACACTGGCAGCTGAGGAGAAACTCATAGGGGTGGAAAGAAATGAACAGAAGAAAATATTATACACATTGTTTCACGGGTTCCGGGAGAAAAAAAAACGGAAGAAATAATGGCACAGTTGTAGAACTGCTGTTGGTGATTTTTTTTTTATTCCCACGTGAAAGCCAAAAGAAACTCAAAAAATATTTACAAGAAGGAATACCTCCAACTACTTATAACCAACACTGTTACAGTTCACCTTGACACTTCCAACCTAATTCCCTCCTCCGATAGGGATGAATCCTTCCCTTTAAATACCCCACCCCAGCAATCCCGTTTACATCCAACACAATGCAATTATGTACGGCAGAAATGTCATAATAACCACCAATACCCATGTCCCTCCGATGCCATAACAAACATGGACTCACAAACACATTTTCATTTAAACCCAGCACTTAGTTTAGTCCACAGTCACATGACCACCACAAGCGTGCCAATTTATGCTTCTTAGAAGTGCTTTGTTTGGCGTGTGTGGTGAGTGAGCGTGATGCCAGCCTTGCGTTTCAACAGGTAAGACCTTCATGTGTGTAAGGTGTACCGTGGGCATACGTGTGGCATGGGCATTGAATGTGCAACCTTGGATGTCTGGCACTCAACAGTGATGCAATGAATAGTCCGTGAAAGGTACACCCCATTCGCTTTCAGCACGCACACTCCCCTTGGGAGAGTAAGAGACAGAGAAAGAAAGAGAGAGAACAAGAGAGAGACGGAACGAGAGAGAGAGAAAAGCACTGGGTCTTAATGGGACGGAGGGGGTGCCTTTTACGCCGTCACACATTGACACTTTGTGCATGAGTGCATGACAGTATATTGTCAAAATGTGTGCACCGAGGAGTACACAAAGTGTACTTTGAGAAACAATCTAGGAAAACCCAATGAATTTTTGTCCAAGACACGTCTTCACACGAAGCATAAATGGCACCTACAGGATTGGAGGGGAACAGAATCACCTGCTTTAACTTGCTGTAACATTGATCAAATGGACTAGCTGCTATGCTAGGTGTGTAACTGACTTGTGGAAGTAGCATCCACCCTTGAGAGTCAATGAAAGACACTCAATGCCCGTGTGGACTCACCCTGAGCTTCTGCTTCTCAGTCAGCAGGTTGTTGTCCTCATCACGCTCATACAAGGTCACCAAGACGTTCTTCAGCCAGTCCCTCATGCGAAGAGGAAACTCGTTAAGCTCGTTATCCAGGCAGGGCTCAATGTCTGCACCAAATACACACGAGAGAGCTTTCAACCACTGTTGTTGTTCATCATCAACGGACAGACCGTGAAAACAATATTGTTACTATTATTGGTTAGGTAAAGAGTCAAAGGTAAAAAAAAAAAGCATCCGTAAAATTTCCTGCTCGTGTTCTCCACTTGAGCCCTGCCAGCCCTGCGCTGCCTGAGAAATTTTCCAGAACAGCTGCACAAAACGCAGCAGGCAGGCGTGTTTGAACACATCC
Organism: Oostethus manadensis; assembly: GCA_024372805.1. NCBI lineage: Eukaryota > Metazoa > Chordata > Actinopteri > Syngnathiformes > Syngnathidae > Oostethus > Oostethus manadensis. The sequence continues at coordinate 127,674 of QODF01000356.1, forward strand.
TCTGGGCTCTGAGCTGAGCCTGCCAAAGTGTGTGCACGCACACACGTCCGCACAGCTGCAGCCGCTCGGTCACTAGTCCCACATAACGGGTGTGGTGTAATAAAAGAGAACATAAACAACAAGAATAAAAAAGCATGGTTGACGGCGGCTGCTTGTGTTCGATTGGTCTTCATTGTTGTGTGACATCACACATCTTGATTATGTCCACACAAGCACGGATATTTTAAAAAGGCAAACCGAATATAGCAGACATGACAATCGACATAATAAAATTAAATGATAACTCACATGTTAGAATTGGAAATGTTTCGTATTGTTTTTTAAGCGATAAAATACAGCTATCAGCCTATCATCCATCCTCACTATGACGTTTGTCATTGATTGATATACAAGACAGCCAGACTGCCAATTTTAACACTGCAGCACTGCTACCAAACATGTCTTTGCTACTGCTACTTGCTATTACCATCTTTGTATACACCACATTGCGCACAGCCTACAGTAGCTAACCAGTTAGCCTCTCGTTTATTTATTCTAACCTTAAAAAAGGAGAGGTAAATAGCCAAAAATGTACCACTTCTGCAGGGAATGGGTGGACAACTGTTTGTCACTACTGTATGTCATGTAAGACTCTGCATCCATTGCTGACTACGTGGTGCAAGGTAATGTACTGTAAGGTAATGTTTAATCAATGTAACATTATTGACATCTTCTTCTTTTCCTTTCGGCTTATCCCGTTAGGGGTCGCCACAGTGAATCAATTGCCTCCATCTAACTCTGTCTTCTGTATCCTCTTCTCTTGCGCCGACTACCTTCATGTCCTCTTTCACTACATCCATAAACCTCCTCTTTGGTCTTCCTCTAGGCCTCCTGCCTGGCAATTCAAAACTCAGCATCCTTCTACCAATATATTCACTATCTCTCCTCTGGACATGTCC
>QODF01000356.1:131234-152360 GCA_024372805.1 Oostethus manadensis
TTGCAGCTTCTGCTTTCTCCTGCTTGTCCATACGTCCTGTTAGATCCTGCAAAAAAGTACAATTTTGAAAGTGATTCTGGAGTACTTTTTGTCCTGGTATGCAAATGAAGTATCAATGTGCAATTAGTTTTTTCCTCAAAGGGGTTATGGAGACTAAAATGTAGAGCAATTGGCACCAAACACTCATTGATTCTCAATCCCACTGACATGCCTTCCATAGAGGAAGCAGAGTCTGAGGATACGTACGTGGACAGTTCTATCACCGTGGCTGAGGTAATTGGGGTAGTCAAATCACTCCCCAGTGGCAAGGCTCCGGGGGTAGACGAGTTCCGCTCAGAATTTCTCAAGGCTCTGGATGTTGGAGGACTGTGTTGGTTGACACGCCTCTACAACATTGCATGGAAGTCAGGAACAGTACCTCTGGACTGGCAGACCGGGGTGGTGGTCCCCATTTTTAAAAAGGGTGACCGGAGGGTGTGTTCCAACTATAGGGGGATCACACTCCTCAGCCTTCCTGGGAAAGTCTACTCCAGGGTGCTGGAGAGAAGGGTACGACCGTTAGTCGAACCTCGGTTAGAGGAGCTGCAATGTGGTTTTCGTCCCGGTCGCGGAACACTGGACCAGCTCTACACCCTTGCAAGGGTACTCGAGGGTATGTGGGAGTTTGCCCAACCAGTCTACATGTGCTTTGTGGACCTGGAAAAGGCATTCGACCGTGTCCCTCGTGGTGTCCTGTGGGGGGTGCTCCGGGAGTACGGGATTGATGGTCCGCTTCTACGTGCCATTCGGTCCTTGTACAATCGAAGCAGGAGCCTGGTTCGCATTGCCAGCAGTAAGTCGAGCTTGTTTCCGGTGAACGTTGGCCTCCGCCAAGGCTGCCCTTTGTCACCGATTCTGTTCATAATCTTCATGGACAGAATTTCTAGGCGCAGTCAAGGTGTTGAGGGAGTCCAGCTTGGTGACCTTAGGATCTCGTCTCTGCTATTTGCAGACGATGTGGTCCTTATGGCCTCATCAGGCTGTGACCTTCAGCGTTTACTGGAGCGGTTTGCAGCTGAGTGTGAAGCTTCTGGGATGAGACTCAGCACCTCCAAATCCGAGGCCATGGTTCTCAGTCGGAAACGGGTGGACTGTACCCTCCGGGTTGGGAGTGAGGTCTTGCCTCAGGTGGAGGAGTTCAAGTATCTCGGGTTCTTGTTCACGAGTGAGGGAAGGTTGGAGCGTGAGATCGACAGACGGATCGGTGCAGCATCTGCAGTAATGCGGTCGCTGTACCGGACCGTCGTGGTGAAGAGAGAGCTGAGCCGGAAGGCAAAGCTCTCTGTTTACCGATCGATCTACGTTCCCACCCTCACCTATGGTCATGAGTTATGGATCATGACCGAAAGAACGAGATCGCGGATACAAGCGGCGGAAATGAGTTTCTACTGTAGGGTGGCTGGACTCACCCTAAGAGATAGGGTGAGGAGCTCGGCCATCCGGGAGGAGCTCAGAGTAGAGCAGCTGCTCCTTCACATCGAGAGGAGCCAGTTGAGGTGGCTCGGGCATCTACTCCGGATGCCTCCCTAGTGAGGTGTTTCGGGCATGCCCAGCCGGGAGAAGGCCCCGGGGAAGACCTAGGACACGCTGGAGGGACTGCCGGTGGAGCTGGAAGAGGTCGCCGGGGACCGGGAAGTCTGGACTTGCCTAGTGAGATTGCTGCCCCCGCAACCCTGACCCGGATAAGCGGAAGATGGAATGGAATCACTTTTCAAATTAATTAATCATGATTAATCACCAATTGCAACTATAACCATTTTTACACTATTTCATTGAAAGAAAGATCAACGAAAAAAACAGGCTTGTGTTTTTACATAGACGTGGGTGTAAGGATTTGTAGCTCCAAATGAACTGAACATGTAAATGAAGCTAAAAGATGTCACACATTTACCTAACACTAATAGTAGCAGCACATTTGAATTCCAAATTATCCGTGTTATTATGAGCAATGAGGGGTTGCATTCAAAGACACCAAGTAATTTAAGTTGAATTCAAATGTTTATATTCTGAGGTATACTTAAATAAAGCAAATTGTGAGCAAAAAGAAAATCCACTTATTGTTTTTCTTTGTCTTTTTGTTTATTTAGACCACAATTGTATGCATCATAAAAACGTTATTGTGATGTTTGGAACATCCATGAATGGATGTGTTACTCTGTGGGGAGCCACAAAGTGTCGCTGTCCGTCATCATAACGGAGAGGTGTAGCTTGCGAAGATGCGTATGCGGTAATTACGCTAATGAATTGTATGTAATTAATGAAATAAATTGGTTACCACCATTAATGTTATTGACAGCCCTACTAATAATAGGCCACAATCAACCACAAATAGCCATAATTTTTATTAGCTTTTTGGCTTGTGTCGTAAAGAATGTGCATCCTTATATTATGTATTTAATTAAAACTTAATTGACAATCCATGGTGTATTTTCAAAATAGAACACAAGTCATAAAGTTATTGAATTATGGACGCTGATTTTACTTTGTGCAGTAGTAGTTACTTTGCGTGCACCCATGGGTGATTCAAAAAACAGCTATATTTTTGCTTGGTTCACCTTTGCAGGGTCCGATGTAGTCCAAGTGCAGCTTGTGACCCTTCTTGGTTCCCTCCAGGGTGCACTTGGTGGCAAAGAAGTGGCAGGAAGTGTCGTAGGTCTTGTTGTCAGTGCCACAAACCTGCACAATAGCAGAGCAGTGAGAAGCATCTGTCTAAAGGCCACCCTGCTCAGGTCCTGTTTTGGGGGCCACTTGGACTGGTCCTGGTCTCGATGAAAACACGGCACTAACTAGGATTTTTTTTGAAATGCTTGATGGCAATGAACTCACATGCTCAAATGGTCCCTCTGCAGGGGGGCAGGTGGAGGGGTCCTGACACACACACATAGGGGTGTTGCTCTCATCCACCTCACACACTTTGCCCTTCTTGCAGTGGTGCTGCAGGCATGGGTCTGATGACAAAACACACGTATGATTCTGATGCATGATTCCCCCTCAGTGTCCTGGCTCCCACTGTTCTATGACCCATTCTTATCCCATCACTTTTTGCTGTAATTTCACAGACTAATTACAGTCTTATTATTTCTATCACCAATGAATTACTTGCAAGAGGAGCAATGGGATTAAGGAAATGACGCGCACACAAATGTCACAGGTGAGCGAGCGTGCTACGTTGAAAAGTGAGACGCTGCAAAGGGGAGACATGCGTGTGCATGCAATCATACTATGCCCTGGCCCACCTCTGCCAATTGTGCCTTTTGTGAAATCTTTGGATGTGGGCCTACCTAGGTGACATCACCATTTATTTGGAAACTATGGAGCCCCCAAGGGAAAAATATGTTGGAAAAAAGAGGGTTATGGTTAGGGTTCCTAACCTATATCCTGATGATATTATCCAGATTTCCAGCCGAGGAGATATGTTAGACTTGACAAAGTAAGTTGATAATTATCGTTGTGGGACCAATTAAGTCTGATTGCAAATTTTATGTTCTGTTGAGTTGCCTCTTCAGAACCTGGGATTGTTGAGCCATTTTCTCCACAGTCAAGCAATTAACCAGTTCAAAGTACTTATTTGTCGTTCCATTTCAGCCATTGTTTAAATCTTTTGTTAAAATCATTATTGTTGCTCTCTCGTTTTAAGTGAGTGCGTAATGGGTGGCTCCGAAGCCTTTCAGACTGACAAAAGAAGGTCTTGCATCTTGGAACAATCACAGGACAATCACCACTGGTGGAGGCTTGTGCGGTGGCATACCGGCCAATTCAGATTATTTAGACATTTCAAAAGAACAATTTAACAGTACAACATGTCATTCAGTTTCTGAAGGTTATAAGGTTGTGTTTTCTTGCTGCACACATCTGATATATGAGTTTCATTGCCTGCTTGCATATTGAGTGATGGTTTTAATGACTAACATTATGTAATGCACTATGACAGATGAGAAAGAATCATTTCACGCGTGTACAGTTTTGCAGCTTCCTTCTAATAAGACCAGCAGATGATTTGGTCATACTTTGTAGATATACTTAACCAGGCCATCAAACTTTGAAGTTTTTACCTACAAATACCGTATTATGGCGCAATAACTGCTACTATGTATGCGTGTGTGTCGTTGCGGTCCAGCTGGGCTGTGTTTGTCGTGGTGCCCGCTTCCTGCACACTGCACTGCCGCCCCCCCCTCTTGTCCCCACTGAGGTCACAGTGCTCTCTCATTACCATGCTGGATTTTCCACTTTGAGGCTACTTTGCAGTGTGTCTTGCTGTGGTCCTTTGTGTGTGCGTGTGTGTGTGGGTGGGTGTGTGCACTCACTCTCAGCAACATCTTCTTCAACCTCGATGGCCTCGTCAAACTCTCCGATCTCCACCTGCACCGGGTTGGCCCCTACCTCCACCTCCTGGGCAACACAGAGGTCGAAGATCAGACTGGAAGCGGATTTAACTGCGTGAAGCATTCACTGAAGGAATTTTCAAACAGCGGAGACTACAAAGAAGCTTTTATTTGTGACTGCTGACGCATTGAGGTCAAACTGGACCACTTCCTGAAAGTTCCCTGAAGGAACAGGCCTGGGAGTGGTGGCACCAAGATGGCCAACAGTAACAAGCATAAGTTGAAGCCGGCAAGAAGTCACAACATCTTGGCAGGCTACATTTTCCATCTGTGTTATTTGCGCTTCCCAGGAGAAGCCAGCATTCACATGCCAACCTTAGTTTTGTTTTCCAAACATACACTTTGGAACACATAATAGAAACTTTCACAAAGTTCCGTGTTGCTTTGTTAAATCAACTCCTACTTTCTGATCAGAACACTTTGACCTTTGCCCTACTTATAAGTAGGGCAAAGGTCTGCCTTACACTCAAAAGGGTTCTGATGATGTGAAAGAACAATGAACCATCTCATTTCCACACACATGACATCATCAGGACTAACATGATGGGATCTAAACAAACAAGAACGTGCTGCACATTGCAGAAATTTCCATTGTAACATGCCGACTCACCTCCACAACTGGATCCTCCGCTATGGCCTCATCCACCATCAGCTCCTCATCCATCGGCTCATCCTCAGTCTAATACACACACACCTTGTAAATTCCATACCAGAGAATAAAAAATAAAAAAGGCGATGATAAAGAACTCCTCAGAGGACTTACAGGGGCAGCCATGGCAGGTCCAGCAAGGCAGACGAGCAAGACGATCCACACCCTCATTGTAAACGTCTGTGGTTGAAAATACAATGACACATAATTTGATAGAAATAAAAATTATTACCCTATAGAGGGGGGGGAAATCAAAAATGAAAGTGAAAAAAAGATGCAGCAGACTAGTCCATTTTTGCCAAAATGTCATTGTAGCAACTGAAATTGATTCTCAGTAGTTTGTGTGGCCCCCCACACTTGTATGCATGCTCGATAACGTCGGGCCATGCTCCTAATGAGACGACGGATGGCATCGTGGGGGAGCTCCTCCCAGATCTGGACTAGGGCATCACCGAGCTCCTGGACAGACTGAGGAGCAACCTTGCAGCGCCAGATGGACATAAACATAATGTCCCAGAGGTGTTCTATTGGGTTTAGGTCAGGTGAACGTGGGGGCCAGTCAATGGTATCATCCTCCTTCATCCTCCAGGAATTGCCTGCATACTCTGGCCAATAGCTAACAGTGGCCTGCCGGAGGTCATTTTGTAGGGCTCTGGAGGTGCTCATGCTGTTCCTCCTTGCACAAAGGAGCAGATACCAATCCTGCTGAGGGTTTAAGGACCTTCTACAGCCCTGTCCAGCTCTCCTGGAGTAACTACCTGTCCCCTGGAATCTCCTCCATTTTCTGGACTGTGCTGAGAGACACAGCAAACCTTCTTTAATCGGTGCGTACTGATGTGCCGTCCTGAAGGAGTTGGACTACTTGTGCAAACTCTGCAGCTTCCCGGTACCACACCATGCTATCAACAGAGACGTTGATCCAAGCCAAATGAAAAACTACAGCAGTAGAAAGTCAGTCAGGGACCTGGAAAACCTGGAAAACTATTCCTGTTTTGGGGTCTGTCTCATTGTTGCCCCTCTGATGCACCTGTTGTTGGTTTCAGTAACAACAAAGCAGCTGAATCTGATTAACAACCCCCTCTGCTACTTAACTGACCAGATCAATATCCCAGAAGTTTGACTGACAGGTTACTATACTCCTCCTCCCCTGATTCACCACCTTACTGTGGTGGAGGAGTTTGCGTGTCCCAATGATCCTAGAAGCTAAATTGTCAGGGGCTGTCATGCCCCTGGTAGGGTCACCCATGACAAACAGGTCATGGGTAGGGACCAGACACAGAGTAGCTCAAAAGAAGACTCTGATGATGATTAAAAACATTAGGCTTCGTTTTCCCTCGCCCGGACACGGGTCACCAAGTCCCCCTCTGGAGCCAGGCCTGGAGGTTGGGCACAATGGCAAGCATCTGGTGGCCGGGCCTGCACCCATGGGGCCCGGTCGCGCACAGCCCGAAAAGGTAACGTGGGCCCTCCCTCCCATGAGCTCACCACTCGTAGGAGGGGCCAAAGTTGTCGAGTGCTAAGTAAGCTGGTCTGCGGCATTAGGCCTACAGAAGCTAGTTGTCGGTACGTGGAATGTCACCTCTCTGGCAGGAAAGGAGCCTGAGCTGGTGCGTGAGGTGGAGAAATTCCGGCTAGATATAGTCGGACTCACCTCAAAGCACAGCAAGGGCTCTGGAACCAGTCGTCTCGAGAGGGGCTGGACTTCATTCCACTCTGGTGTTGCTGGCAATGAGAGGCAACAGGCAGGGGTAGCAATTCTTGTTGCCCCCCGGCTCCAAGCCTGCACGTTGGAGTTTAACCCGATAAGCGAGAGGATAGTTTCCCTACGCCTTTGGGTGGTGGGACGGGTCCTGACTGTTGTTTGTGCTTATGCACCATACAGCAGTTCAGAATACCCACCCTTTTTGGAGTCCTTAGAAGAAGTACTAGAGAGTGCTCCCTTGGGGGATTCCCTTGTTCTACTGGGTGACTACAATGCTCATGTTGGCTGCGACAGTGAGACCTGGAGAGGTGTGATTGGGAGGAACGGCCCGCCTGATCTTAACCCAAGCGGTGTTTTGTTATTGGACTTCTGTGCTCGTCACGGATTGTCTATAACAAACACCATGTTCAAGCATAAGGGTGTCCACATGCGCACTTGGCACCAGGACACCCTGGGCCGCAGTTCGATGATTGACTTTGTGGTTGTGTCCTTGGACTTGCGCCCACATGTTTTGGACACTCGGGTGAAGAGAGGGGCGGAGCTGTCAACTGATCACCACCTGGTGGTTGGTTGGTTCCAAACGTGGGGGAGGATGCCGGTCAGACCTGGCAGACCCAAACGCATTGTGATGGTCTGTTGGGAACGTCTGGCAGAGTCCCCTATCAGAAGGAGTTTCAACTCCCACTTGCGGGAGAGCTTGACCAACTTCCGAAGAAGGCAGCGGACATTGAGTAAGAGTGGCGATGTTTTGTGCCTCCATTGTCGATGCGGCTGATCGGAGCTGTGGCCGTAAGGTGGTCGGTGCCTGTCGTGGCAGTAATCCCAGAACCCGTTGGTGGACAACAGCGGTGAGAGATGCCGCCAAGCTGAAGAAAGAGTCCTATAAGGCCGTTTTGGCCCATGGGACTCTGGAGGCAGCTGACAGGTACTGGCAGCCCAAGCGCTCTGCGGCTCTGGCAATCACTGAGGCAAAACTCGGACATGGGAGGAGTTCGGAGAGGCCATGGAAAACGACTTCCGGATGGCTTCAAAGAAATTCTGGTCCACCATCCGCCGTCTCAGGAGGGGGAAGCTGTGCACAGTAAACACCGTGTATGGTGGGGACGGTGTGCTGCTGACCTCGACTCGAGATGTTGTGGACCGGTGGAAGGAATACTTTGAAGACCTCCTCAATCCCACCGATACGTCTTCCAACATGGAAGCAATGCCCGGGGACTCTGAGGCGGGTTCCCCTATCTCTGGGGCTGAGGTTACCGAGGTGGTCAAAAAGCTTCTTGGTGGCAAGAACCCGGAGGTGGATGAGATCCGCCTGGAGTACCCCTTTTCAAGAAGGGGTACTTGAGTGTGTGTTCTAAATATCGTGGGATCAAGCTCCTCAGCCTTCACGGTATGGTCTATTCAGGTGTTTTGGAGAGGAGGATTTGCCGGATAGTTGAATCTCCGATTCAGGAGGAGCAGTGTGGTTTTCGTCCTGGTCGTGGAACTGTGGACCAGCTCTATACTCTCGGCAGGGTCCTTGAGGGTGCATGGGAGTTTGCCCAAACAGTCTACATGTGTTTTGTGGACTTGGAGAAGGCATTTGACCGTGTTCCTGGGGAATACTGTGGGGAGTGCTCAGAGAATATGGGGTATCGGACCACCTAATCCAGGCAGTTTGTCCCATGTATGACCGGTGTCAGAGTTTGGTTCGCTTTGCTGGCAATAAGTCGGACCCGTTTCTAGTGAGAGTTGGACTGCGGCAGGGCTGCCCTTTGTCACCGATTGTGTTCATTACTTTTGTTCACAGAATTTCTAGGCGCAACCAGGGCGTTGAGAGGTTTCAGTTTGGTGGCCACAGGATTTGGTCTCTGATTTTTGCAGATGACCTGGTCCTACTGGCTTCATCAGGCAGTGACCTTCAACTCTCACTGGATCAGTTCACAGCTGAGTGTGAAGCGGCTAGGATGAGAATCAGCACCTCCAAATCTGAGTCCATGGTTCTCGCCGGGAAAAGGGTGGAGTGTCATCTCCGGGTCGGGGATGAGGTTCTGCCTCAAGTGGAGGAGTTTAAATACCTCGGGGTCTTGTTCACGAGTGAGGGAAGGATGGAACGTGAGATGGACAGGCGGATTGGTGCAGGGTCCGCAGTAATAACGGTCGATCTACGTTCCTACCCTCACCTATGGTCATGAGCTTTGGGTGGTGACCGAAAGGACAGGATAGCGGGTACAATCGGCCGAAATGAGTTTTCTCCACAGGGTGGTTGGGCTCTCCCTTAGAAATAGGGTGAAAAGCACTGTCATCCGGGAGAGACTCAGAGTAGAACCGCTGCTCCTCCGCATTGAGAGGAGCCAGATGAGGTGGCTCGGACATCTGGTTAGGATGCCTCCCGGACGCCTCCCTGGGGAGGTGTTCAGTGCACGTCCAACCGGTAGGAGGCCTTGGGGAAGACCCAGGACGTGCTGGAGAGACCAAGTCTTTCAGCTGGCCATATATACATATCTATAAATAAAAAGACAGTAAACAGCCCACCTAGAATAATTTGTCTTTTTTTATCTGTAAAAGTATCATACAATCTGCTATCCCGTATGTGCTTGTGACCACTTTAAACAACAGACCAATCAAATACCAAATTTAATTTTACAGTTTCTTTTTACTGAATGAGACACCTGGAATGTCCATGACTAAAAGATGTGTGATACACAATATGTACAATGAATGATAACATTGACTTTTAGAGAGTATGTGAAGATCCCTCCTTTTTACTTCCCAGACAGTGCAGTGGGTAAGTTACGTTGTGTGTCACTGATGAAAAAACAGATTTGTGTTTGCGTTTGCCTGGCATTGTGGGTGAGGTAGTTAGGTGAGGTAGAGGCATGTGATAAAATACTAAAAACCATAAAAGGTTTGTATCTGACTCTGATTACTTGCAACTCATGTTACCAGCTCGTATGTTAAAAGTTTGTATTAAATACTTTGGAAGCCGGATGTGGCCCCCGTGACTTACTATGCCCATCCCTGGTCTAGAATATTATTAGCCTCTAGCTCCTGTGAAATGAATGCATCCATAAAACATGTTTGTTTTGACGTTCGTGTGGCGTTCACAAAACTTTGTTATTTTGCAGCTATCGTGGAGGCATGGGGGCTCATATTCTGGCCTGGTTTCTATGTCAACATATTGAAGGTTCTTCTTCAACTGACGCTCTTTGAACAACAATGACATTCGAGATCTTTCTGTGATGTAAGTTAGTGAGAAGTGGGGGGAGCTGCAACACAATCTAAAAAACTAACTAGTTTTATCTACTCTAGACTTAGTTTGACAAAAAAGAAATAGTTGTGGTCCATTTAACTATCCAATTATCTCGTCTTTGTTTACTTTATATGGACATGACGTACCACTGGACCACCTAGCATTGTAAACATGAAGACATTAAAATTGACTTGTTTCTCCTTTGGAAATAGAACAGCTTCCATTCTTGATGAAATACTTTTTTTGGATTGAAGAGAATGTCTACAGTATTTGAGAAGTTATGTGACGTCCCCCCGAAAAAGAGGCCCTTGTCATCACCGTCTCCATGTATAAGTAGAGATCCTCCACATATATCCTCAACCCAAATAAATTCAAGTTCCCCCTTCACTGAAGTCATCAAGCTGCTCCTCCTACTCCTCATCCAACCCCAGAAGTAAAAGCCCAACCGCCACCATGCCTCGTTCTCTCTTCCCCGTAACAACGCTAATAGCAGGTGACTCCATTGTCACAAATTCTGTTTTTTTAACGTTATCACACAATGTGTTCTCGGCACTAAGATTCTTGATATACTCCACATGCTGCCATCTCTTCTTCAAACCTCGCTAGCCGCCACTAAACACCTGACTTCAGAAATGCGACGCATTCCATTCAGAGACAACTTCCATCTGTTCTAGGACCGCTTCTCCGTGTATAAGCAAGATGGTATCTATCCAAACCGCCAAGAAAGACACGTGCTATCTGAACCTCTAATTTGTTATATAAAGCCACCCCGGCTGATGTTTACTACCGCCACCCACGCCCTGCAATCCCCTGACAATGCCTCCTGCTGGCCACACTATACGGATCATAAATGTCTGGAATTAGCAAACGTCACTGATCTAGATACCAGTTTTATAAACATAATTCATAATAATCGTATTGGACGGCTGGATGACCTAAAACGTTTTACTATTAATCTCAGATAAAAGTGAAATCATAGTTTTTGAATCACAGCACCTCAGAGACAAGCTTACAAATAATATTACTGGCCTAGATGGTCTTGCACTCACTGTACTGGTTAGCAGTACAATTTAGTGTATAATTCTTCTTTGTATATACAAATAACTACGCAGTCAGGCACCAGTATATCTTAAAAAGCTCACAGAACCATGTCAACCCAGTAGAACACTGCGTTTTACAGAATTTACAATTACTTGATACTCCTAAAATTTTTAGAAGTAGAATGGTAGGTCTTTTAATTACCAGGCTCCAGTCTTATGGAACCATCTGCCCGACTCAATTTGGGGAACGGGCACCCCCTCTTTATTTAAAACCCACCTTTTTGTTTATAGTTACAGACGGCCACCACACAGAGCCTGGGTCCTGTCCAAGGTTTCTTCCCCAGAGGTTTTTCCTTGCCTCTGTCACCAAGTGCCTCCCCATGTGAGGTTTCAGTTGGTTCTCTGTTTGTAACCTTGATGTGTAAAGGTCACCTGTTCTCCTTCTTGGACCCCAAACTTCTCTAAGCATATCTTTATGGACCTTGCTTTGTCTTACCCATAATGTTCCCACATGCAATTGTCCACAATGATTGTTGATGGTCCACAGACGTCTTGGAAAGTTCCAGAGTGACAGTTTGTGTAAGTAACTGTCTCTTTAGGAGAAGTTGATCTAAATAAGGAAGAAGGCAACATTGAGGAGAGAATCATCCAGGTATTTGACTTGGAGGGACACAACGTGAAGTGGTGACGCAAGAGCCAAACAAACTATTTTATTTGGAAAGCTACTGCCACGGTCAAAGTTGGCCTCATAAATGCGCTCTTTGCTTGCTAAATGTGTTTGATTTGCTGCTTTAGTGAATGTCAACACAGTGCAGCAAAACAACCACACACACACACAAACACACACGCACACTTTGAAGACTGGATCGACTCAAAGACTTTCTTCTCGTCAACAACATAACCTACAACAGGCAGGCACAGGCTAATTTTCTTCTCTGGTTCAGACACAGGAAAGAAGATCCTAGGCTGGAATCTTTGTAGTTTTCCTCAGCTGGAAATCATTTCACACATCCGTTCATGCAGGAAGAAAAAGTCCACACACAACCTTTTATTTATTGTCACTAAACTAATAAGGCAGTTGTGGGCAAACAACTCAGCTGTCATGTTTGTAAATCATTTTTTAAATTATATTTGAGGGAAGCCTCTTGAGCTGGAGAAGAGTAGAATAATTCCGGCATGTTGCAAGACTCACTTCCACACTGTTGACGTGGCCGGACTAAAAAAAAGTATGTTTCCAACACACCTTTACAAACCAAGAACAAGCCAACATTCCACTAATACTGAGTTCATACAACATTCCTTATGTATAAGTACATTTTTACATGCTATGCAGCAGAGCAGCCAGTGACTGCTGCAAAGGGTGCTAAGTATGCATGCTCTGCACACACCATTTGAGGAGTTTACAGTACATAATAATAAAAATAATTCCATTCATAATTCCAAATTTTGGAGAATAAGACAAAAAAATATCAGGAAAAGGTTGACTGAGGTCAGTCATTTTCCGTCCAAATATTTGGATTATGTTCGCTTGTCATCAACATTAACAAGCTATTATGTCATCTCCAAGTTGGTTTGGAAAACCCAACATAAAAGGGAACATTCATTCGGTTTGGGAGTTTGAGTAGGCATGTCTGGCAGGATTGGGGAGAAAATCATCTTTGCAGCTGTTGACTGGTCGCCATGGCAACATGCATTCCTTCACAACTGGGTGAGACATTGTCTTCCTTTTCAAACTATTTTCACTATTAAACTGTTGCCCTCCCTCTGCCCCACCCCCTCCCTCCTTCGCTGTCGATGTGGCAAACGAACTTCATCCTGCAGCGACTCTTTACTGTGTTTACACGCACACAATCGTCCAATTCATGCAGCTATATTGTGTGTCGAGCAGCACTTTGTTAGAACTGATACAGTTCCCCTTGCATGGGGACAACAAAAAATCAAATGTTAACTCAATTGTTGGCGTTTTAAAGTTGTCTGCACGTTTAAGTTCGACAGCATCGCTCAAACAACACATGGAAGAAAGAAAGAAAAAATGCGTGCTGGGAAAGTGAGTCTGAGTGAGCGCTCTTACCTTTCAGAACACAGAACGAGCAAAGAAGTCTGCGTGGAGGAGATCTGAACACCTCGACACTTTTGAGACAGGACGTTTGCTGTGGGACGACCCCCTAAGCCACTGCCCTCCCCCATCCCAGCCCTCACTTTAGCCCTCCCACATGCCAGCTATAGATGGTGGGCGGGGATTTAAGATACTACAAATTGAGATGCTCTTGATGACGTTACGTGGCAGTATGAGGCCATACTTTCCACTGCCAGCAGAGGGCGGTAGCGCGTCTGCTTACTTTGCCTATTACAGTATGTCTGAGCTGACTATTCCTGTATTTAACATGATTCTGAATTAGAATAGGATTCTGAAAATGTAAAAATATTTTGTAGAAATAAATCTAACAGCCTCCCTCATTGGACGAACCTGTGAGCCTTCGTTGTGTCGGTCCCGGGGGCCATCCTCCACATTTGATTTTGTTGGCAGAACCATTGATAAAGGGTTAAAGGGTTAGCGTACAGGCGATGCTTTACGTCACATTTGAACATTCTTAATGTCATAAATGTGTTTAAAATAAGTGAAGCAGTGTTCATTGTAAAAGAGCCCTATGTTCAGGGGTCGGCAACCTTTAGATCAGGGGTGTCAAACAAATCACATTTGACTGTGAAAATCCTCAGGAGTGTTTGAGTGATACATCCAGGTACTGGCAGTGCACTGCATTGTCTTATTTTCTTCAGTGTCATTGCACTTATCTACTGAAAAGATTATATGTACAGAAGCACTTAGTGTCTCACAGTCTTATAACGTTAAGCATCAGAACCATGCTGTAATGTATCCTTCCTTTAGCTTTTGTAAAAATATCAGTTCTCTTTTCTCTGTTAGTGTTGTTTGGGCTATGTAACTCAATGACCTCATCCTTCACATTTTTATGAAATGGGATGGACCACTTTGGCCTGGGAACATTTGCCAACACAGCCGCAGAGCACTGAAAGACAGAAGCAATCCAGCATGTCACATATCCTTGTAGATTATTCCTGTCTGTTCCCTCAGGAAAGCTGATGAGGGAAACAGCTGGATGAAGGAGGGGGATAAGGGTGCAACGTGGCGTTTTCCACTGTGCCTGAAACCTTCCAGACATGCTGAGAAGAGGAAGGGAGGGGCACTGTATTTACCCTCCTTTTTCAGTTTTTTTTGCTTTGTCTACTCTGCAAACGTGGCAGCAGTGTCATTCACATGACCAAGAATTGCGCACACACACATTGTGTACTTTCCAACAGTAGGCATCATACTGTCCATTATTATACTGTACGTGGCAGGCAGAAAGGGGTGTCATATCCCTCCATCTCCCCTCCTGACATTGTTGGCCAAAACAAACACAAATATCTTTAGTGCACCCATTTTCAAGTGCAGAACAACTCATACAGTATAAGACTTTAGAAAAACAATAAATTGACCATGTATCCTCAAGGTGTTACAAAAGTGCCTTTGTGCACCGTTATCTCCATAATAAGCAAAAATGTTTCTTGATATTTTTTATTATAAACTATTATTATGTAATGTTATGGTTCTGGAGGAACGTTGTTTCATTTCACTATGTACTGCATCAGCTTATATGATTGAAATGACAGATTAAAGCTTCTTGACTTGACTTGACTTGACTTGAATTGTTGGGCCTTGGTAGAGGTCTGTAGAGTAGCCACCAGGGGCCAATACACAGCAACTTCCATACACACAAAACCCACAAAACACATTCAACAGGGAAATGGTGAAAATAAAAATACTGCAATCACATAGACGCTGCAGGATCAAACACTAAAGCAAATTAAAATTGCAGCAAATACCAAAAACATACAACAAGCAGACTTTGATTTACAGTATTTTTTTATTTCCAAATTTCCCTTTTCTTTTTTTTTTTACAGTAGAGCCAAATTTATTTAATGAACATGCTAGAATGTGCCTGAACTCGCAGGCTGCTAAGAATCTAGCTCCAAGAGTGAGAGAGGCATTTGTGTCATTTTATTTTTGTTTGTTTTTTTATTTTGAGCCACACAAAATACACATGATAGAACACAAAAATACACATATAGGCAGAAACCAGTTTGGCTCGAAAAGGAGTGGGAAGAAGACAAGCTTATTTACTCCCACCCCTATTCGCAAAACTAAGGCCTGTTATATTAATACAATATGCAGCAATACATGAACAAGATATTACCTACAAACACACATGCACAATATACTTTATTAATGTGTTATACCTCATACAGCTTGTGCCATTACTCATTATTATAACCTCATTATATCAACATATCATTCAAGTATTAAAGCTAATTATTGGAATTACTATACAGTAAATATATACTGTATATATCTATATATTTTTATGCATACAAAAGAAATTTTATTAAAACATATAATGGTCATCAGTGTTAATGGTAATAATAATTAGTGTAAATAGAACATACCCCGCATTAAGCTACAGCAGGCAGCTCAGGGGAGCAGCTCCCTGCTCTCCTGGATGCCTTTTAACTAAGAACTAACTTAAGATGTTGAAGTTGGACTGTTTCTTAAATTTTATTGAAATATATTAAAAGCTGTAGACATTTTATTTTCATTACAAAAAAATTGTTCTGCAATATTAAATAAGGCATCAAGCTATATGGTAGGATACAATCAGCTAATGAGGATTTTCATTCATCACAAGTACAAATATTGACATTATCTGAATCAGATATTGTTTCAGCTGAGTTGTAGGCTGATCCCTATTTATAAGCTAGTTATATTATTTCGCACCAACCACAAGTTATTTCCATGTTACAAGACTTGCAGTAACCTTGTATTTACATTATCAGGCTGTTATTAAAACTTGTAAAAAATAGGTTATTACTAAAACTAGTAGGAAGATTCTGCTTTAGAGAGTGGTAACGCTGCACTCTTCACTCCTCTGTTGTACATGTAAGTTGTACACTTCTTTTGCCAAAAAAATAAAACCGTGTTTGACTGATCACAAAGTGCCCTTATTTTTTAACAAGCACATGCCCCCCCAAAATGTCTGTGCAAAATCTGTGCACGCCTCTGAGTAACGTTGTGATGTACCTGAAGAACATTGCCATCGCTCACAGGACTCAAGTTTTGTTTGTTCACTAACCTTCTACTTACATTTTGTCTGTATTATTTATTTCAATCAAATTATACACTGTAAAGTTTTTAAAATACCGTCAGTAAATGTCAGTCATAATAAATAAATACATTTTCAAATGATACAGAAAATACACAGTTGTAACTTCTTACAGTGTTAACAGTGTAACAAGTTTGTGTAGTTTGTTTTTCCTGTATTTTTTATTTCCAAGTTGTCTCTCTAAAATAGTGTTTCTGTATTGTTTTTTTTCTCAAATTGGTATAAAGATTCTTTTTTTATGCTTTTTTCCCCCACTCCGCGAGTCTCAGCATTCACGTAAAGGGTTCTCTTATGCAATGGCGCTCTCTGCTGTACAAACAGGCGTACTGACTTTAAAGGGCGGAGAATACACACTTGCAAGCTTTGTAAGTACATAGTATAGTAGAGATCTGAATCATCAACTGAACTGGATAGTAGAGTTGCGGACGTTTCGTTTTTATTTGCAGAGGCTTCGGTAAAGAGAAAACCTGCAGTGTCTCAGCCTTCCATGGCACGAGTTTGACACAGACCATGCAGGCCATGAATTGGCAGGGGCGGACGTATCATTAGGCAAACAGGAAATTGTCTAGGGCCCCAAAAGTTCCAGGGCCCGTCTCATAGTAACTCATTATTGGTTTATTTATTCTATTTGAAATACAGTACTTATTACTGTTTTAGCCGTGTTTTACGTGGCTAGTAAAAAGTGTGTAATCTATCATGATACGTTTCAACTGCTCCACCCTCCCTTCTAATGCAATGGATTATTCGTGTTACTGCACATGTGCACATTGGTTAGCGGAGTTCCTAGGTGTAAACAAGGTGCCAAGGTGTAAACCTTTTCCCAAGTACAAACCTAGAAACACAACAACAAGAACTTTTCCTCTTGTCAGTGTCAGCCGCGGAGGTAGTTCTCTGGACTTAATCTTGCTCAGAAAATAGGAGCATTTTTCACGTTCACAGTTACTACAAACAGTTACCACTACTACTTGTTACTACTAATGCAGTGGAATATTAAGAAGCACAAAAAGACACAACTGCAGTTTCACTCAGAGTTTAAATAGGACAATAACAATGACATGTATTACCAAAAACGTTCGGAAACATCTGAAGCCATCTTTTGTAGCTGATCTAGTCACAAAAAAAATCATGCTCCTTCCTTTTAAGGGTCCGAACCTGTCAATTGTCAATTTCTTGAATCCAGTTCTCAGATGGAGTTCACGGGGACCACAATGCATGTTTTTGGTCCACTTTTTGGTCACGCTGCTTTTTTGAAATTTTCTGCTTTCAAAGAGCCACTGAATAGTAAAACAAACTTATGATTACATTAAATTGTTCCATTTTAGTTCAATTATTTCATTAGTAAAATAGCTGAATTTTCAGATTTCCTGTTCAAATGCATAGTAAGCATTGCTATGAGAGTCACATTGAGGCATCCCGCTCATGGTGCTTCAAGCAACCACGCACACATCCATTCAGGCAGGCTGTGATTTGTTTGTGGCTTAACACAAGAGACATTGATGTTTCCTCATTGCATTGGCAATAATATACATTTTATCACACATGTATTGCACGTACTGCTGTTTAACAGGCTGTCTAATAATATTTCATGAAAGTGTGTGACATTTAGTCTTTCTTATCGACCAGAAACGGCATTAAAAGTGCACAGTGGAATCTGGTATGTACCGTGCTGCACCAACATGTGCCAGTGTTGAGGTCACTGTCATGGAGCTCTAGACGTCACGTGACTAACGTCCGCGCACAATGCGTAGAAGACGCTAGTAAAAAAAAATTATATATATATCAGCATGTAACATTAGCGTATTTTGATTGAGGAAAGGTACTCTGTAACAGAAACAACCTGCATAGTATTTCCATTTCATTCTCAACATAATAGAGAATTACATCTCAAAACTTTTTTTTTGTCCACAAAGAACTTTATTAAC
Organism: Oostethus manadensis; assembly: GCA_024372805.1. Classification (NCBI taxonomy): domain Eukaryota; kingdom Metazoa; phylum Chordata; class Actinopteri; order Syngnathiformes; family Syngnathidae; genus Oostethus; species Oostethus manadensis. The sequence continues at coordinate 149,414 of QODF01000356.1, forward strand.
AAAGTGGCTGTACAATACATTGCAATAAAATATATGAACGTACCGACAACTTGTTTCTGTAGCCGAGGACCGGACCACCAAGGCGTCCGGCCGCCACCCAGCTCACTTAGCACCCGACCCCTTTGGCCCTTCCCACAGGCCCACGTTGCCTTTTCGGGCTGTGCCCATTGCTGTGCCCATGAGTGCAGGCCCGGCCACCAGACGCTCGCCATCGTGCCCCACCTCCAGGCCTGGCTCCAGAGCGGAACCCCGGTGACACGCGTCCGGGTGAGGGAAAACGAAGTCCAATGTTCTTATTGATCGTTAGGGTCTTTTGATCCACTCTCTGTCTGGTCCCTCCCCAATGACCTGTTTGTCATGGATGACCCTACCAGGGGCATGACAACCCTCAACAACTTAGCTCCTAGGATCATTGGGACACGCAAACTCCTCCACCATGATAAGGTGGTAGCTCAGGGAGGAGTGTATGGTCATGAGCTTTGGGTAGTGACCGAAAGGACGAGATTGCGGGTACAAGCGGCCGAAATGAGCTTTCTTCGCAGTGTGGCTGGGCTCTCCCTTAGAGATAGGTTGTGAAGCACTGTCATCCGGGAGAGACTTGGAGTAGAATCACTGCTCCTCCGCTATGAGAGGAGCCAGATGAGGTCGCTCGGGCATCTGGTTAGGATGCCTCCCGGACGTCTCCCGTCCAACCGGTAGGAGGCCTCGGGGAAGAGCCAGGACACGCTGGAGAGACTATGTCTCTTAGCTGGCCTCGAAATGCTTTGGCATCCACCAGGTAGAGCTGGACAAAGTGGCCGGGGAAGGGGGGGGTCTAGGCTTCCCTGCTTAGGCTGCTGCCCCCGCTACCTGACCTCGGTTAAGTGGAAGAAAATGGATGGAGGGATGGATAAAATATATGAACATATGAAACATAAGAGCAACCATGAACCATCAAGTAAGGAAAAAACAAAACAATTATTGAAGAGGAAAAAAAACAGGGTGAGAAAATGACTAAGTCTTTTCATAGAAGACAGTTACAAACTGTGAATATAATTTCAGAATTTTTGCTTTTGAGCATTTTTAAGGATTTCAGATACAATTTAAGTCATTTTTAAAAACAATTATGTTTGGTTGGGTTTTCAAATATTTGGATTTATGAATATATATATATTTTGCTAGACAATATTTTATTACATGACATGCTCTCTCTTTTTGTTTGAAACAATCATACCAAATAAAATATCAGTAACAGACGTTTTTGAGTGAAGGGAAAAACGGTTTTAACCATGTATAAATCTCAGTCCAAAAACATCCAACTTTTACACATGAGAAGAACACATGCACTGTGGTTTCTATTTCAGCACAACACAAATGTACACACCTTGTCCTCCATGCTAAATGGTATTTATGGTCTTTTAATGAATGTCTTTTACTTTTGGTGGTAAAAGGAGAGACAAATAAATTGTACGTATTATTAAGATTGTTTCTTTATCAAATTTTGAAAGGATATTGTTATTGTTTTGTTTTCCTGAATGGGTGTGTGCTGTTAAGCATGATCTGATAAATTATTGGTGCATTTTTTGTTTGCCATAGACAGACCGTGTAAAAGAAGCTGTAGTAATGCAGGTGAAGATGCACTTTTCTGAAAACTGTTTCTAATCAAGAATAAAAGAGGTTTTGGTAAAGCTTTGAGCAGCTGTTTAAATGTATATATTGGTGGTTGGAACTGAAATTTCTGACAAAGTTGTTGATAGTTAAGGTCACCCTGATCATTCATAAGACCAGACCCTATGTTCTTCTGCAACCAGTCATCATAATATAATGATCTATTTCTATGTAAAATACATCTGTTGTTCCAGATTGGAACCTGGTGAGTTGAAAAGTTGTGTGTGAACAGCTTCTTCCAGTAGGATAAAATCTGTTTATAAAAGTTGGACAAAGTGACAGGGGCTTCTCAATCTGAAAATCACATCTCAGCAGAAATTCCAGCCCTCACAAATTTTTGGGATGCAGTACCAAAAGGAATCACAATGTTGTATCCATGATTTTAGCCAATTCAATTTCGGTGGACTATTTAAGCAGTCAAAATCTATCACCTTGACACCTCCGTCTTTGTATGTTTGGACCATATTGCCCTTTTTGATATAATGAGTTTTATTTCTCCAAATGAAAAACAAATGAAGTTGATTCATATCTTATGATTTTAGTCGGTATGGCACGAGAATAAGCAGGGTAAATGCATCTTGATAAACTTTCCATTTTAGTTAAATAGATACAGCCCAGAATTGACATATTAGTTTTATTTTGCAATCTTTGATTTTACTATCTATGTTAGTTTTTTGCAAATTCAGTCTTTGTATAAATGAATGCCTAAATATTTAACCTTTGACTTCACAGGTATGTTGACGATATTTTCTTTATCACATTCGTGGATTGGAAACAACTCACATTTGTTAATAGAACATTTTTGAATTTCCATTCCAATCCATTTTCCTCAGCTTATTCGGGTCCGGGTCGCGGGGGCAGCAGCTTCAGTAGGGAAGTCCAGACTTCCCGGTCCCCAGCAACCTCTTCCAGCTCCACCGGGAGGACACCAAGGCGTTCCAAGGCCAGCTGTGAGACATAGTCCCTCCAGCGTGTCCTAGGTCTTCCCGGGGGCCTTCTCCCGACTGGGCATGCCCGAAACACCTCCCCAGGGTGGCGCCCGGGAGGCATTCGGACTAGATGCCCGAGCCACCTCGACTGGCTCCTCTCGATGTGAAGGAGAAGCTGCTCTACTCTGAGCTCCTCCCGGATGGCCGAGCTCCTCACCCTATCTCTTAGGGTGAGTCCAGCCACCCTACGAAGGAAACTCATTTCCGCCGCTTGTATCCCCGATCTCATTCTTTCGGTCATGACCCATAACTCATGACCATAGGTGAGGGTGGGAATGTAGATCGATCGGTAAACAGAGAGCTTTGCCTTC
>QODF01000693.1:0-25661 GCA_024372805.1 Oostethus manadensis
GTCCATAAAGACGGGAGACCAACACACACATTCACACTGCCTCTTTCCTGCTCACCTGAGCACAGCCTTTCATTCCATTGATGATTATCAGAGCCTTTCAGAGGGATGAAGAATGTGTGGATGGCATATCAAGAGGAAGACTGGGATGAATGGATGTCTTTTGAGTAGTGGTAGATTAGATTTCATCAAATATCCTATCTGTTCAGTAACGTTGGTGTTATGTAACATGCCGGATGGACTCAGTAGTTGCCCTTTCAGCTACTGAATTAATTACTCTGCAAGAACAAAACCCTTTTTTGGGGGGTTGCCTGAAGGCTGGCCCCTAAAGCTAATGAGGAATATGGTTCCGGACCTAACTCTAAGTGTAAGGTGCCTTGAGATATGTGTGTGAATGCCTCCAGCATTCACACACACATAGTATTCTGCACTACTTTCCATCTATTTTTTATTATTATTTTTATTCCACCCTTTTTTGTCCGCTAACTAGTCCCACAGTTTTCAGCCGATTATTATTATTATTATTATTATTGTCATCCCATTCAAATTCTCAAGATAAAATAATAAGCTAAATAGCTATATTAACAATAGCTAAATCACAAATGCCCTGTGATTGACTGGCGACCAGTCCAGTGTGTATCTCGACCGAAGTCAGCTGGAATAGGCTTCAGCATCCCCCGCAGCCCTGATAAGGAGAAGCGGTGTAGAAAATGGATGGATGGATAACTAACATAAGTAATATAAAGCAACGAGGAGACTCCTTGAAAAACACAGATGTAGTATTCTACTGTACAGTGGTCATTAGGCATTTGTAATGTGACATTATGTTACATTTATAAGAAAAAAGCCATTGCAGGAGGTACTGTCCAAGTATTGACAAGGAATTATTTCTATATTACACAATTATGTTATTTCTAGGGAATCTTACTTTGGTGAACAGTCTTTTACGGATATAGTATACTAGTATACAGTGTTGTGAAAAAGTGAGTATAATGAAGCCCATTCTTAAGTATTGTTTTGCACTTACCAATTGGAATAGAGGAGATCTGAGTGTAGATGTCAAGCATGCGGTTGCCATCTACGTCCACCAGGTAGTTCCCCTTGCTCTCCTCGTAGTTACAGAAGAAGTGGACAGCCCCAACATTCTGGAAGGAAACGTTCACTATTTTAAAGAAATATGTTCTGTCCGTATGTGATTAAATCACAGACACTAAAATACTTAAGAAATGCAATTTTGCCACACAAACATGTTTTTATTGTTTTTTTGTTTCTGCATTTGCCTACTGATGACGCAGCATCAGGACCAACTTGTATCTTCCCCAAAGATACTTTGACACGATCACAGCAGGGCGGGGGATCGAACCAGCAACTTTGGGAGGCTGGGAAACGGCTACTTGTCTACATGTTGCCCAGTGTTTTGTATGTTTTGCATTGTAAGGTAAGGTTGGAATTTTATTTAGGTCTTTACCTCTAACTAGATGAATTTCAGTGGACACGATTCATCATTCACGGTCCATTCATTTTGGTCAAGAGTTATTTCCCCCCCCGCAGAAAACACATCTCATGCAGCCTTTGGTCATAATTGATAAATACATAAAAATACAGCTCAAATATACACTGTTAGGAAGAGCACATTTTTACATGTTTGTCTTTATGATCACTGATGTTTTTTCTTCAAGGGTTACAACTTCACACTTTGCTCGGCGGTCTTTGAATGCACCACAGCTGCGTGGACATTAGCAAACCGTCAACATTAGAGGTGTGACAAAATAGATATATTGAACCACCATGATATTTAACCCTACAATCTCCCACGGTTCTGCATTACTGAGTCATCATTTTACATGCCGTCCTCACCCGAGTGCCCAGAAATTGGGCGTAAGTCACAGCAGAAGAAGAAAAAAAAACTATGAAGGACTTGGGGATGTGAAGATAAAAGGGGAAGATGTGCTAGCAAATCAAAAGTGTAGACTCACTTTGGCGTTTATAGCAAGAATGAAACAATGACTGACTGTGGAGAACAAAAGAAGTGTCTCACTAAAATATGCCACCAAGCTTGTGGAGAAAAAGTAAGAGAAATGCTCGGCTTCTTTCCAAATGCAAAATGCGTTATCCACCCAAAAAATGTGTTCAGTTTACATTGTTTGTCAACATTGTTGTGCTGCTCCGGGTCATTNACTGCATTAAATATGTATTTTTATTATGCATATTACTGAATAGATTTGACCTATTTGTGAGACATGAGATCCCGTGTTTTCTGCATTTGTCGGCATCAGCATTCTCCTTGTTTTTGCACCACTTCTGGTTGCATTTTGATTCAAATATGTTGCAAAAATATCCACCTATTATTTTTTTATACTGCATGGCCTCATTAGAGTCATAGGTGAACCGGAGCCTATCCAAGTTGAGGGCTCCAAAATATAAAGTGTAATTTTTTTTGTTTCACCCTATCACCGTATCAAGATATTATCGTTGTCATGATCCGTGTATCACAAACCATATGGTTGTAATGAGCTACCCCGAGATTCCCAGCCCTAGACAAGTCCCTTTCATAGCAAAAGTTCATTCATTCATTTTCTATGCCGCTTATCCTCATTAGGGTCGCAGGTAGGCTGGAGCCTATCCCAGCTGGCTTTGGGCGGGAGGCGGGGTACACCCTGGACTGGTCGCCAGCCAATCGCAGGGCAGACAAACAAACATTCACACTCATATTCACGCCAATGGACAATTTAGAGCGGCCAATGAAGCTAACATGCATGTTTTTTTTCGAATGTGGGAGGAAACGGGAGTACCCAGAGAAAACCCACGCACGCACGGGGAGAACATGCAAACTCCACACAGAGATGCCCAATGGAGAATCAAACCATGAAATTCCTGACTGTGAGGCCAATGTGCTACCCACTCATCCACCGTGCGGCCCCCCCTTTCATAGCAAATGTTGATCCAAAACCAGAGGGGTATGTCAACCTCCAGCTAGCAGGAGAGTTGGGAGGTGGAGGAGAAAGCCGTGTGTCAAAAATAGACATTTTTATAGCTGGATCAATTATTCAAGTGTTTTTACATTGGCCGGGAACGTCCCACTGGGCAGGGATCAACTGTACACTTTTCGTTTGGCTTTCCACAGAGCAACAACTACGACACAAGGCAAAATAAATGGACAGTTTACAATTTCTGGTAAACTTCTACTGATACTAATAATAAAAGTCAAATTTATTCTTCAAACGTTGAATTACAGTGTATTTTAAAAAAGTGGCAAATGAGCCACACACACGCATGCACACACACACACGCATGCACACACACACACGCACACACACACACACACACATGCACACACAGCCAGATGGCAGTGCCTTGTGCACATGTCTAGTTAGTCTCCCCTCATTTCCCACGGATGAGTCATTATTAAGGTTCATTTTGTTTTTTCACTCGATTGATAGTTAGCCCCTCGGGCCTTAAGGTCGTGCTGAAGTGGCAAACTGCGTGCTCCCGCGTGCTCTCCCTCACTCACAGTTCCATCATGAGCTGCTGTCTTCGTCCGACTGACCTTGCATCTAAGGGATGATTCTCACTGTTACATATTGTAAACTACCTTGACACTACTGTTTATACATTTATTTCCCGCAAAGAGCTGAGGAGGATACGTTTTCATCCTCTTAGTTCTGTAAATGCATTTGTTTGTGTGTAGTTTCTTAAATATACTTTTATACACACAAAGGATTTTCAATGTGATGGAAATTCTTCCAAGGATGGTTAAATTACCTTACAATAATGACAAACACAATATCAACAAATCTTATGTGGTTTCAGTGACGTACGCTGTGTGTTGAAGCCAAAGTGCCTGTTTACTTGTGTTAACAAAATAAGGGAGCCATAAAAAAAAGCTTGCACCAACATTGAGGCAGCAAACAAACTATACCACTTTTTCATCTTTTGTGAAACTCCACCAATGTAAAAAAAAAACATTTAATAACATTTGTTGCTTTAGATACTGGTTGAAAACAATCCATTGAGAAATTCAGACATTTCCCCCCAAAAAATCAAAACAAAAACAAAAATCTCCGATTATAGCCTTCATTTAAACCATGCAAACTTGTATGACCTTGCCTTTTAAAAGCAACGGAATAAAAAATCATTCAGAGACCACAATCAAAATGAGGGGTTAGAATAGAACCGGAATTGTTCAAATTAAAACAGGAAGTCAACCCATTGCTTGCAGGATGTTCTCCGATAAATACAATTCTTAAATAGAAACATTGGAAAGTACAATGATGCAGACAAATGTCCACGTTAATTATTTTATTTTCAGGAAATGAAATTTTCTTATTGCCTTTTGTGCAGCATTAATAGTTTTAGCTTGTAGCCCAGTTCCCGATCTCTACTGAACACTGCTTTTGCTGTATCCACTTGTCTTTGTCCATTTAAATAGTTCATCAAAAGGGTGAACCGTTACCAAACACCATTCATTTATCTGTGGCAGCCTGCCACATAAATTGGACCGCCACAGATTGATTTGACCCTACCCTTTAAAATAAAAATAAAACATTGGGGATAAATATTCGCCCACACTCAAACACATTATAATGGGACCACCTGTGTAGCTTGTCATTTCAATTCTAAAGATGACATTAGATGTATGACTCTGCTTCTTACCAAAGCACATATGCACATAGCACTGCTGCCTTGGTCCCGTATTATAACTCATCTGTTAATATAGTGAGATATTAGATGTATACCCTGTCTTGAATCATCATGAATGTTTTTTTAAAATCAGTTATCCACATTGTAAGGTTTAAACATGAGATAATGTTGCACATTTTCATTTAACTAGGATATACCTTATGTATATACTGTTGGAATTGCATTTGGATTATACCAATATAACTGTTGACAGTTGGATAGCATTCAAAATCAATAGGGGTCTTACTCTACAAAGTAAAAGAGTCTCTGAAAGTTTTGTAGAAACATAACAAGGACCTTGTACCAAATGGCTATTCCTGCTGTGAAAGAGGTCATGCATGTACATCCTTATCAACAACACCCGACTGACGTGAATGTACTGATTGACTTCCCTAGTCCAAGGCTTGTAATGTAGCCCATTCAAGTCCACACACTGTATATCTGTATATTATATGCAAACATGGATGTTACAAGTGAAGAGGTTCTGTAAATTCCGTCCCTCAACAATTTGCATGAACTGCATCGTGGGTGCAACGGCATTATAAAAGGCTCCAGACACCGTGGCACAGGAAAGTGGGACAGTAACGAGTGCATGTGAAAACTGCAGGAACAGTATTTGTGCTGCGGGCTCGATTTAACGAGTTCACTGGGCAGACACAATTGAAGAATCATACGCACACACGCACTATGAATTTCATTCCCACTGCGGCAGCCGTTGTTGGAGTCTTGGTGCTTGACTGGGCAATTCCTCAAGGATCTGTACATCACATACATCAGGGTTTCCCATACCATGCCATGACAACATAAAAGCCGCCACAACTTAATGGTTATTATTTTTTCAAACTTGAAAACAATAACAAGTAATATATATAGATATATACACAGATATCTATATAGATATATACATACAGTGGTGTGAAAAACTATTTGCCCCCTTCCTGACTTGTTATTCTTTTGCATGTTTGTCACACTTAAATGTTTCTGCTCATAAAACACAGTTACTTTTAGTCAAGAATAACATCATTGAACACAAAATGCAGTTTTTAAATTAAGGTTTACGTTATTAGGGGGGGAAAAAAACTCCAAATCTACACGGCCCAGTGTGAAAAAGTGATTGCCCCCCCTTGTTAAAAAATAACTGGTTTATCACACCTGAGTTCAAATTCTGTAGCCACCCCCAGGACTGAGTACCACAGGGAGAGCCATTATCCACAAATGGCAAAAACATGAAACAGTGGTGAACCTTCCCAGGAGTGGCCGGCCGCCCCAAATTACCCCAAGAGCGCAGAGACGACTCATCCGAGAGGTCACAAAAGATCCCAGGGCAACATCTAAAGAACTGCAGGCCTCACTTACCTCAATTAAGGTCAGTGTTCACGACTCCACCATAAGAAAGAGACTGGGGAAAAACAGCCTGCATGGCAGAGTTCCAAGACGCAAACCACTATTAGGCAAAAAGAACATTCAGGCTCGTCTTCATTTTGCTAACAAACATCTCCATGACTGCCAAGACTTTTGGGAAAAGATCTTGTGGACTGACGAGACAAAAGTAGAACTTTTTGGAAGGTGCGTGTCCCGTTCCATCTGGCGTAAAAGTAACACAGCATTTCATAGCAACAGTCAAATATGGTGGTGGTAGTGTGATGGTCTGGGCTTGTTTTGCTGCTTCAGGACCTGGAAGGCTTGCTGGGATAGATGGAAGCATGAATTCTACTGTCTAGCAAAAAATCCTGAAGGAGAAGGTCCGGCCATCTGTTGGTCAACTCAAGCTAAAGCCATCTTGGGTGCTGCAGCAGGACAAGGACCCAAAACACACCAGCAAATCCACCTCTGAATGGCTGAAGAAAAACCAAATGAAGACGTCGGAGTGGCCTAGTCAAAGTCCTGACCTGAATCCCATGGAGATGCTGTGGCATGACCTTAAGAAGGCGCTTCATGCTAGAAAAGCCTCAAATAAAGCTGAATGACAACAATTGTGCAAAGATGAGGGGGCCAAAATTCCTCCAGAGCGTGTAAAAGACTTGTTGCAAGTTATGGCAAACGTTTGATTGCAGTTCTTGCTGCTAAGGCTGCTCAAGCAGTTATTAGGTGCAGGGGCAATGACTTTTTCACACAGGATTGTTTTCGCTCTAAATAATAAAAACATTCATTTAAAACTGCATTTTGTGTTTACTTGTGTTATCTTTGACTAATATTAAAATGTGTAAGATGATCAGAAACATTTTTTGTGTGACAAACATGCACAAGAATAAAAAGTCAGGGTCAAAACAGCCCGTAAAATGTGTAGTCAACTGGCAGCTTGTCATATGCTAAGCCTACAGTGTTTACACCAGTGTGTGCAATAAGCTCACATTTCAATCTCATTTGACTTTCTGGCCTTTTTGTTTACCCATTCTGGCTGGCTGGCGGCATCTAGCAAGCACATTTTTGTCCCACGGGCCAGTTACAATTGGCTATGGCGTTGATGGGACATTTGTGGTGATGATCGGTCATCGGTCAGCACCACAGCTTACTTTATCCCCGTGTTTTAATAATCCTGCTCTCTCGTTAGAATACTTATGGCTTGTCTTCAAAACACTGATTGAGTGCCGTAGCAACAGAAACACGTGGCGTGCCCAGCAGGGATGCCATCACAGGCGTCTCCGACAGGTAGCTCACCGGCTGATCCTGAGTAGTCACTCCTTAGTATTTGTGTTTTATTCAAACACGACGTATTGTTTGTATTTAATGACAAATGAGTACACAGAGTGAAGATGTGCTATGTAAATAAAGTGCAGTTTAAATGTTAGCAGTCAGATAAAACACAAGGAGCTCAGCACTCCTTGCTCTTTGTCAAAGTAGGTTTCATTTAATTGTGCTGCAAGTTGGATGCACCTGTGCTATCACAACCCTCAACTCAGATTTTATTCTGGACAGATTTCCGAAACAAAAACATTTCAATTGTCATCTTGACAGTTGTGTTACATTCAAATAAATATATCCTTGAACAATAAATGTCCCATGCATTCATGTTGTTTTGCAATGTTCTTGGCTCGTGTTTTGCTGGTTGTATGAAAAGGTTAAGGACGTTATTCAATCATTAAAAAAATGCTTTTTCTCATTTAAAAAAACACCTGCAAACGCAGCAGCAGCACGACAACGGTCACAGTCCGCCCTCCCGTGCAGCCCACCACCACAGCTTCAAAAAAATCCTACGGGAAAGCCTGTACATGCATGCAAACATACAGACACACACGCCGCTACACCCCTCACCTGAATTTCGCCCAGTTGTTGTGTTAGCTCCTACAAAGAGAAATACAAATCAGTGATTAGACAGGTTTCTGTCTATGTGTATCGTGTTACGTGTGTGCGTGTGTGTTTCACCTGTGAACGTGGCCCAGGAACTTCAGTTTTCATGGAAGGTCCATTGTAATCTAATTCCACCTGGGCTTTTGGCGCTGCTTTGCTTGCATATCGGCATCCTGTTGACAAAGGTAACACAGGACCTGTCAGACCTTTTGAAGAGATTTTAAAGCAATTATGTCTCCAAAGAAATATTGTCTGGCGTTGCAGAAGCACTGCACTGTCTCCTGCAGTGCTGCACATCCTGTACTGCTGCATCAAGCTGCATCACCTTTCCAGTCTCCTGCCATCCAAAAGGAGACTGAGGAGTGCATACTTTGACTAATAATAGTCCGCATTTATGCATGAGACAGCATGATTTAATATTATGTTTGAAAAACCATCATAGACTGAAGCCACAACATTTGAAGACTGTATTTTAATTTAACCAATTGTATGCTTGAAATGACTTGAGGCAAAAAACTACATACAATTTGCTTCAATGTTAAAATATTCAACCAAGGACCAGCATGATTTATTAACATATTTTTCAAAACCGTGGTGAAGTCACAAAATTCAAAGTGCAACGTGGTGGGGGATGACTGCATACCTCACCTGCACACAACAGGTGAATGTCAGAATTGACTAACAACCAAACTATTTGCAGCAAACGATGTCAGGAGTCATATGATACCTAGACCTTCAACCGTTAATGTCAGATTATCCATGTTCAACTGAGCTGTTATTGCACTCTGCACAGAGAAATTCATGATATCAATGTACAAAGTTAATAATTTCAGTCTTTTTTTATTGCTTGCCCTCTATAGTGTTGAAAAGCTCCATGGCGTGGGGGAGGATCGATCTGCTTAGTCTTTCCGTGGAGCAGGACCGGGATAGTAATCTGCCGCTTAAACTGTTCTGTCGGGAGATGATGCTGTGCATTGGATGATGCTTGTTGTCCATGACAGCCTCTTATGTATGTTGAAGGACACCGGCCTTCTGAGGAAGTAAAGACAGCCCCCATCCTTTCCTGCACAGAGCATCCATGTTGGTAGTCCAGTCCAGTTTGTCATCCAGAATGTGGTCTTTTGGGACTGGAGCAATGCAGGACGTCTTCCATAGGTGCTGTTATTGTGGGGGGGGTGTGTGTCTGTCATTCTGCATCCTCTGTTTACTTCTGCTTCTGTACTGCTCCTTTGCTGCCCTTAGCTGGACTCTTACTTGCTTTACCTGCTTGAGCACCGTCACCATCTTCGAAGCGCTTCTCTTTCAGGTTCAGAAGGTTTGATGTCGCATGTTATCCAGGGCTTGTTGTTAGCAAAGCGGTGTACAGTCCAGACTAGCACAACATCATCCAGGCATATTTGATGAAGTCCGTGGTGATCAAACATTTCTTTCATATTGTCACTGTGCGTGCCCTGTCAGTGGTCTCTAAGCAGTCTATTAAAGGTCAGCCTCAGGGGACCAACCCCTGAAAGAGCGCTTTATCGGTAAATTCCTCATTTTTGATATATCATGTCTGCCTTCCCCAGTGCAGGCAGGGGGGCAGCACTGCATGCATTGTTGATCTTTGCATACATTAGGTCTATAGTCCTGTTGCCCCTGATGCTACAGTCTACATACTGGTGGAAGGCAGCCAGAGGATTAGTGTAACATGACTAAAGTCCTTGGAGATGAAAAGGAGAGCCTCGGGGTGCTGCGTTTGAAGGTTATCAGTCAAGTGGAGGTATATAAACAATGATAGCAATGACACGACTGAACTCCCTCGGCATATTGGCGGAACACAGCCTGACAGCCAGGAGTTCAAGGTCCCTACTGCAGATGGACATTCTAAGGTTCACATGTCCAGGATGACACCGCCGCTTGTTCACATACAGTGCAAAGGTTGCCCCCTCCCAGCCCGGAGAGGGGGTGTGAATTTCAACCCTGTGGTGTAGAATAAAGGAAGACGATCCACGAGGAGTTGATGTCTCTTCATTGGCAGGATTTATTCTTGCAAAAAAATGACAGCAGTTCAGATATCATGAAAGTCATATGCTAACAGTTTCATATCACCGCTAACTTCTAATAATATCCGTTTAACATTCATCAGTGCTGCACCATGTGCCAGCTCTCAACATCAAATTTTACACGTCAAAGCTCTCCGTGAATTATTATGCCTTTTAACCGCTTTCAGCATATTTATGCATTTTAGTGTTTTTAACCATGTTAACTTATTGTATCTTGGTTTATGAGCCTTACACAAGCCCACCTCCTTTGCGCCTTCCATTGGCTCGAGTCTGGGAACCCCACCCATGTGGCGCCTCACAATGAAAAGTCTGTTTTGATCACACACTTAGGTCACATGAGGATTTTTTCTGGAGAAAAGCTTACACAAAATACTGGGCGGAAATGTAGTCAGTGATATGGAAGAAGGTTTACTCTTATTACCAAGAGTGGGACTTCTATTACAAAGTATTGTAATGCAAACACACGAAGATCAAGCAGTATTACCTGCAACACGGAAGCACAAATTCTTGTGGAGGGACAGCGCAAGTTGCCGGCTAATCACAGAGGATGCCATGGCAGGAATCAGACCCAAGCGCAGAGCGGCACCAACTGCCCTTGTCTGGCTTCACCAACCAGTTCACCTGAGGTGAAGAGAAGGGGGGGGGTGGAATAAACAGGAGGGTGGAGAATTATAAAGTATACATGCACCACCGCTTACACAGTTAAAGAAGATCTACCGCAGTAACTTCATCAAAATGATGCTATTAGGGCTGCGGGGGGGGGGGGGGGGGGGGGGTGTTGGGGGGGGGGGGGTATTGATGGGGGGGGATGTAAAAATAAAATGTTGCATAATTGGCCATACCGTTGCACCAAAAAGTGAGTAAAAAAAGGGTTTCCCATACCATGCCATGACAAAATAAAAGCCGCCACAACTTAATGGTTATTATTTTTTCAAACTTGAAAACAATAACAAGTAATATATATAGATATATACACAGATATCTATATATATATATACATACAGTGGTGTGAAAAAGTATTTGCCCCCTTCCTGACTTGTTATTCTTTTGCATGTTTGTCACACTTAAATGTTTCTGCTCATAAAAGACAGTTAACTATTAGTCAAAGATAACATTGAACACAAAATGCAGTTTTTAAATTAAGGTTTACGTTATTAAGGGAGGGAAAAAACTCCAAATCTACACGGCCCAGTGTGAAAAAGTGATTGCCCCCTTTGTTAAAAAAAATCACTTAACTGTGGTTAATTTGTTCTTTTTTACTCACCAAAAAGTGAGTAAAAAAACAAACATGAAAAGCAAAACAAATATATTTAGAATTGCAAATGAGCCTAATGAACTTGTTTTTCTTTAATGCCACAAACAAGACGGAGCTACCTGTGACTGGGCTTTTATTGCAGGGTAGGAATGATCTCAAAAGACAGACAATAAAACAACACTGCGGCTGTAATACAGCTAAAACTCAACTCTGAATCACATGTCTAGAGGGCTCCAATAATGCTAAAACCTGTATGTAGATGATCGTAAACAGGTCTGTGCCCAAACTCCAAAACTATTCCATTTATGAAGGAATTGTACTTCACAAAAATCCACTCATCACAATTAACTGATAAACAAGGGATTACGGTGGTACCTTGACTTACAAGCGCATTGACTTACGAGTTTTCCGACATACGAGCCGTTACACGGACGGCATTTTGGTTTAGTGTACGAGCTTTGATGCGACTTACGAGCGTACAAACATCTATTTAGGCCCCATCCAGACGAAGACGATCTGAGGCTTAGATGCACAAATACTCGCACATCATCCATACGAAGCCTCCTTTTTCAGGGTCTGTAAACGAACACTTTTGAAACCGGGTCGCAGAGTGGAAAAGTTTGAAGACGCCGTTAGCGTCTCCATAGTTACGGGCTCCCCTGCTTACGTCATAGCCCCCCCCACACACACACAGACGCGCATGCGCTAAAACTGCAAACACGGAAACAACAATGCCGCCAAACTTCCATCCATCAATTTTCTTCCGCTTATCCGAGGTCGGGTCGCAAGGGGCAGCAACCTAAGCAGGGAAGCCCAGAGGTCCCTCTCCTCGGCCACTTCGTCCAGCTCTTCCCGGCGGTTGCCGAGGGGTTCCCAGGCCAGCTGAAAGACATAGTCTCTCCAGCGTCTCCTGGGTCTTCCCCGAGGCCTCCTACCGGTTGGACGTGCCCTGAACACCTCCCCAGGAAGGCGTTCGGGAGGCATCCTAACCAGATGCCCGAGCCACCTCATCTGACTCCTCTCAATGCGGAGGAGCAGCGGTTCTACTCCGAGTCTCTCCCGGATGACAGTGCTTCTCACCCTATCTCTAAGGGAGAGCCCAGCAACCCTGCGGAGAAAACTCATTTCGGCCGCTTGTACCCGCCATCTTGTCCTTTTGGTCACTACCCAAAGCTCATGGCCATAGGTGAGGGTAGGAACGTAGATCGATCGGTAAATCGAGAGCTTTGCCTTTCGGCTCAGCTCTCTCTCCACCACGACAGATCGGTGCAGAGTCCGCATCACTGCAGACGCCGCACCGATCCGCCTGTCCATCTCGCGTTCCATCCTTCCATCACTCGTGAACAAGACCCCGGGTATTTAAACTCCTCCACTAAAACATTGTAACACAGAACAATGTGAACATTACTTTTATCACCTTTATTACCATTTACGTGACCTTTTCGGGCCGTGCCATGGGAGGGTCACCCTTCCTCGGGTGCTAAGTGAGCTGGGTGGCGGCCGGAGGCGGAGGCCTTGGCGGTCCGATCCTCGGCTACAGAACCTAGTTGGCGCCGTACATTTTGAAGGTCATATAAAACAGGTGTTCAATACTCTATCTCTATTTTCAAACTCAAAACACGATTCGCTCAGTTTAAAGGACTGGGCTAAAAAAGTGAGTCATCAGGTGCAATTTAAAGCAGGTCAGGGCCTTTGAGGACAATCAATCCTGCATGCCTGCCAACTGATACAACTGTGCAATCGGGTTTTATTGCACTGTATATGCATTTCTGCTGTAGTTGCATGTATTTGGTTATGCTGTCGCCTCCAAAGGAACGAGGCTGTAAAGCTTTGACAACTAAGATAGAAAAATCTGTTTCTGTTTTCTTATGTAACACTGGCTAACGAATGGGGAACATTCAACCGTTTTGCTGTTCGCACGGTGGACACCCCAGTCCCTGCACACAAATTGGCACACAGACACACAGCCGGTTACTTGGCAACACCTCGTGAACTGGATGAAACTGGTTTGGAGAGAGTTACACAAGACTGCATCTTCCTATGCCTAGGAGGAGCAGTGTGTTGGGGTGGGGGTGGGGGGTTTGTGGCACGGCAAGTTGGAACTGGGATAAGCCGGGGTAGCAACACCGATGGATACAATATTGGAACCGAGAGTGGGTTAGTTCTGGTTCTATGGGGGGAAATGTCGCTTGCAAAAATGAGTCTGGTCAGAAGACTTTACACGGAGGTGGTCACTGCAAAAGCTTTCCTAACTGATCAACAATCTAATCCACACGGTCCACCGTCCTCACTTTGCGTCGACTCACTAACTGTCACGATACGACACATGCACCGAGGCAATCTGCTCGAGAGAAAAATTCATCACGCGGCTCGGCACCACCGCCACAGTAATTAACTGTCACACCTCGCTCGATTAAATCTCACATCCGATCCGACCGGAGTTTCATAGAGAAATGTTAGAGCATCGAGATCCATAGCACCGTGACCTTTTGTCTGGGGGACATGAACGGATCTACGTGGCCATTGACAGCTACAACCACATTATGACTCTATCACTGCAGTTTACTACCCCAACATGAATATTTACATCATTGAATGCAATAAAACTACAAGCAACAAATGCGGTTAGTGCAATTGTTTAGACCCGACAGTTTATGTTTACTTGTGTGATTTCTGTTTGAACTACGCATCACACTCTGTCTGCAATTGGATCGCATAACTCATTACAACCCAGACCCTGGGTCCTTCTTTTGCCTTTGCTTTTACTCGCCAGCTTAAGCCCTCAAGCAAATGCAATGACAAAAACAAAAACAGGAAAAGCAACGACAAAATGGAAACAGAATATGGACTACATTTGCATTTTTTTAAATTGATTGTCCTTACATTTCCACATGTTCCACATATTTCTCTTATGTTTGAACCTGGTGTTTGTGTTGACAAACTGTGGGTCACACAGAAGTCCGACAACAACAACACACATCACGGGTTCAATCACGCCCCTCCAGGTCACACTGTCATTGCCCACATGGCCGTTGAAGTCTCCCAGCCACCAGCTGGGGTGCTCTACAGCACCCCTATGATAGATTCCTAGACGGCCGGGTACTCTGAGCTGTTGTTCAGATCATACACACAAACAGTTGAACATGTTCGAGCATAAGGATGTCATCTAGTGCTCTTGGCACCAGGACTCCCTAGGTTGCAGGTCTATGGTCGGCTTTGTAGACCTGCGTCTGCATGTTCGGGACTAGCGGGTAAAGAGAGGGGCTGAGCTGTCAACTGATCACTGAGTTGGATTAGATGGTGAGGGTGCCGGACGGACCTGGGAGATTCTCCCATTCGTCCAGTCTTCAACTCCCACCTCTAGCAGAGCTTCGCCTGCATCCCGGCTGAGGATGGGTATATCGAGTCCGAATGGGCCATATTCCGTGTCTCCATTGTCGAGGCAGCCAGTCGCCAGTTGCGGCCGCAAGGTGGTCGGTACCAGTCATGGCGGCAAGACACAAACCCGATGGTGGACACCAGAGGTCAGGGTTGCAGTCAAGTTGAAGAAGGAGTCCTATCAAGCATAGATGGCTCGTGGGACTCCCGAAGCAGCTGACAGGTACCGGGAAACCAGCGGGACGTGGCTTCGGCGGTGGTCGAGGCAAAAACTCGGAAGTAGGAGCAGTTTGATGAGGCCATGGAGCACGACTTTCTATCAGCCTCCAAGAGGTTCTGGCAAACTGTCCGACGCCTCAGAAAGGGGAAGTGGCCCCCGGTTCACACAGTTTACAGTGAGGATGGGGGCCTGCTGACCTCGACTATACTAGGATATAGTTGGTCGTTGGAAGGAATACTTTGAGTCCTTTCTCAATCCCACTGACATACCTTAGAAGAAGCCTTAGTACCTTAGTAGAAGAAACAGCGTCCGAGGACACAAACGCAAACAGTTCTATTACCGTGGCTGACGTATCAGGGGTAGTCAACACACTCCCTAGTGGCAAGGATGCGGGGGTGGATGAGTTTCGCCCTGAGTTCCTCAAGGCTCTGGATGTTGAGGGACTGTCTTGGCCGACATGTCTATTCAACATTGCATGGAAGTCGGGAACAATACCTATGGGCTGGCAGACCTGGGTGGTGGTCCCTATCTTTAAGAAGGGTGGAGGCTGTGCTACAACTATAGAGGGATCACACTCCTCAGCCTCCCAGGGAAAGTCTATTCCAGGGTGCTGGAGCAAAGGGTACGACCGTCAAACCTCGGTTACAGGATGTTCGATGTGGTTTCCGTCCGGTCACGGAAAACTGGGCCAGCTCTGCACCCTTGCAAGGGTACTGGAGGGTATGTAGGAGTTTGTCCAACCGGTCTACATGTGCTTTGTGGACTTGGAAAAGACATTCGGCCGCGTCACCCGTGGTGTCCTGTGGGGGTTCCTCCGGGAGTACGGGATTGGTGGTGCGCTATCACATGCCATTCGATCCTTGTACAATTGGAGCAGGATCCTGGTTCGAATTGCCAGCAGTAAGTCAAGCTTGTTTCCGGTGAACGTTGGCCTCCGCCAAAGCTGCCCTTTGTCAAAGATTCTGTTCTTAAACTTCATAGACAGAATTTCTAGGCGCAGTCAAGGTGTCGAGGGAGTCCAGCTTGGTGGCCTTAGGATCTCGTCTGTGCTATTTGCAGACAATGTGGTCCTTTTGGCCTCATCAGGTTGTGACCTTCAGCGTTTACTGGAGCGGCTTGCAGCTGAGTGTGAAGCTTCTGGGATGAGACTCAGCACCTCCAAATCCGAGGCCATGGTTCTCAGTCACACTTTCATTCACTTAAGGTCAGTGTTCATGACTCCCACCATAACAAACACTGGGTGAAAACCTCCTGGATGGCTTCCAAGACGAAAAACACTACTGAACAAAAAGAACGTCAAGGCTCATCTCAGTTTTGTCTTCTTGATAGTTCCCAAGACCTTTGGGAAAATACTCTATGGTCTGACAAGACAAAAGTTGAACTTTTTGGAAGGTGTAAAAGTAACACTTCTTTTAAGAAAAAGAACATCATACTAACAGTAAAATATAATGGTGGTAGTGTGATGATCTGGGGCGGTTTTGCTGCTTTCCTTCAGGACCTGGAAGACTTGCTGTGACAAATGCAATCATGAATTCTGTTGTATACCAAAAAATCCGGAAGGAGAATGTCCAGCCATCTGTTTGTGACCTCAAGCTGAAAGAAATGCAAGTCCACCTCTGAATGGCTGTAGAAAAACACGAAAAAATGAAGACTTTGAAGGGGCCTAGTCAAAGTCCTGACCTGAATCCTATTGAGATGCTGTGGCATGACCTTGAAAAGGCACTTCATGCTGGAAAAGCCTCCAGCGTGTCTAAATTACAACAATTCTGCAAAAACGAATGGGCCAAAATTCCTCCACAGCGCTGTAAGAGACTCATTGCAAGTTATCACAAACACTTGATTGCAGTTGTTGCAGCTAAAAGTTGGCCCAACCAGGTACTAGTTTTAGGGGGCAATCACTTTTTCCACAAAGGGCCATGTAGAATTGTTTTTCTCTTTTGTGTCCAGTGCGTTTGTGTTCAGTTGTGTTGTCACTGAGTCATATTCAAAATTTGGTTGATGATCTGAGACACCTGTGTGACAAACATGCAAAAGACAAAATAAGAAATCGGCACGTGGGCAAACACCTTTTCACACCACCGTATACCATCAGTTGACCAGGCACATCACAGGAGCATCACATGACCACTTTGAGGGAGACTGCAAATGAGCAGGTATGAAAAACGAGCCAACTCTGGTCTGTAAAACAATAACTGTTTAGCAAGCAGGTTGTCTACATACTACTACAACAATGTCCACATGCGGGAACAGAACACGTGTGCACCAATTTGGCTCTGATTTTTGTGTTGTCTCGCTGCAGCGCCACATGTTTGACCCGCATCTGTTTGAGCAACCAGACATTACATCTCGTGCAACCCAGCAATAGACAGATTATTAGGTGTGTGTGGGTGTGGTTTACTTTTTCATAGAACACACACAGCATGATGAACAACTGCATATCTGTCTCATTTGTTCTTCTCAGCTCTGAGCCCCTCCCCTGGTGAGGGGTTCAGGCACACTGCACCATGACGCCAAAGAAAGTTGCAAGTGCCAGAAGTTTGATAGAGAAGGTGAGAAAGGTGGGAAGTCCTCGCGGCTCTTCCGTCCGCTCCCCTCATCATCGTGTTCATAAGCAAGTCTTCAAAAAAGCTTAAAAGTGATGTTTATCTGTTTTATGTTCCTATTCCTGGGCCTCTGGAACAGATGGATTGGAATTACATTATTTCCTATGGAAAATATCAATTCAGTTTTTGTATGTTTCAGTTTTCGTCCAACCTCTTCCAGAACCAGATTTGACAAATACCAAGATTTCCCAACCATGTGCATGCAAGGATCACAAGTCAAACGTAAGCACTCCACCTGATAAACACGCAAGAAGGAACTGGTTTCCGATGACATGATATAGCTATGTTCATCTGATCCGTGACAAAGTCAAACATTTGGGGGGGAACCTGAAGAAGCGGGCAGATTGATCCCAAGTAGTATCCGTGTCAAATTGATCCTAGCATGCTGAGATTGATATTTTCACATCTCCTATGTAAAATTCTTTTGTTGTGCTGTTCATGACGCTACATTGTTTACATTGTAATATTGTTCACGAGCTCGGGAAATAAGTTCTTGGACACATGAGGGCTTTGGGGGGCAGGAAGGCACGGGGGATTTGAAAGATCTGATAGCAGCTTCACTTCTGTTTACTTGCGTTGCACTACTGACTGTCCTGGGATAGTCACATGACTGTCTCATTACAAACACTCCAAAAGTGGTTTGCACGGGTCACATAAGGACTTCAAGTCACACACAAAGCTGGATAGGACACTTCTTTCCATGATATTTATACTACATTTGTTTATTAAATGCAGTATTTATGTATTATTTGTAGCAGGATATTTTAAGCGGCGGCATCACGTGGTAAAAAGCAAATTCAAATTATGTGTACACATAAATCACATACACTCCACAATAACAATAATAGTCTGTTTTGCATAATCACAATCACAGTAGATCCTGTTCATGTTCCCAGACCCAAATCTGCAACTGATATGCCCGTAGAAATGTCTATGTTCGTCACGCGGTTTGCTCCTCCGCCGTGAAAGCTGTAGCGTTGCTCTCCGATTTCAGGTCAGCATTTGCAATAAAAGCATTGTGATCATTTGATTGGCTCACACGCTACTAAAGCACAAGAGGTAAGGTACTCAGCGCTAACGATTGATCACCGAACGGACGGAATCGGGGTCCCGGTTTGGAGGTCGGGTGTGACTTTTGCCTCTCACAGCTGCTGTGTTCAAGGACCAGCAAACAAAGTGCGAAATCTCAATGCTTGGTGAAAAACAGTAAAACAAGGCCACAAACGTGCAGATATCTATTTATTAGGTATCAATATTTACGAATGAGGTCTCCTCTGGAAACGGGCTAAATATAATCGTGGGGGATCCACTGTGTGCATCATGTAGGTTGGTCTGGGCCAACAAGTACCGGAGCTGGTCGTTCTGTGACCCCACAGCGCATCGACAAATGTTGCGTAACCTTGGCCGCAGCGTGGTTACCCAACAACTGGGCCGAAGAGCTGGGTAGGGTTCTGATCAGCCCCTGTGTAATCTGGCATATGCACTTCTCTGATCTTTCTTTCTGGTCTCCACATGGACCCCCTGCGGGCTCCCAGCTGGGAGGGGGCTGCGCCCTGCAGGGGTTGGGCGTCCTTCCGGTCCGGCCAGCCACGGACCCGCCAGCGTACTGGGGCCGCAGTGCGGGTCAAACTTGTTGCCGGATGTTGGGTTTTTATTATTGTTCTTCCAGGTCCTTTGGGAAAATCTGGTTCCAGCTGGATCCGACCGGCTCGCACGTGCCACGGAGGAACACCGTGAATATGGGTCAAGCGACCTCGTGAAGGTTGACCCATATTGTGCAAAAGCCGACGTCGCCTGCCCCACCTGCCCCCCCCCCATCCCCCGGGAGGTACCGGCCGCCCGGCGGGACCCAGCCAAGGATGCCCGGATCGGACGCTTACCTCCGGTCGGACGACCGCTGCTGGTCTTCGCTAAGAGGAGGCTCGGCGTTCTGGTGGGGGACGACTTGTGCCTCACCGTTGCCGGCCGGGAACCAGTTGGAGAGGCTCGGCTCATATGGCGCTGGTACACTTGCCTTGGAACGCCCCCCTCCTCCCCCCAGTAAGCTCGCTCGTGATTGGCTGTCGTTCCCACCTTGCCTTCCATCCTTTCCGGCCCTCTGGTGGCCGCTTGATTCTCCGGCAACTTTCCCCTTGCAGCCCCAAATGAGGGATTACGCAACAAACCCAAAAGCCAACCCAAACCGAAACACTCCAGGATCAAATCATCCTGCAACGGGGTATTACTTTAAAAGCCAAAAGTATTCACGAAAATCTACTCAATTCGAAAAATCTCCATCAAAGTAGCCGCACGGTGGATGAGTGGGTGGCACGTTGGCCTCACAGTCAGGAGGTTCAGGGTTCGAATCTCCTTGTGGAGATTGCATGTTCTCCGCGTGGGTTTTCTCCGCTTTCCTCCCACATTCCAAAAACATGCATGTTAGCTTCATTGGCCGCTCTAAATTGTCCATTAGAGTGGGATTGTTTGTTTGTCTATATGTGCCCTGCGACCGGTCCAGGGTGTACCCCGCCTCCCGGCCAAAGCCAGCTGGGATAGGCTCCAGCCTAGCCGCCACCCTAACGAGGATAAGCGCTATAGACAACGGATGGATCTATGAAAATATCAATTCATGAAAAGGCAGGTGTGTTTACAGTGCACCATGCAACATAATATATCAGCTTACGGGTACACTTGCACAATGTGGTATCCACCTGGGGGGAGTGCTACTGTATTTATCAATCAGAAAACCAAATAGTGTAAGTTTTACTCTGTAGTAACAGTTACTCTGCTGCAGGGGTGTCAAACTCGTGCCACGGAGGGCCGAGACCCTGCAGGTTTTTCTTCCAGCCGCTCACTACAGCAGGTGTTTTTATTACCACCTCCTTCAGTTTGAGGGAAGAATTAACATGACCGGCTGGAGGGTGAAAAATCTGCAGTCTCGGCCCTCCTGAATTTGACACACGTGCTCTATTGTATTACATACAATTGTTAATGTTAACATTACAATCAATTATTCATATACAATTGCTAATAATTGGTGCAAAAATAAGTAAACAAAACAATAGGCTCGCATTCAAACCATTTGGCCTTTGCCCCCAAACTAAATTAGGCATAACAAAATGGCCCAACACATTAGATTTTTCAGTATGCAGCCCCTGCTTGAAAAACCTCTGGATTGCACCATCCAACTACTAAATCAATGCAAACTTACTGGTTTATACAGGTGCACTCGCACAACGTAGCAGTCCCGGCTTTTGCTGTGACACTCTAATGGAGCTCAGGTGCACTGTGTTCCACTTCCACAAATGGAAGCTCGTACACCTGGTGTTTAGTCTTCTGATCGGGCAGGATCTGGCAAGGCCTTCCTGTCCACAGAAGGCAAATCAAGATGATTTCCTTTCTCTACCGAGGGCTGCATACACAAGCACATAATGTTCTTACACATAATGATGTAAAAACCAATCCAATGTTGGTCAATATGTGCTCAAGTGGCTGAACTAAACATCTGAGCTTTCATGTCAGCGTTGACAATGCATATCGGCGTCATATCTAATAATGAATTGCAATGATCATTTTCTTTTTGCAATAAGAGCTAGTAAAAATGAGCTACACATTTAGACAAAATACGAGTGTTGTGGTGCACACGGATTACACATCACGCAGGATCATTTTGCATTTTTATTTTTGCTCAACTCTCAGCCTTTACAATATTAGCTCTACACTAAGTATTATTATTGAGGATTATTTTAAATACAGCAGTATTTAAATACTCAGTATTTTAAATACTGTGGTTTACCTATACTCTGTGTGTTGAATGCAGACTTGACAGCTAATTACCTAAACATGATTTCCATTTTGAGGTCTCATTGCACATGTCTGATTGAGATAAAACACAACCATTTTCAGATCTGCGATTGACTGGCGACCAGTCCAAGGTGTACCCCGCCTCTCGCCCAAAGCCAGCTGGGATAGGCTCCAGCATACCCGCGACCCTAATGAGGATAAGCGGCATAGAAAATGGATGGACAACCATTTTTAAACAAAGCAATGTGATGTACTTTTGACACCATAATTATTTATTTGTGCCTAATATGTACAAAAATATCACTGACTTGTATTCTAATAATTCCCTCACACAAAAAACATAAAGCACATAAAGAGCACCAATGTAAGGTATACATGCTTGTTCGAAATGAAACAAATGCCACACAAGTTACTTTAAAATACAAACTTTGATGTTTTTTCCCAGCATCATATTTTATTCTCCAAGACAAAAGGAGCAGATTCATTTCAGAGGTCATAAAACCCAAGTATTATAGTCTAAACACCTGTAGTGGTGTAGCATTCATCTTTTTGGAGTCTTTAACATAATAGGAAGTCCATGCCATTCCAGTTTCTTCCGCTTATCTGGGTCCATTCCTCCCAACCACGCCCCTCCAAGTCACACTGCCATTACCCACATGGGGGTTGAAGTCTCCCAGTAGAACTATGGAGTCACCAACTGGGGTGCTCTCCAGAACCCCTCTGATAGACTCCGAGAAGGCTGGGTACTCTGAACAGCCGTTCGGCGCGTACGCACAAACCACAGGCAGGACCCTTTCCCCAGCCCTGAGGCGTAGGGAAGTAACCTTCTCGTTCACCGGGGATGACTCCGGCACAGAGGCACCAAACTGGGGGGCTAACAATAAGCCCACACCAGCTCGCCGCCTCTCCCCTGCAGCAACTCCAGAGAAGAACAAGGTCCAGCCCCTCTCAAGCAAATTGGTTCCAGAGCCCAAACTGTGGGTTGAGGTGAGTCCGACTACATCTAGCTGGAATGTCTCCGCCTCTTCCACAAGCTCAGGCTCCTTCCCCACCAGACCGGACCCTTACGCTTGCCCCTGCAGGTGGTGGGTCTGCGGGGTTGGAGAGAGAGTTCCCGTGTGGCTTCTTCGGGTTAAGCCCGGCCAGGCCCCACGGGTGAAGGCCTGGCCACCAGGGTGAGGCCCCGGTATCCCACGTACAGGCGAGGTGCGGTCACTCCTCTTGTTGTTCTTCATTCGGGTCTTCTGAATCACACTTAGGCTGGCCCGTCACCTAGAACCTGTTTTTGTCTATATGTGCCCTGCAATTGACTAGTGACCAGTCCACAGTGTACCCCGTCTCTTGACCAAAGTCATGATAAGCTCCATCATATCCCCGCTACCCTAGTGAGGATAAGAGGCATAGAAAATGGAGGGATGGGTGCTGCAAAATCATTATTACTTTTCATACTTAAACCCAACTTTTAATTGCACAAAAACAGAACACTGCAAACAAATCCACACTACTTGTAAAATGTCCTTGTGCATGTTAAGAAAAGTTACATGCCTCAGCTTGGATGTGCCGATTCCTCCTTTGTAAGAGTATCTGCCCTGTTTTTGAGAAGATTCTCTCAGGTAGGAACAGATGTCACCTTCACTATTTTCACATAATGGCATACCTGAGAAGCCGTTTTTGGGCGAAAACCACAGTTCCTACTTTTTACACTAGCATACACAACATCGTGTGCTTGGTTGATCATACATCTACATTAGATCGCTACCGTTTGTAGTGTACGTTCCGGCGAAAAAAAAATGTAAGGGAGAAACCCTCAAAAATGCCTATTTTGACACTACATCATCCAATGAAACGCCTCCGTCACTCACCCAAAAATAACACATGTGACCACTACACCACATAGTATTGCAATAACCACGTACACACTAATATAAATGCCAAACAATACTACAGTGGAACCTCAAGACACAAAATGAATTCGTTCCGGAGGGGCTTTTGTTTCTTGGAAGTTTTGTAATGTGAGACAAGATTTACATATAAATGTCATAATTCATTCCAGCCCCCTTAAAAGCAGTCGTAGAAATTGAAAATATTGTACCCGCCTGAAAGTAATGTGTTGATTAATGACAACATAATCATTTACATGTGCATGAATGTTATACAATGAGAACATAATAAAAGCAATGAAAAGTAATAATAAATGATGTTATAAATAATGACACTCTGCCCTTCGGGTGAGCGAGATGAGCTCCGTGGAGGAGGAGGAGGAGGAGGAGGGGACGGCAAACAGTTTTGACAGATGGCAGAAATCCTAAGTAAGTTTGCGTACTGTAACTTCATTTAAATGAATACACTACATTACATACTAAATTTAACATTACAATTTTTTCAAATTCTATTTTTAACAATGGACGGGAACCTTTCGCTATGCTGAGCAAAGTGACGCCGTGATTGGCCATCATTAGGGGGAAGATGACGGGAGATGACCGAGAAAACCAATAGGAGGGCAGCTTCTTCTTCTTTGGTTTTATAGCGGTTAGCACTTGGTGCATTACGGCCCACGGGGGGAGAAGCTTGCATGGTGGTATTGTACATTAATAAGGGACAGCTGTCAGGTGTCACTTTCCATTTTGGTTTTCGTATTTTGAATATTTTAACTATAATATAAACAAAACATTTTTCGAAGCCTGTTTTGTATTGTGAATTTTTCTTATAATGAGCTTTTCGCAAGTCGAGGTTCCACTGTATTTTATAGAAATATCCCACAAGGAATGCTGGCTATCTTCCGGTTCCTCTGACCACTGTGCAAGCAAAGCGATGGGTTTTCTACTAACAAATGGCCCAATTACACAGATTATAAGCACAAAATGATTTGGGTGGGTTTTGACAGTGATGTGCAGTCAGGGGAGGCAGAGCCTGTCATGATAAAAAATTTAAATACAAATAATAATACTGTAAATTAAATACTAATATTTGTCAATTAAACTATATTATAAATGTCTTTTGGTGTGATTTAAATTGTTTTAACATTTTCTTGAGTAAAAATCACGGAATTTGCAGGGATATTTTTCAGCAGCTGTAGTAGCTGTTTAGCAGCAAGTCATATGGAATAAAAAAATGTTTCCATTTAAAGAAAGAAAGGTGTCTATATTATTGTTATTACTATAACTTCCCTTCCAATTTAAAAAATCTGCCCTTGGTCTATTATTTTACAAAATAAATTTGCCCTCAAAATGTGACTAATAGCCCAGTGCGACATCTACTCTGGAGCGACTTATGGTTCAGAAAATAAAGTACTTCATATATTGATAAATGCTTTTCAGTTATTTAAAAAAACATAAATGAGATTAAAAAGTATTTTAAATCAATTCATGACAATGTGAATTTGTCTTGTTTTTCTTGTCATCCTCCTGTAACAAGAGCTAATTTCTATTAACCTGAGAAAACCCCGGAGGAGTCAGTGCATCCCCTGCCACAAACCTCATTGCACATTACTGGGTCTTGATCAAAAAACAGCAAAGTGCAAAAATAAAGAAAAAAAGCAAAGTGGTGGAGTTGCGAATCCTTAATATGCGGGGATCCACTGTAATTTTACATTGGTCAACCCCCCCCCCCACACACACACAAACACGGGAGGATAGTGTTGCAGCTGCAGGTTAAGATGTAAGCTGCTGAGAAGACTTTTCTTGGTCAGCTGGTAATCTCTTGGCAATCACCTTCCACAACTCCTGGAATAGCAAAAGATCAATAATCAGAAATAATTGAATCATTATGTTGAAAACATTGTCCAGAAAAGAATGTGTGTATGTGTGACGTATTTGTTTGGATTAGAACTTGTATCTAAATTAACACGGTCATAGACCAAGCATGTTGCTGTTGGTCAGTGTGTCTCCCCTTTCTGAGTATTTCAATGTCGAATTTCGCTTCCATGGAGATGGTTTTCCTGTTTGTGCATGCAAAAGAACAAAAGCAAAGTTGTCCTGACTCAGTGCAGCTGCGAGGCACTTCTCAGTCTAATGCGTAGACAAGCATAGCTACAGTGTGGAAGGACAACAGCTCTTTTGCTCTTCTGTTAACTTGATTATGTCACCCAAGCATAGGGCATACTCTCTGACGGCAGTGCATTGAAGAAGGCCAAGTGGACTTAGATATTGTGAAATTGTGTATATCTTAAAGAGCTTCTAGAACCGTATCAGCTCAGTTGAACACAGCGCTCACAGAATTTTAAATTACTTGTCACTGCTAGAATTCTTTCAGAAGTGGAATGGGCGGGAGATCCTTTGGTTACCAGGCTTCTATGTTATGGAACCATCTGCCCGACTCATTCTGGGGGGGCTGACCCTGTCTCTTTATTTAGAAGTCAACTCTTTGGTAAAGCATAGTTAGAACTGACCCTTGACACGCAGATATGTATCAGAGAC
>QODF01000693.1:26662-37065 GCA_024372805.1 Oostethus manadensis
TCTGCAGTAATGCGGTCGCTGTACCGGACCGTCGTGGTGAAGAGAGAGCTGAGCCGGAAGGCAAAGCTCTCTGTTTACCGATCGATCTACGTTCCCACCCTCACCTATGGTCATGAGTTATGGATCATGACCGAAAGAATGAGATCACGGATACGAGCGGCGGAAATGAGTTTCCTTCGTAGGGTGGCTGGACTCACCCTAAGAGATAGGGTGAGGAGCTCGGCCATCCGGGAGGAGCTCAGAGTAGACCCGCTGCTCCTTCACATCGGGAGGAGCCAGTTGAGGTGGCTCGGGCATCTAGTCCGGATGCCCCCAGGGTGCATCCTTTGTGAGGTGTTTCGGGCATGCCCAGTCGGGAGAAGGCCCCGGGGAAGACCTAGGACACGCTGGAGGGACTATGTCTCACAGCTGGCCTGGGAACGCCTTGGTGTTCTCCCGATGGAGCTGGAAGAGGTGGCCGGGGACCGGAAAGTCTGGAGTTCCCTACTGAAGCTGCTGCCCCCGCGACCCGGACCCGGATAAGCGGAGGAATATGGATGGATGGATGGATGTTTCATTTTATTCTTGTATTTCATCATTTAATTTCTGTATGTTAGCTGTCCTTGATGTGTTCTGTGTCATTTCCTTTAGGTACAAATTAACTAATACGTAGAGCAAGAACATCCTGCAATTCTGTTTTTGATTTGGATGTACACTTGGCATGACTTCTAAGTAAATGCAAAATAAAGATCTGGAAGGAAAAACGATGTGTTATAAAAACTGCAAACGATAAATAAGCAGCACATAATGGTTAAGTTTACTTTAAAGTTAAAAGAGGAGCGTGTTTCTTACCAGTTGCTCTATGCGTTCATACCGAAGAAACTGGGGGAAAGTACAAGGAAGCTGTTCTACAGTGTAGCGGCACTGTCCGTCCACCAGGTCCTCAAGTTGGGACAGACAGTGTCTGAAATGGTGGTAGGCCTCGCAGGACACATCCATGTCTCGGATGGTGAAGGTCAACCTTTATAACACCGGATTACAATTTATCACTTACTTTTGTATGAGTAACAAACCATGTTATGTAACCTTGTAGATTGGACACAGAAGAACACTGTATAACGTTTGAAATACTCCAACATTGTTGCCAAGCTTCAGACTGATGGTGGTGGATCATTTAGAGTTCCTTTCATTCGGTACGGGTTATTTACTGGGTTGCATTTGTTTTCCTTTAATGGGAAGCAACTGCAACAAGTTGCTAGAATTACAAACATTTGAATAAAAAGTACTAAAACCCTTTTTTTGCATTTGATGCTGATTACTAGTGACTATTTCATCAACATAAGCGAGTGTCAAAGGGGTTTGTAAAATAATACAGTATAATGCTTGGTTGGCTTTCTTCTTACCTTTTCTCAAGAGAGATGAAAACGGTGCAGGCGTGTACAAAGTTATTGCACAGTCTATAAATTGTACGAAACAGGGCATCTGTCAGATCATCGTCGTAGCAAACTGATGACAGAAAACAATGAATCAGTACATGCGTTGTTTGTTACTTGCAATTGTATTCAAAAGCTTTAAAAGGAGTGTGATAGGAAATTTTATAGTCTACCTATAACTTAGGTGAAACAATATCTTACTACATGAATGACTTTCTAAAGAGCTTCAATTCTTGTATCTAAGCACATTCTGCATTGAATTTCAACTTTGGTTGTCCCCCTCAGCAGGAGGATGCCATGTAGCACGCGTGTAACATCAGTCAATCAACTTCCCCACACAGACAAGATAGCATCAAAAAAAACGGTTCTGTTCCTTTACAATGTAAATGCGCACAGCGGGTGTGGTCAGGAAGTCCTTCTTTGATGTAAGTTCTGTCCAAACAAATGACATTTGGATCAGCCATAAGACCATCTAAGGGCTCTTTCCCATGCTACCTTACAGGAAGTACCAGTAGGGGATTCCTGAAACATCTGTTGACATCCTTGTATTACCTTTTGGTGCAACCTTTCCCGCAGACGAACTGGCACCGAGAATGGCTCATTGCTTTTAGAATGTAAATCATTTGCATCCAGTGAAGAGTTTCAGGCAGAAAGGCACTCTTAGCCAAACATCTGCAGACTGCCATGCACGCTATATGCTCCTGTATGATCTGACTTCTTTTGCAAAAGAAAGAAACTGCGCAAACTCCCTGTCTTTATTTCAGGCATTCTCTTTTCTTGAGAATCAGATTTTTTCCACAACAATTTGGTGTCAGAAGTGGGATTCCATGGCGGATTTGGTGGACAGCGACTGATCATCCTAGAATTATTATTTTTTCTTCGACAACCTCTCCCTTTGTGACATTCAGAGATTTTGAGGGCTGACCGTCCAGGACCCAGACCATCACCACTGGAATTATTAGAGTGGAACTACGTACTTCATAAATAAATACTACATTCGGGCATTAGTTAACTACATAAATATTTTACTTCTTTCTATAAGCATTGTCACGTCTCGGTACGGACGAGATCTCAGTAATATCCAAGAGTGAAGTACGTACCTAAGTATACTGGGTATACTTTATGCAAACAAGATCTCTATAATAACAAAGAGTGAGGTGTGCATTGTGCGGACAAGAGCTCAATAATAACAGAGAGTGAGTTACACATGTTTTAGAGGTGTTTTGGGCGGACAAGATCTCAGTAATAAAGAGACAAGCATGGGAACTTTTGAAAAAAAGGAATGAATTTCAAATATATATACATATTATCAAGGGAAAATAAGTTAAACAAAATACAACAAATCAAAAAAAAGTGAGGTTTTCTGTTGTTGTTGTTTTTGTTATTTGAAAAATTATGATGATATGAAAAGAACATCACAAGACATTTCTCTTGATGAATATATATATATACAGTATATATATATATTTAAAACATGTTGAATTGGGGGAAACATCTGAACAAAGAACATTCAATATTTTTTTTAAATCATAGAATGACAAGAAAAATAAAGAAAAATCTAAAAACATTGAGAGCGCTGCTTGCAACTATGGCTTGCAATGATTTCTTTCCGAACATCGGAAAGATCTGCAATACACACTGACATGAAAAGAACAGACAAGGCTTCTCAGAACTTTTTTGTCCCCTTCTTTTTATGCTACAGTGCCTCAGAGTCAGAGTGGACCATGAACCTTGATCGCACACCTCCACCCAACAACCAAAACATCCTGATTCAACAACTTGCATAATGAGTCCAATGTCATCAGCCATGCCAAGTTTCTAATTCTATTTTCACCAAGACCTGAAGAAGATCCATCACATCAAATGTGTCTGACTGCAAACGGCCCATTTCCAGACATGCATTGTCACTTGTGCCCTGATGGACGCTTATCAAGTATCCTGTGACTGACACCTAGGCAAGCACAATGAGTGGGACAATAGTATAAATAGGGGGTGCGGGGAGGCCATACCAGCCCTGCTTGTGTTTAGTCAAGTTGTCCCACCTCCCCCGATCACTGAAGATGACGTTTGCTGACAGGGTTTGCACG
Organism: Oostethus manadensis; assembly: GCA_024372805.1. Lineage (NCBI taxonomy): Eukaryota > Metazoa > Chordata > Actinopteri > Syngnathiformes > Syngnathidae > Oostethus > Oostethus manadensis. The sequence goes on from QODF01000693.1 coordinate 30,162, forward strand.
GTGATGACAATCCCATCACAAGCTACCAAAGTGGAATCTGGTCTACTCAGAACTGTATGTATGGATCACTCTTTGACTGCAGGGACAAGCCATGCATCAGAATCCATACTGTGACTACAAATAGTCACCTGAAAAAAGGTCATCCAGAAGAGAGACTGGGACAGCAATATGACACTGGCATGGGCAACAAAAGGAGACTTTGGACCAAAGACTCAATGGAGGACTTTCCCAGCAAGCATGGTGGACTGAGGCAAGGAGGTGGGCCGTGACAGGATCATGCCTACTCTGACTCATCTGATGTCAACGATGACACTGAAGTTTACAATAACACACACACACATTTGCTGTCCTATATTTCGTTTAGAGTCCTGGCTTAAATCAGATCTTCTTGCTGATAGCTTTGTAGGATATGATCTACTTCTCCGTTAGAAGATGCGTAAGTAGTTTTAGTATAAATAAGTTTTTTTTCTTTTCAACTCTGATGCAACACACTCCCATTATGAGTAATGAATTCATAACTTCTTTAAAGTTGAATGGCAATTATGTTTGCTTCATTGGCGAATCAGGCAAAGTGGTCCAAAAGTGATTCACCATTCTGCTCTTTGTTAAGTTGACAAACAATTCAGCCTCAAACATCACATTTGTTGGGATAGGATTTAATGTGTGGATTCACAATTGGCATAATTTTGAATTAGATGGAGTTAAAGCTGTAGAACTGACAATGAGCCTGATGTTCACACTTTGGTGACGCAGGATGCCAATCAGTTACATGCATATCAAAGGAAGCTGCTGACTGGTGACATGACTGCACAACTGATGGAGGTTAAGAATCAACTTTCCCACACACACACTTCACTCACTCACACACGTGACTTCATTCTCTGCAATGCACATCACACATTGTTATGGTGTTCACAACTTCTAGGAAAGAAAATGGCATAGGGATAGCTGTTTAGTGAATATTTATCTTACAAATATTTTTGTTCTGGGCATGAGTGCTGCCCTGGTGCACCAAAGGTACCCGTTTTTATGTCAAGGATTCCATTTCTTATGTGTCTCTTTCTAAAATGGGACAATTTGGGCCTCTTTGTACAAGCATGCTATTTTTTTATAGTTTGATTGGGAATGCACATACAGTTTGTTAATTTACTACGGTCCAGAACTGGATTTTAGTGTGTTCAGCAAAAATACACGCAGAAAGGACTGTCTAGCTGGTTAGTCACTGTTGTGTTGTGTTGTCTTGTTTGTCTGTGTGAGTGAGTGTGAGCTTGCAGCCATCCCTGACCATCACTTGGAGAATGGGAAAGAAAGGTATTGCAATACAGAACAACTCTAATAATTTGTTTACAAGTAATAGATGCATGCAAAGAACACATTGGCTTTGTTCAGATTTTTTTGCATCAACAGGCATAAATGAACCTGAACCTGCTAAAATATATTTAATATATTACTACTTCCTTTAGGGTATGTACAACTTCAATCTAATAATCTGCTATTATGAAAACACCTTGTAAATTAAAATAATCAAAGCTTCGTAGGAATTTTGACAATCTAAAAAAAGGCGGCAAATCACCTCCTGACATAACCACGACTGAGTGTGACGAACCTTCAGCAGGATTCTTCAACAATATGGGGAACATTGCATACTGACAACTATGGGTTGATGTTTGTGTTTTTCTGTAAATGTACTGTGATGTGCGATTAATGAATAATCAAAAGTAAGGAGTGTGAAGGGAAATTTTATAGTCTACCAATAACTGAGGTGAAACAATATCTTACTACATGAATGACTTTTTACAGAGCGTCAATTCTTGCACATTACAAGAGGAGATAGAAAAAATGTAAAGCGCACCCCCTTTAAGGAAACAACCTTCGGACTGACTGATTCATGTCGAGAGAAGACAACCAAAAGCAAGCCATTGAAGGACATACGAAAATGGGCACTAATAAGATTTTTGAACCCACAACAGTGTGTTGACATTCTTTTCTTCCTTCAGTGTTTCCCACACATTCATAGAACAGATAATCCATCCACCTCACAGGTGTGGCCTATCAAGATGCTGTTCAGAGAGCATGATTCTTGCACAGATGTGGCTTGGACTGGCAACAATATAGGGCCACTCCAAAATGTGCAGCGTTATCACACGGCACCATGCCACAGAGGTCACACGTGTTGAGGGAGTGTGCAATAGGCATGCGCGACTGCGGGAATGTCCACCAGAGCATTCTCTATCATATCATAGAATTTAGCAGTACATGCCAACAGGCCTCGCAACCGCATTAGGACCTCCACTTCCAGCATCTCCACCTCCTAGATCATGTGAGACTAGCCCGTCGGGCAGCTGCTGAAACAATGGGTTTGCATTATCAAACAATTTCTGCACAAACGGTCAGAAACCGAAATCTGCAGGCTTGTGGTCCTCATCGGGGTCTTGACCTGGCTGCAGTTTGTTGTTATAATCGACTTGAGTGAGTAATTCTCACATTGGATGGCGTCTGGCATTTTGGAGAGGTGCTCTCTTCACAGATGAATACCGGTTTTCTCGGTCAGGGCAGATGGCAGACAGCGTCTATGGCGTTGGCAGAAGGTTTGCGAGAGGTCAATGATGTGGATGGAGTGACCTGTGGTGGCAGTGAGGCTACGGTACGGGCTGATATATGTTATAAACAACAAACACGTGCGTTTTTTTGATGGCATTTTGAATGCACAGAGATAATGTGACAAAATTCTGAGGTCTATTGCTGTGCCATTCATTCCTGACCATCACCTCATGTTGGGTAATGTTTGAGAGAAATAGTACGTAAAAGATTTTAGATTTTTGAGTTCAATGGGACCTCAAACTGAGAAAAAACCCAAAATGTTGTGTTCACATTTTTGTCAAGTATATGTAAAACCACATTTAAATGCTACGTTTCAATGCTATGTAAAAAGTATTTTGTTTCCGACTTGTAATATTGCCAGCGAGAGAGGTAGGGAACGCCATTGCATTAAATATTGATAGAATAGTTAGTAGTAATAGTAATTAAATATTAACAATGCTTTCTTGTTTTTGGACCTTAGGGTTAGACTGAACACAACAGGAGGGTGTATATTTTGCCACAGGAGTATCCAAACTGCGTATCCAAATCTGAACTTACAATCAGCAGCAATGATGAAACTAGCATTGTCATGTATGTCTGCAACTTCCTCTTCTGTCCAGCTAAATTCCACATCAGAATCTATAGTGAGAAGGATTGGATTTTTTTAAATTTTCTAAGGGCAGAAGAACAGAAAGTAAAAAGTAAAATCTGAACTGACTTTACAGTTAACCAAGCAATATATACCTTTATTTGAGTCTTAACAAGTCAAAAAGCCATACTACATTTCTTACACTATACATGATAAAATAGCTTCTTACCTGTGCAAAAGTCCGACTTGAGCCAGTCCAACTGTCTCACTCTCACTTCACCACCTTGTGGTCAGCAAAAACAGTGCGTCAAAAACAGTGAGTGAAAAAGTACTGTACATTCATACGTTTCTATAGCTTTTGAAAAACAATACATCTGTATATACAGTGAAGAAAAAAATCCAACAAGTCTGAAGACAAACAAATTACATGAAGATAGACATGTAGAGTTATGAAATGTCTATGAAAAGTATCTTTTCCCATATGAATAACATGTTATATAATAAGTATGCTGAGACAATACTGCCATTATGTACAATTTTACATACAATAACATCAAATAAATAAAATAGAACATAAAATAAAATAAAATAAATACAAGTTTAGGAAATATAAAGTCTATGTTACCCACATAGAATGGTAGTTCACTGTTGTGTGATACTTAACCAGGTACGTGTTGTGCTGTTTATTTTTTGGTTCGTACCATGATTAAGTCTTTCTGTTGGCCATCTGCCCATCTGCACTCAGTTGTTGACTATTGCTTGCAAATGGAAGAGTGCCTCTGACACTGCAGAATAATTCTGCCATCAACTGTAAGTAACAAGCCACTCAGACAGTTATGTAATAATGTGCTTGTGAGTTTGAAATATTCTACTTAGAGCATACAAAACCTGTTTATGACTTTCTAAATACAATTTTTACCACTATTAGAGCCCTCTAGACATGAAAAAACACCCCTATAGTCATCTTTACCTTCATATTACCAAATATGATGGACATAATCAGAGAAAATAAGGCATTTAAGACACAAATAAGACTGGTGCTCATGTGTGTTTCTCCTGGACGTCTCCCGGACGTGCAGACTCAGAGTTGAGTTTTAGCTGGAGTACGGCCACAACAGTAGCCCGTGTAATTATTATGATGATGATTACCATTATTATGTTATTACCGAGCCAGTTTTAAGATAAGTAATTGTAGATTACTAAAAGCTTGTTAATGGCTATAAAATCTGGTGTGTGCAGCTAGCGACACCTAGTGGCCAGTATAGACTACTGTTAATTGATTTACATTAATGTCTTGTATTGGTTCATTTGTAACTTTTTTTATGCTTGAAAATGCTTTAGACCAGTGTTGGTCAAATAGTGAGGTATATGAAACACTAGGGTTTGCTTTTTCTACCATTTTGAGAACATTCACTCTTTTTGTCTTTTATTTCTGGACATGATGTTAGCAGTGCATGCCGCATCAAAACAATTACAAAATCGCTGAACGTGTACATCCTAAGTGATCCCAGTCAAAAGCTTAAACTACCCCATGTTAATACAATTTACTTTGTTTTTTATCCATTTCCTCACCTGCACGCTCCATCATGTGTTCATTTAACGTCATGTTTTTCTTACACATGCTTAATAGGTCCTCCCCAACGTCTGCAAAAGAAGACATCTGCATCAGAAAAATCAATTGCTTTATTTATACCATCAATTCAAAAGTTCTTTTTTTACTGGTTGACAACCTTATACCTGTACAGTAGACTCGCTTGGCCATGGTGGCCATGATGATGCTGGTTAAACCAGTACCAGCTCCTAGCTCTACAGCGGTCGCCGCTTTGAACATGAGTGGCTTAGAGAGGAGGAAGTCAGCCAAGAGGAATGCGCCTCGCCAAACCTGGCAGAAGGGTGACAAAAATAGATACATGTGGAATTAGATGCATCAGTGGTGATTAGCTCTTTCACTTCACTCTGAGAGTTAGGCGGCTGGCGGAGGTGCCGGGGGCATACGGGCCGCTGGGAGGCCCTTGGGGAGGGGGGCTGGCCTACGCTGCTCTGCGGGGGACCGGTGTTTATCTCTATAGAGGCTGGGGTAGGTCTGGTGCCGAGGCGACGGTTGGTGGAGTGGAGGGGGACCGTGGGGTGGGGCATGGGTCGTGGCCGTCGGGCCCCGGGTTGGGTGGCTGGGCTGGATAGGTGTGGGTGGGGTGGCGCTCTTGGCCCCTGGGTTTCGGGGGCTTCCTCCACCCGGATGTGGGAGTGGGGGCGTATCTGACCCTCGGGGGCATCTGGGTTGGCCCGGACTCGCTGCTGTGGGGGTGGATGGGTACGCGTCCCAGTGCCGGATTGGTGCCTGGGAGGACCTGGGTTGGGGGAGTGTGCATGGGGTTTGGCGGGTGTGGGTTTGTGTGCGCAAGTGCAGGTGTGTGCATGTCGTATGTTGGGTGCAGGGGATTCAACAGGGGTGTGGGCACGTGCCTGGAGGGTTGCTGCCTCTCCGAGTGGTGGGGTGTGTTGCCCGGGTTCCTCTCGGATACGGGGTGGGGTTGGCGGTGGTGGTGTTCGGGGGGGGTGGGCCGCCGGAATCTCCTACAGTGGCGCACATGGTGGCTAGTGTGTGACATCTGGGTGAGGCTGCTCTCGGACTGCGGTCGCTGGGCGTCCGGGGCCTACGGATGGCCTCGCCTCGTGCCGGCCCCTGCCCCGCGGTGGGTCCAGGGAAACAAGGGTGCCCACTGCCCAATGGCTCGCCCTCTGGGAGGGAAATTATATATTTTTTTCCCTCCCGGTCTTACTATCCCTCGCGTCCTCGCCCCCCCACTCCCTGCAAACAAGCACATAGGATCTTGGGGAGTGCGTGTGCTCCATGGGTGTGTGGCAGGGGGGGTCACAAACATGAACTTCTTCTGTAATGCCTTGGAGCCCGCAAACTCCCTAGTTTTAGTGCTGGGAGGAATGCCTGCGTGCGTGCTGTGTCTGTGGGATTCCCGGCCGCCGGGTATGGTGGTATGCCCCCGTGTCTCGAGGGAGCTCGCGGTGGTGCTGCTCGCTGAATTGGGGGGGTGGCACATCCAGGTGCATATGTGAAAATGTAGGTGTGTGGGTGTATGCGTGTTGGCATGTGAGAGTGGGGGAACAGGGTTTGGTGTGGTTACTGGGGCTGGGGTGTGTGAGCACTGTAGATGGGGTGGACGGGTCGGGGGTGGGGGCGTGTTGAGTATGGCCCCTGCTTTGGGGGGTTGGGTGGCTTCTGGGCCCGGGGGCTCGGGGGCGGTTGTCCTGCTTGCCCGAAGCTGGCTGGCCCCCGGCGGGTGTTCCGGCGGTTGGCGCCCGGGCCCCCCTTGTGGCACTTGCTCGGCTGCCGAGTGGCGTCCGGCCGGGTCTCCCTTGCACCTCTTCGGATTGGACACGCGAATGCCTCTTGGGGGGTGGGGTCGGGCCTTCCCCTCTGTAGGGATCCTGCTGGGGGGCCGTGCTCCGGCGTCTTCCTAGTCGGACACTCGCTTTTGGACGGAGTGTGGTTTGGGATGCATGGCTGTGTTCACCACGAAAATCTCCTCATTCTCTGTTTCACTCTGATGCAGTTATCCTGTCACTGCAGAGTAATGTAGATTTAATGTAGATTTGTTGCACGTGTCATCTGGATGGTCATTGTTCAAGAGGTTCTGTTTCTTTTCTCCTTGTTTTTCTTGTATGTTTATCAATCTTAGTACATATGCATGTATGTACTGCATGGATATGTGTATGTAT
>QODF01000693.1:37248-58984 GCA_024372805.1 Oostethus manadensis
ATATTTTAGTATTATCATTAAAAAAAAAAAAAATTTTCCCCCGCCAATTTTGCTCATTTTGCTCTGTGACTGTTCTGGTTGTTGCTGAAATTGTGATTATCATGGTTGTTTATAATATGGTTGAAATATGTTTGTGAGGTTCTTCTGCACCCTTTCTTATATCCCCCACCCCACCCCCCACCCGTCCGTCCCTTTTCAGGTCAGGTCGGACAGGGAAATGTGGCGCAACAAAATTCATAATAAACGCAGTCAAATGCCAAGGGAGACTCATTTGGAGTATGAAGTCTCCCTTGGCAAAGACATTTTGCTCAGCATTTAAAGGCAGCTTAACGCCCATTCAGCTGTTATGAAGACAAAAAAAAAAAAGATGCATCAGTACATGTGGAATATGTCCACACAAATTACCTCAGCTAAGGGCTCAGTGTGGAAACTAATTAAGTTCATTGACCACTACTAACAAAAAGTTAGGGTTGTTTGGGTTCTGTGTGAACCTAAAATGCAATAGGCGCAGTCAAGGCGTTGAGGGAGTCCAGCTTGGTGACCTTAGGATCTCCATCCATCCATTTTCTATGCCGCTTATCCTCATTAGGGTCGCGGGTATGTTGGAGCCTATCCCAGCTGGCTTCGGGTGGGAGGCGGGGGACACCCCAGACTAATCGCCAGTCAATCTCAGGGCAGACATAGAAACATTCACACTCACATTCACAGCGTTGGACAATTTAGAGCGGCCAATGAAGCTAACATGCATGTTTTTGGAATGTGGGAGGAAAGCGGAGTACCCGGAGAAAACACACACCTGCACGGGGAGAACATGCAAACTCCACACAGAGATGCCCAACGGAGATTGAAACCCTGATCTCCTGACCGTGAGGCCAACATGCTACCCACTCATCCACCGTGCGGCTATCCATTCATATTAAACATAATTCTAATTAAAATCCGAGGCAACAGAAAGACAAAGAGTTACTGACCTGTTTGCCAACATCCTCCAGGGGCGTTGCCATAGTATGCTCTGTAAAAAATTAAAATTATTTAAACACTGAGGATGTGAAGAGAAGAGACTTTCATAATTATGTATCTTTTATTTTGTTAATTTTTATTTTGTAAACAGGGTAAAATATATATATAAAATATATATACAATAAAATATATAGATACAGTATATATATAATATATATAAATAAAAAACTAAGCTTTGTTATATTATTAATATCAGTAAAAGTAACAGTCCAGCTTGTCTTTAGATTTATATTTTGCCATTTTGCTCTACTTTTCCCCATTTGTGCTTGCTTTGTTTGTTTAATTTTATTCCAACACTGTGTTGCGAGCCGATAAAAAAAAGGCTGCATGTTACATATGGCCCCCAGGCTGCAATTTGGACACCCTTGCTGTATACGTACTATGGTTTAGTTATTTCTTCCCATTTTATCATAAAAGCATGCACACTACCACTTTGAATAAACCACGTAAAGTAAAGTAATAGAGGTATAGATAACAATAAGCTATTCAAATATAATGAAGTCAATGAAAAATGCTTTTTTCCATTAAAAACATTACCGTAGGCAGTACTTAGAAGCATATCAAGCGAGCATTTTTGTTTGCATCACACTTTGACTTTCACTGATTGATAACATACAAGTCCACCTGTGACATATTTGTCGGCTGTCATACTGACAAGAAGAAGATGGTGGCCATATCTCTTCCAGCCATTTAGTTACCAACCAATAATTGCATTAGCTGGTGAAGAATGTCCCGCCCTAATATGTTTTTTACTGTGAAAATGTATGCCATCTGATTGCAGATACAACTCTATCAAGCCTGAGTACAGCCCAATCGATAGAAAGTAGTTTGCACACTCTGCTCTCAAAACACACAAAACACATTTTGCACTTCACCTTGTTCATTTACAGTTGTTTGTGCCACATCAAAATGTCTGCACATTTCTTTTCTCTCACATTTCTTGCCAAGATGATTGCGAGCATAAATTAATTGGATTACTATACGGTAGTGGTGTGAAAATGTGTTTGCCCCCTTCCCGATTTTCCATGTTTGTCACACTAAAATGTTTCAGATCAAGCTGGGACTCCAGCAGACTACGGTGAGAGCCATTATCAGTAGTGAACCTTCCCAGGAGTGGCTGGCCAACCAAAATAACCCCAATGGTGCAGCGACGACTCATCCAAGAGGTCACAAAGGACCCGACAACAACATCCAAAGAACTGCAGTCTTCACTCGCCTCAGTTAAGGTCACACTCTCCAGACATGGCGTAAGATTTTTTTTCTCCCTTAGTAATAAAAGTTGCATTTTCTGTTGAGCTGTGTAGTCAAAGGCTAATATTAAAATTTGTTTGATGATCTGAAACGTTGACAAAATTGCATAAAAAATAAATCAGGAAGGGGGAAAACACTTTTTTACACCACCGTATTTGTGTATTTATTAAAACTAACCTGTTGTTTTAGTGGACGATTGTTCATGACATCGTTGTTGAGAAAAACATGCACTTTTTCCTAAATTACATTGCATATTGCAGTATTTGTATTATCTTGCACAAACTGTTACTTTTCACATTTGAACCGATATGGTACAGATTGTCTGGTATTTTGTAAAAAATGTTGGTACTTGTGTGTTTGTTGTAATAAATGTAAAGTTGTTTAAATATACAATTGCAGTTGATTGAACAATCATATTTATTTCTCAATAAATACAAATGAAACATAACAAAACAACTTGTAACTCTTTGTATTGTAACACTTAAATAATATAGCCGTTACTACAGTGTTGTAGTTAACTTTGAAAAAAAAAAGTAATTGTGCAAAATTGAGGTTGGAATTACAAATAACAATGTCTAATATTTTACAATGAAACTATAACAAACTACAAACCAAAATAAAGCAAAGTATATGCTGTGAAGAATATGCACTGCTTCTTCGTTCCTTGTACATATCTGCTTCTCAGACAAGAGCATATTCCACACGGACTCCATCCCCTGCTGTTGAGAAATCTCGCTCTGAAGGAGTGGAAGAGGCTTGGACGACAGAAATTTTTTTGGCCAAGCTGGGCGACATGGGCATCTAATCCCTCTTCTGCCACCCCCACAAGAGGGACGCACTGAGCTGAGGACTGTATGAGAGCTCTGGTAGATCTTCAACTTGTTCTTGGCCTTTTTTAGCCAACAAAAGTGTACATCTTTTTCTATACTGACTGCTTTCAATCTGTCATTTTAAATATTATACACCCTTAATATTAATTATACAAATTAATGTCACATCCTATCGCATGTAACATTCTGTCAACTGGTTTGAGTGTCAACTGACTCAAACCATCAATGTTCAGGTCACCCCGGACATGTTGGCTATTACGACTTATAATTAAAAAAACATTCCCACATTTACAGGACAACAGAAAACCTATTTTAAGTTCCACATTAGTGGCTCCCTCTCCTGGTGGAAAACTATACTGGCACATTTCTAACAGTAAATTTCTAGTAATCCCTGGCCATGTTGCACTTCATGCAGCTTATTATTTCCTATAATGCTTATCCTCATTAAGGTTGCGGGGATGCTGGAGCCTTTTCCCAGCTGGCTTTGGGCGAGAGGCGGGGTACACCCGGGACTGGTCCCCAGTCCATCGCAGGGCACATATAGACAAACATTCACACTCACATTCATACTTATGGACAATTTAGAGTAGCCAATTAACCTAACATGCATGTTTTTGGAATGTGGGAGGACACTGGAAGAAACACACGCACGGGGAGAACATGCAAACTCCACACAGAGATGCCCAACAGAGATTCGAATCCTGAACCTCCTGACTGTGAGGCCAATGTGCTACCCCCACTCGACCACCGTGCGGCCCATTTTGCAGCTTAACTCTGTGAAATATATAGTACATTTTATTATTCATTTTGTTTATCCATTGCATAATTGGATGTGTGAAATTTCTGTCAAAGTTGTGTTTAAAAGTTGCAACCCTCCCCCAAAATCAGAATTCCGTCATGGCCTGTGCAACCTCACAAAAAATACATCTTGAGATTAAAACATTACACCGTTCGTTAAGATCAAACAATCCATTTAGATCCATTTCTACTAACATTTAAACGCAATATTTATCGTTCTTATCAATTATACATCCTTGTAATTATATACTTCAAGTATAATTATACGCACAGTATGTACGCATTCTTTTCTATGTTTTCTGTTTGTAAGACAGAGTAGCTCGTTTGCCTGCTTGACGTGTTTCGACTACTTCCTGTAGTCATCGTCAGAAGCGTCACGTGATGTTCCTGTGACATGTCTTGTAGGTTGCTTAAGTGGTTTTATCAGACAGCAGGGAGCGCTTACGCCCCCTACTCTCTGATGCCTTCTCCAGGACCGCGTCCCAGGTGTGGGAAAGGGTGTAGGCTCCTTCATGCCGGTTCATGGTCCTTGGCGCGTGCTTTCCAATCTCGATTGCCTCCCTGATCCAGCGGTGGTATTTGTTACTTTTAGCACGGATCACCCTGGCATTTTTCCAGTCCATGATATGATTTTCCCTTTTGCAGTGATCGGATATGGCTGATTTGAGGTTTTCTTGTTCTGCTTGTTCTTTCAAGAATATCAAGAACTACTCTCGGACAGTAAGACGTATGAAATACTCAGTAAGGACCCAACAGAACACATGAAGAAGACACTCAAAACACTATTAAAACCGCTACTCAACAACAAAATAACCCAAGACTCATACAAACATCTAGTACCCAAAGCCACCATTACACCCCGGATATATGGGTAGCAGTACATATGCCAAACATGGCCTGTGCCAATATGTAGATTGCAAATGTTCAGTAATTAACTTTTTTCATCTGATTCAACATGTTGCAGAGAAGCGTTATGGCCAAGGCAGTCCCTCCACTGCATGTCAAATGCAAAACTTTGGAGATTTGATGGTGGCAAACTTGTGGCTCAGACGCAAGCATAGTGTAGCATGCCCACATTGACAGAGTCTTTAACTTTAATAACTTGATTCTGACCGGAACATATCAATGGCAGTGCAACTCCAACACCATATTTGTGTCTTAATTTCACAAACACATTTCTAGTCCTCCTCGAAAGGACATCTGCTTATTGTCACGAAAACACCATACGATGCGTTCACCGACACTCCGGAAAAACACGATGGGTTTATTATGCGTGTATGTGTGGTCTAAAGAAATAGAAAGACAAAGAAAAATAATAAGTAGATATTCTTATCACTCATTAAGGTAACTCTTACCGCGGAAGTACAATTTGCTGCATTTAAGTATGGTCGGAAATCCCAGAAAATACCTCTACACTGAAAACGTAAATTTGACTTAAATTACGTGGTGTCTTTGAACGCAACCCTTCTTGGCTTGTAATAACACAGTTAACTATTCAAATGTTGTGCTATTATTAAAAGAGACTAGCAGCTAATTCACACATATTTGAAAATGGTGAGTAATCACCATTAATTTGAAATCTTATCAACATTTGTAATCATTTCACAGAACTATCCATCCATCCATTTTCTTTCACTTATCCGAGGTTGCAAGGAAGCAAGGAAGCCCAGACTTCCCTTTTCCAGGCCACTTCGTCAAGCTCCTCCTGGCAGATCCCAAGGCGTACCCAGGCCAGCCGAGAGACATACACTCTCCAACGTGTCCTGGGTCTACCCCGAGTCCTCCTACCGGTCGAACGTCCCCTGAACACCTCCCCAGGGAGGCATCCTAACCAGATGCCCAAGCCACCTCATCTGACTCCTCTCAATGCGGAGGAGCAGCGGTTCTACTCAGAGTCTCTCCCAGATGGCGGTGCTTCTCACCCTATCTCTAAGGGAGAGCCCAGCCCCCCTGCAGAGAAAACTCATTTCAGCCGCTTGTACCCACCATCTTGTCCTTTCGGTCACTACCCAAAGCTCATGACCATAGGTGAGGGTAGGAACGTAGATTGGCCGGTAAATCGAGAGCTTTGCCTTTCGGCTCAGCTCTCTCTCCACCACATCACTGCGGTCACCGCACCCATCCGCCTGTCCATCTCGCATTCTATCCTTCCCTCATTCGTGAACAAAACAAAGTACTTAAACTCCTCCACGTGAGGCAGAACTTCATCCCGACCCGGAGACTCCACCCTTTTCCAGGCGAGAACCATGGACGCGGACTTGAAGGTGCTGATTCTCATCCTAGCCGCTTCACATTTAGCTGCAAACCGATCCATTGAGAGTTGAAGGGCGGGTATTCTGAACTGCTGTTTGGCGCATGAGCACAAACAACAGTCAGGACCCGTCCCCCCACCCGAAGGCGGAGGGAATCCACCCCCTCATTCGCTGGGTTAAACTCCAACGTACAGGCTTGGATTTGGGGGGCAACAAGTATTGCCACCCCTGCTCGTCGCCTCTCATTGCCAGCAACACCAAGAATGGAATGAAGTCCAGCCCCTCTCGAGAGGACTGGTTCCAGAGCCCTTGCTGTGTGTTGAGGTGAGTCCAACTATATCATGCCGGAATTTCTCCACCTCACGCATTTGCTCAGGCTCCTTCCCCGCCAGAGAGGTGACATTCCATGTAACGACAACTAGCTTCTGTAGCTAAGGATTGGACCGCCAAGGCCTCCGCCAAGGCTGTCACCCAGCTCACTTTGCACCTGATCCCTTTGGCCCCTTCTACGAATGGTGGATCATGGGGGTTGGGACCCACGTTACCTTTTTGAGCTGTCCCTGACCAGGCCCCATGGGTGCAGGCCCGGCCACGAGACGCTCGCCATCGTGCCCCACCTCCAGGCCTGGCTCCAGAGGGGGGCCACGGTGACCCGCATCCAGACGAGGGAAAATCCATTTTATTTTGGTAAACCATCATCAGGGTCCTTTGAGCCACTCACATGGGTGACTCCACCAGGGGCATGAAAGTCCCCGACAACTTAGCTCCTAGGATGATTGGGATGCGCAAACTCCGCCCCCACATGATAAGGTGGTGGCTCATGGAGGAGTTGACAGTTTAAACGAATTATACTTACTACCGCAGACAAACAGAATTACTGCTATCAAAAGCTACTTTATTGAAAATGACAGCCCTGGCAGGTTTCAAGAGAATTTGATCTTGTCAAGGCCAACGATGAATGTCTTCAATGCGGCTCAGTGCGCAGTTTCACCAGATATGGAAGAGCAAGCAAAGGCCCTTCTGTTCCCTCCTAACAGCATGGAGGTAAAAGAGACATTAACATTTTGTGAAATTGATGCATTTATCACCACCTAAGGCTTCATGACAGATCTACGTTTGTAACAATCCAAAATTTATCAAAGCACACTTTTCTGTTACTTTGCATCAAAAATGAAAGCAATAAAGTGTTAATGTTAAAATTTCCTCCACTCAAATATATTCAAGAGATCTGCATGATGAAGGCCAAGAGGAGGGTGGTGCCAATGCGCAACATTAAACAAAGTAAGCCATTTTGTTGTGCCTGTAAATGCAATTTCTGACTGATTTTATATATACTGTGCCAGTAGCAGCTTTATCAATTCAACTTCAGCCAGTACACACTTTTGTTTGCAGATTGGTGCAAAAGTCAAACTCATTATGTGAGAAAAAGCAACCTTTTCACATATGAGAAAAACAAAAGCCTCATGAAGACCAAAACCCCATCATTTGCCTTTGCCCTGCACAGCACAGACTACACAAACATCCAAGTAAGTACATATCTAACTCAACATTGTCAGTTTGTACTTCTGCTTCTTTACTCCAATAACTTCTTGATTTTTCTTTCTGCATCTTTTTTGCACATTGACTGCTTGACTGTTTTCAGTGTAATTTTTAAATTATATAACCTTAAATTGATGTGAAGGAGCAGCGGCTCTACTCTGAGCTACTCCCGGATGGCCGAGCTCCTCACCCTACAACCCTACCCTACCCTATATTTTATTCATAGTAATTGAAACTTTAAAACATGCCATTTAAGAAACAATGATGGAATTTTTTTTTTTTTCATTAATTCCTGTAAAAACATCAGAACTATTACCGTTTTTATAAAACATTTTTATGGCTAAGACACGCTGTTGCCTATTCCACTGATCCATGGTTAGTGCTGCCACTTGCTCATGTCTGCCAATACCACTACAAAAATTCCTGTTGGTTTTTTGGGGTCACCTTGTACATGTGAAAATATAAAGAGAACCAGTAATACAAAAATATACAAATTCAGTCAAATTCCCATGCATGCGTTCATAATTTTGTATAAAATTACATCAGATGGAAGCCACCGTCTTGTAATCACCGCCACCTGTCAACTAATTATGGCCGATGGCTGAACTGAGCAGACAATAAATTCTTGCCCTTGTCTTCAACTTCTGCCCTCATTTCTATTGCTTGTACTGTATATTGAATACCTTTCACTCTTTTCGTTCAACTTTCACAAAGCTCGTCCTTATTCTGACCTTTGACCAAATACAGTTTGGTACTTACCAATCCGTATAACGCCATCAAAGCAGTCATCTGCTTCATCCTCTGCATCTAATTCTTGCAGTAGAGTGGACATGTTGGATTGTTTTAGAATGACAGGACAGATAATGTCTCGGTTGCAATCCCCCGTAGTATTCTTCCTAGGTCTGAGGAGATGCAAAACCGTTGTTACACACATCTCTGGGGGATACCCGTCCTGTATACAGTCCAAGAATGAGATTTACATGTTGATGATGAACCAGACTCTGAGAATGATCCAATTATATTTCATTTGTGCGTAATTGTTTAGAAAAGTGCTTTCCAATCTTGTTTTCAGATGGAAACTAAAATTAAAATTGTTATTTTTACCCTGCAGCCAAACTTACTAAAATACACACTTTACTGCCATATATAGAAGGGAAAATAATTATTTACTATACATTTATTAACTATTATATGAAATGCAATAATCAAACCATAAATGCCTCTGTTGTCTTGTTTCTGGATAAAAACGCGCACACACACCTTGAAAAATAGCACAACATTATTAACTTGTCTGCAATTCTGTCCTACCGACGTGTGATGTCAAAATCTCCATCTTCGTCCAATCCAGATTCAACGGTGCTTTCACCACCTTCTTGTTTCAGGACTTGTATCTCAGGGTCACGGTTCTCCTTTGATTCCTTTTGGTCATGCCTTTCAGTAGCGGACAAAATCTCAAATTTGGAGGTGAAAACTGGAGGAAGAAAAAGTATATATGTACACTCATGTCAAGTCGTTGTTGATGTACTACACTAATGATTGGGATGTCATACAACCTCATGTTAATAAATCCGAACTATCCCTTTAAGAATACTGCATTTAGGTGGACAGGTATATTTATATTTTTACCATCCATTCATTTTCTATGTCCCTTAAAGTGTGACAGGGTTATGCTGGAGCCTATCCCAGCTGACTTTGGACCGGTCGCCAGAGGAATAATAAAAATTTACAAAATAATGCATTCAATCCAACAGCTATTCACATCATATTTCGCAATCATTGTTTTTAACTTTAAACTATAATAATTTTAAACTAACAAAACAAGAGCGCCGTTTCCCCATGTCATATAACTGTGTAAACAAAATAGTATCATAAAACATACGCAGTTGGAATCGCATCGGGGACTACAGTATACAGTATGTTCCTTTAACACAAGCATGGTTACAGTTTGTTGCACATTTTGTGGCAATGTGTGCAGAGGTTGACATCTCAAAAGTTAACCAAGCTACATCCACTTCTAAATTACTGGGCAAAATTGTCCATTGATGCATCGCATTAATAAATATGAGAAGTTCTTCATTTAATTAACAAACATTTCATTCACTAACCCAAAAAGCACACACTCTATGCTGGTAAAATTAAAAGTGTAATAAGTACAAAAACAGAAAACAAAAAAATTTATAAATTGAATATTTTTGTAATTAGAGCATAGAAAACATGTTTACAACCTTCTAAATATGAATTTTAACCATTATTAGAGCTGCCCAGCGATAAAATAAGACTTCTATAGTCACTTTATGCTTGTATTACCCAATATAGCACATATACAGTGAGGGAAAAAAGTATTTGAACCCCAGCTAATTTTGTAAGTTTGCCACTAACAAAGAAAGGATCAGTCTATAATTTCAATGGTAGCTTTATTTGAACACTGAGAGACAACAATGACAAAACAATCCAGAACAGAAGGAGTTATACATTAATTTGCATTCCCATGAAGGAAATAAGTATTCGATCCCCTATCCGTCAGCAAGAGCTCTAGCTCCCAGGTGGATCTTATACAGGTAAGGAGCTGACATTGGCAGGCCTCTCAGCTCCTTACCTGTATAAAAGAGACCTGTCCATAGAAGCAATCAATCAATCCAGATGCCATACTCTGCACCATGGCCAAGACCAAAGAGCTTTCCAAGGATGTCAAGGACAAGATTGTGGACCTACACAAGGCTGGAATGGGCTACAAAACCATCGCCATTCGGTGACAACAGTTGGTGCAATTATTCACAAATGGAAGAAACATAAATTAACTGCTAATCTCCCTCGGTCAGGAGCTCCATGCAAGATCTCACCTCGTGAAGTTTCAATGATAATAAGAACGGTGAGAAATCAACCCAGAACCACTCGGGAAGAACTTGTCAATGATCTCAAGGCAGCTGGAACCATAGTCACCACAAAAACAGTTGGTAACACACTACGCCGTGAAGGACTGAAATCCTGCTGTGCCCGCAAGGTTCCCTTGCTCAAGAAAGTCCATCTACAAGCCCGTTTGAAGTTTGCCACTGAACATCGGACTGATTCAGAGGAAGACTGGGTGAAAGTGTTGTGGTCAGATGAGACCAAAATTGAGCTCTTTGGCATCAACTCAACTCGCCGTGTTTGGAGGAGGAGGAATGCTGCCTATGACTCCAAAAACACCGTCCCCACCGTCAAATATGGAGGTGGAAACATTATGCTTTGGGGGTGTTTTTCTGCCAAGGGGACAGGACAATTGCACCGCATCAAAGGGAGGATGGATGGGGCCATGTACCGTCAAGTGTTGGGTGAGAACCTCCTTCCCTCAGTCAGGGCATCGAAAATGGGTCGTGGTTGGGTTCTCCAGCATGACAATGATCCAAAACACACGGCCAAGGCAACAAAAGATTGCCTCAAGAAGAAGCATATTAAGGTCATGGAGTGGCCTAGTCAGTCTCCAGACCTTAATCCCATAGAAAATCTGTGGAGGGAGCTGAAGGTTGGAGTTGCCAAACATCAGCCACGAAACATGAATGACTTGGAGAGGATCTGCAAATAGGAGTGGGCCAAAATCCCCCCTGAGATGTGTGCAAACCTTGTGGCCAACTACAAGAAACGGCTGACCTCTGTGATTGCCAACAAAGGTTTTGCCACCAAGTACTGAAGCACCTTTTTCAAAGGGATCAAATACTTATTTCCTTCATGGAAATGCAAATTAATGTATAACTCTTTTTGAAACGCATTTTTCTGGATTTGTTTTGTCATTGTTGTCTCTCAGTGTTCAAATAAAGCTACCATTGAAATTATAGACTGATCATTTCTTTGTTAGTGGGCAAACTTACAAAATCAGCTGGGGTTCAAATACTTTTTTCCCCTCACTGTAATCAGAGAAATTAAACCGTTTAAGACGTCATCAAAAAGCGTGATTTACCAGGCAAGACTTGTATAAAGGTGCACGCGAATGTAGGCAAAAGTTATCATTATATGAAAATTATTTTTTTTAAAGTGACAGTGAAGTGGCTCACGGCAATGTCCCACCAATCCCGCCAACAGAACAGAAATGTCTCCACAAACTGCCATAGCAAAAATGATTGCCCTCTTTCTTTTATTCTCCTACCCTCCTAAGAAAATATGGATTCCATTACACAAAATCCTTGAAATTGCCAAAAATATGTTAACAAGAGCACACATGACCTTGTGCTTTCCCGCATGCACGTCACGTCTCAGATGCTTTGCGTTCACATTAAGTCACATTTTTTGCTAATGTAAGCAACCACATAAAAAATCTGATTTTCTCAAAATTGGGCACCTGCAGTCTGAACAGCGCATAAAGCACTCCCTGTTTGAGAGTTGGTTGTGTATTCTGTGAATTAAGAGCCTCTAAGATAATTTTGAGTATTTCAGTCGTGTATTAAAAACATACGGTATATCAGCAGGATGAGGCCAGATTAATACAATCTGACAATTTTCCCCAATTCTCAGTCTCCGACAATTATAAATTATGGCAAAAAGTGTATTTGTATACAGCGGATGTTTGCGATTCAGCATTCAGAATACGTTTATGTCTTTATGCTTCACTGATTATATTTTTTCATCAAGCCTCATCAGGCGGTTGGTGAACACACCATAGTAGTGTGCTTTGAGACACGGTTTGTGTTTGAGTGGCTACAGAAGCCAGCTAGTTTACGCAGTCAATCCGGCCTAAAAATCTGGCAGGGTCAACAACAGTGTGCCAAAAATTGTAATGAATAATTTGTAATTAATAGTTGCGTTGTTTTGTCATTCGCTGGTGGTCCCAGATCAGAACTCCCGAGAACTTACATGACTTCTTATGATTTTACCTTTATTTTACACTAATTAGGTAAGTTATTGATCTGTTGACAGATGAATTTTCTTATTTTTAGTAATATAACTAATATCGGAGTACAGTCAAACCTCGGTTTTCCAAAACCAGTTTGTGTATTCGTTTTGACAAAAAATCGGTACACATTTTAGCCCTGGTTTTTGTGCAGTCTTTCTTTCCGTGCAGTATTTTTGACTGGAACTGAGTGCACAAGTTCCCTCTTTACTTGTGTTCAAATGGTCTACTTTTATGAAATTATGCCGACCCTACACATACTCTGGGCTGTTGTTGTTGGAACTACAAATACTTAGTCCTCTAAATATACTCCAAATGTTACAGTGTCCGAAGTACTTGTGGCAAACAGGTTTGTGCTTGCCACACCATTTGCAAGCCACAAGGTCAATGCTTGAGACTCTATTACAAATGTGCACGCGCGCACACACACACACACACACACACACACACACACACACACACACACACACACACACACACACTACACTCACCAGGCTGTCCAACACTGTTGAGGCGCGTCATGAGGTGACGCGCATTGGGTAGGAGCACGTGAACATCTGACAGCACAGTATTATAATCAAAGGTGATCTGGTCCATGGCTCACCAATCATGGTCTCCAAACAGTAGAACATTTGCTTGCACATATCTGAGGCAGAGGCAGTCAGACACAGGCAGTCCGTACAACCGATAACAAATATTATAACTTAACATTCCTAGTCAACAAAGGCCAGATAAAAAAAAAAAAAAAACATGGCTCGTGGTGCATCGCCCGGAAGTAACCCATGAGTGTTGACAATATAGCTCCGTGACACCGGCGTGCTGTATACGTACGTGTACACAACGTTGGACACTACATTGGGTGAAGTGTGGCTGTTTCGAGACTGCAGCGTAAGCTTTGAAACAGAACGCCGACCTCAGCGAAGACACACCTCCTCTCCGCTCCGAACGGCTTCCGGTGGTGCACTGTCGTAACTGCTCCGGTCTAAACAAGATCAATGTAAGTTCCGTTTCCTTCCCCTATGGGATTGTGTGGTCGTTTGCATTAGGTTTTTTTCTTTTTTCAAATACAACTTTATTGAAACATACACTTTTATACACATCAAGAATACAATAACCAAACAGGACGCCAAGTTAACATGATAAAGGAAACGGGAAAGGGGGCTGGGATTATTTCTCTGCATATATTCATTTTTCAGTTTCTTGGTCCTCGTGGCCTTGGGGATTAAAGAATAATCCAAATCTTCCAAATATGAAATCAGTAATATTCTAAGCATGACAAAATTGGGTTGTTGACTTGTAAACTTTACAGAGCCCAAAAAAGTACACGCCTCATAGTAATTTTCCTTGAAAGTTCCAACTTTTTTTCGCAACATTTGCAAAATTGTTCAAGTTATTCCAAAATACGGGGGTAACACGTTCAGTCCCAGAATAAATGTGATACTAGCAAAAAAAAGAACATAGTGTGTGCATGTTAATTTGATATAGAAGGTTGTTCCTGAGAGTCTTCACACAAGTTGTTCACACTTTGCACAATTTCCTTACACACTGGTTTGAAGCTGTATCACCTAAGAGTGAGCACATGTTACCAATAAACAGACAACTGGGATTCAATCTGGAATTTTGCCATTTCAACCTTTTGGGGCAGAGATTAACAACCGTGTAGCAGCCTCCGGTATTGCATCAAAAACAATAGCATATTCTTCATACTTATACAAATGACCATTTTCATTCAACAACTGAATAACCAAAAAATATGAATGTCAACCCATCTTCCAATATCTAGCGATTTATTCTTATATCTGACGCCTTTATCGTTACAAATGTAATACCTCCTGTTGCATTAGCAGCTCCCCTTTTTTGCTTTTTTATTGACTCATTGTAAAAATACAATTAAAGGAAACAAACAAAAAAGCAACAGCGATATTTTAAAAAAGGTTGCTAAAACATGTAAAAGACACCATCTCCGCATTGGTTAAACAGGGAAACAGTGGCACTCCCATAGCCCGTTTTATGCAGACAGCCTGACCAGCTTATATAATAGCTTTATTCACCATTCCCCATTACAGTGAATGTTTGGCATTGAAGTCAATTCCTACTTTTTATTCTGTCACAAACTTTTTTTAGTTGAATGAAAATCCAAAACATTGAACACACAGGGGGAGTATGGCACCCCCTAATGCGGGGGTGTCAAACTGGTGCCGTGGAGGGCCGAGACCCTGCAGGTTTTCCTTCCAGTCGCTTTTAATGACCAACACCTCCTTTAAGTTGAGGGAAGGAAAACCTGCAGGGTCTCGGCCCTCCGCGGCACCAGTATGACACCCCCGCCCTAATGAAATGTTTCCCATCAAAACACACCCAATTTAAAATACAATAGGCATTGACTCCCTAGAATATTCACACTTTATTTTCTCTGCTTTACACTGTAAACAATTATGTTTTTTGAAATGGTAACTTAGGAAGTGGTTTGATGACGTCATCTGCTTTCTCACAAGCCAACTAACCTTTTCCAGCGGGAAGAGGCTTTGAGTTTGGTCGACTTTTAGAAAAGACCATCATGTGAAAAACATTGTCACAAACACTTCACATCTGACTTGAGAAAGTGACAAATGTTTATTAGTACATCAGCTGTGTTATATCAGTACTATAAAAGCAAAGACAATCGCATGGGTGGTTAGTACAAGCTGAGTATAAACACAAGTTGAAGCAGGGCACAGCTGAGGAAAGTTGCAAAAAAGGGCAATGGGGGACTGCGGTGCGTCGAATAATTAGGTAGCAACCTAAAAAGGTGGGCAGGATGAATGTTTTTATGTTTCCAAAGCCTACTTTTCACAATTAATGCAATTACCAAGCGTCTACATAGAGCGGGGCTGGCAAATGCGTGTCATGGTGGTCCAAAACACTGCAAGTTTTCCTTCCAGCCGGTCACTAAAGCAGATGATTTACCAGCACCTGCTGGAAAAACTGGTTTTAGAGAACACTTGCAGTCTCTCAGCCCCCCGTGGCACAAGTCAGATCACTCTTGCTCACCTTTTCTGGTGATATATTTGAACCCTCATTCATCCTTGGCAAGACATCTGAGCAAGTCTCAGCATCTTGACGTTAACGATCATTTTGATCAATTTACACTAGTAACCAATCAAAGCCCTTTCTGATTGAATATTCTGCTGGGTTGCAATGAGGGCGCGCTCATTTTCACCAACCGTGGTGGCAAAATGAAGGCACAAAGAGACAATCCTGCCACAGTACTTTGCAAAAGTGAGTACATCCCTCACATTTCTGCAGGTATATTAGTATAGGTATTTAGTATATGGAATACATCTTTTGTATGTATACTTTCCACATCCTCTGGAGTGTGCACCACGTTGGACTTCCAGAGACCAGAATGAGAGACATTAACACCAAATTTAACACACGTGCTCCCCATTCCCACCTGAGATGTTTGACCACAAACGACACATGACCCAGGGGAGGTAAAATAGGCAATATTTATATTTTCTGTACTCACTTGTGTTGCAACTTTGGTGTAGACATTAATGTTATTTTGAGCAAATCTACACAGAATATTTTACATTGCATCACTTTGTGTTTCCAGAAATGTGAAGGTGTGTACTCACTTTTGTGAAGTAAACACTGAATTTCCAAAGCAGGTATACCTTCCCTAAAGTAAATAAAACCAACCTTTGAGTAACTACAGAGGCAATAGTACAGAGATTACTAGGGTAATAACATACCAAAATTGTATTTCATCCATCCATCCATTTTCTATGCCGCTTCTCATCCCAGCTGGCTTGGGCCAGAGGCGGGGTACACCGTGGACTGGTTTCCAGTCAATCGCAGGGCACACACCCACATGCATACCCATGGAAACACGGATGTTGATACAAATGGGGAGAACAAGCCAAGTCCACACAGAGATGCCAAGCGGATAGTTGTAATTTAATAAAAGCCAATCAAATAGGCCCACGTTGTATTGTCAATTATTATGGTAGGTTGCTAACATTACTTGCAACACAACAGGAAAACTATGGAAATGTATTTGATCATCCGGTGGTATTCATCAACCACTGCAAAGGTACAGTATGTCTACAGTACTTTGTCGTCATTCTAGTAAAGTCCAATGTTTTACCTTGGTAATACCCAAAGAAACAACTGCTGCAAGATATAAACCACTGACCTCATTGTTCCCTCTTGCTAAGACACTATTATTTTGGTAATCAAAGCACAACCTGCAAATGGTAATACTCAAAGTAAACATTGACTTACGTACGGTAGTTGCTGCAATGCAACACAGAAATGATTCAAAACCAGAGCTCTGAGCGCTGTGGGAGGGGGTAACAAATCCTCAGTGCTTGCCAGAATGTCATACTGGTATTTCAGTGAAATAGTAACACGCAAATATGTTGGTTTTGGACTCACCGTGCAAGGGTGTGTAAGATAAAGTGTATGTGTCATGCACTGAGGATTTGTGCCCAGAATGACTACACAGGCACAGAAACCAACGATGCGTTTGAAGACCAGTACAACACAACCGTCCAATTGGTCATGGATCAGGACATTTTCATACAGCAAAATGTTAGGGACACCAATCAAACGCAGATCAATGTATGCAAAGCTCTCTGAACAAAACGTCAACATTTGTGTCATAGGTGACAAAGCAAATTAGTAGAAAGATCTAATAATACATCTAATTAATAATACATGTAAATACACAGCCCCTTGAATTACGACACCATCCATGAGAATTTCACAAAGAAATAGCACTCGATTTTGTATAACACAGCTGGAACACTTTAATTTGTACAGTTTGCCCTCATTTCAAACCCCCGTTTCCTTCAAACATGTATGGCTTAACATGATAACGTGTATGGCAAACTGCATGACGTTTACGTCCAAGAAAGGATCTCTAATAACTGCGGAGGACTGTACAAGCCATTATGCTCATCAAGTCCCTTCACTGATCTTCACTAATTTTTCCCCCTCCAGCCAAGGTGTTTTGGTTAGATCAACGGTGCATGGGTCGCACTTGGCAGGACATTCCAATTTATGACTTTTTCATTTGGAAATGGTTAAAGTGGGTTTGGACGAGGTTCTTTTCTCTGGTATTGCGCCACTGGCTGCCAATATTTTTAGGCATTAGGCCTGGCTCGTCTTCTCGCATTTGGCATTTTACATGCCACTCATACTGTCAAAGATAAGGAGCTTGGACACTACTAATACTGAGCCACCCTCTTCATCCCGACCACCCTGATGATGCCTGTTTATGCAAACACAATATAACAAATACAATCACGGGGCATTGAATCTTGTTCAACATTGGACTGTTCGAAGTGTCTTTGAGCAGGGACCTTAAGCAGGGTTCTTGCTCCTGGACTAAATAGGACAGCTCTAGTCTGACAGAGCTATACTATCAGCTCTAGTCTGATGAGTCTAGGACTAGAGCTGTCCCATCTTGTCTTTGAGCATGATGTTCAGACTAGCTAGAACAGTTCTAGTCTGACAGTGCTATCCTATCTAGTCTGAACACAATGCTCAAAGACTAGATAGGACAGCTTTAATCTGACAGAGCTATAAATATGATGAAAGTACAAACATCTGAATGAATGATTTGGTTGACACCACGCAGCCATCGATCAATTCATGCTGACATCTGACAGAGCTATCCTATCTAGTCTTTGAGCATGGACTGATGAAGCGTTAGAGGCAAGATGTCTTCTCATACAGCTAAATAGTCCAGCTGTGATCGATTAATTGCCCTGAAAATACAATGACCAGGATACATGATAACATTCACAGGCACATTCACAAATACCTAAGTCTCCCGTAACCACTTTTCATTCCAAATAATGCAATAGTTGGACACCATGTGGGGAACATAATGCTCTCTTTTCCCATCTCTCCTTTTGGAGTAGATGAATAGCATCAGAGGTGGCTGTCAGATTCTGATTTGTCAGCAGTTCCATTTTCCAGTGGCCACTGGGAAAGTCCCTGTTCAATGAAGTTGAGGTTGCACTCATTGAGCCGTCGTACACGGTACGTTTCATAGTGGATGTTGTGTGTCACGTCTTTCAGGTCCTGCAAGTGAGACCTTCACAAAAAGAGCAAAACACAAAGACGAGTCGGAGTTAGAGATGTTTGTTTTCATTTTCATTCATTTTCTATACATTAACCCCCACATTTTTTGGCCAAAAAGTCATACCCAAAATAAGCATAGCCTTGGAGAGGGATGACTTTAGGCTTTTTTCAACACTAACAAGCTTATTTTTTCTCAGTTGTCCGGGGGTAGACTCACGCAAACATGGCTGCCAATTCGTGCCTATGGCCTCTCCGACCGCCTTCAAACATTTATTCACATTCATACTCTAGTGTGGGCAGCACTGGAGGAAAGTTGGGCGTCTTTCCAAAAGACACAGCAACAGTGACCGGGTGGAGGACCGAACCACCAACCTTCCGGTTTTATGGCTGACTCGCTCTGTATCCTGAGCCACATACCTCCGACTTCAAATTTGGCAATGATACCACATAAACTGGGTCTTTTAGGCATGTTTTCCAAAAGGTAGGATCAAGCGTTCCAAGGGTGTTTCATTTTGAAGACACTCGTTCACACTTGGTTGGAGTCCTCACCAACCCCACGCAAACAAAGCTCCATGGCTTCGAGACACTATTTATCCCGTTATTCAATACTGTTTTGTCTCCATTGTTTGTTCAAAATAAAGGCTTTGAGGACAAAAGTCCATCCATCCACCAGCATTGGAGTGTTTTCACAATTTTTTCATTTACTCTTTGAAATGTCAGTCATCATTAAGATTGGATGTAAGTGGCCCGAGCATAAGAATTCACCCGGCTTGGCATTTGTCATGTTTTGTTGCCCCCCAACCTGGGAATCAAAGGGATTGTTTGAAGGTTTGGATCTTTTGATTTACTGAACACTACAAGTTTGAAGGTGTGATTTAAAAAAAAAAAATTGCGACGCAAACAAAAAATACGACTAAATAATAGAAAACGTCAACTATTCGCCCCTTAAAAACTTTGTAGAGCCACTTATTGCAAATATGCTCATGGAATAACAATGATGACGGTCTGCGGTGGACTTTGAGCGGCCATTACATTTCATTCTCAAAAGACTTGTTCGACTTTTCATTCTTAAATTTTGCCACCCTATCAAAGCAAGCCATTTTTGAAAATATGGCAATTATTGAAAATATGGCCATTATTTTTATGGGGAGACAATTTCCTACTGCTTGTTCGGCTAAGGGTCACGAGCCAGATGAAGCCTATGCCAGCTCACTATGGATTTGATGTGGGGTACAGCACCAGTCAATGTGATGGTAATAATAATATTGTTGGTGCCTTTCCATACAGCCAAGGTCACCTAACCACAGTGCCCTGTCATGCCCGCCTTTCCACACAGATTTGAAATACTTTCAGAATTGGATATTTCTCACCACACCCCCCAGGCAGGCCCGTGCCACTATTTGCAGGGCACCGTAGTACACTATTTCACAAGTAAATTAATCAGAGGTAAACACCAGAGAGAGTTTGGGATCCGCAGATTAACTCCCTCACCTTGTACTTAAGTTGAGAACAGACAGGATCGTATGGAAGGGATAATCCACAGCAGACTGTGAGGTACGCGGGAGTGCCTACCTAATGAACACTGACTAAGTAAATAAAACATTTGTCAGGCAGGTACTCTGCGGTTTTTCCCGTGTCCAACAGCAACATTATTCTGGAAGGAGTTACTTTTTACCCGTCTTACTAAAATCACTGACATTAGCACTATGGAAGAGTCACATGTCAAGAAGTAAGGTTGCTGTCCGTGATAGGACCTAGACAGTGGATCTCTGCATATTTGCAATCCCGCACTTATGTTGTTAGTTTCCATGATTAGGTGATTATTTTGTAGCAAGGTATGCTGGGAAGCTCAGACGCACATTTCTGCAACAGGAAAAACCCAGCATACCTTGTGAGTTATGAATGCTGGTGTTGTTTTGCATGTACTTTGTGTGTATGCATTCACATCAATACACGCATAGCCTCTGTGCCAGCGATGGGAATACTACAGCCCACATTCGGCCTGCCAAGTGTTTGATACCGGCCCACCAGTTGCTTCCAAATAATTTCATGTAAATGCTTAACATACACGCTGGCAACATGGTTTCAGTAGCTTTTCACATGCAGCGCTCCAGACAACGACCTTACCCCGGGTGCCAAACACAAGTCAACAAATATGCAACACACAACTTAACCCAACTGCACTGTCTGGAAAGTAAAAAAGGATGTCAAAATACTCTTAAATAGTCAATGTTTCATTGTTTACGGTTCATGTTGCAGATCACACACCCTTTATTCAGGCATATTCTGGGTGTCTTATTCAGTAAGAAATACACCTGTAAAATTTAATTTCGTTATTTGATGTGGCAGCCAGTTGTAGCTGCGGCCGCAAGGTGGTGGGTGCCAGTCGTGGCGGCAAAACCCGAACCCAATGGTGGACACTGGGAATTAGGACTGCTGTCAAGCTGAAGAAGGAGTCCTATAAAGCAAGGATGGCTTGCGGGACTCCCGAAGCAGCTGACAGGTACCGGCAGGCCTAGCGACATGCGGCTTTGGTGATGGTCGAGGCAAAAACTCGGGCGTGGGAGCAGTTTGGTGAGGCCATGAAACAGGACTTTCTATCCGCCTCCAAGAGGTTCTGCTAAACTGTCCGACGCATCAGACAGGGGAAGTGGCCCCTGGTTCACACAGATTACAGTTTGGGACGGGAGCCTGCTGACCTCGACTATACTAGGATATAGTTGGTCGGTGGAAGGAATACTTTGAAGCTCTTCTCAATCCCATGAACATACCTTCCGTAGAGGTAGCAGAGTCTCAGAACTGAGGACTGTGTTGGTTGACACGCCTCTTCAACATTGCATGGAAGTTGGGAACAGTACCTCTGGACTGGCAGACCGAAGTAGTGGTCCCCATTTTCAAAAAGGATGATCGGAGGGTGTATTCCAACTATAGGGGATCACACTCCTCAGCCTCCCTGGGAAAGTCTACTCCAGAGTGCTGGAGAGAAGGGCAAGACCATTAGTCGAACCTCGGTTAGAGGAGCTGCAATGTGGTTTTCGTCCCGGTCGCGGAACACTGGACCAGCTCTACACCCTTGCAAGGGTACTCGAGGGTATGTGGGAGTTTGCCCAACC